>VZRR01000609.1:83186-271879 GCA_013398015.1 Oreocharis arfaki | reverse complement strand
CCTTCCCGGAACTTCCCGGAACTTCCCGGAACTTCCCGGAACTTCCCTTCCCGGAACTTCCCGGAACTTCCCTTCCCGGAACTTCCCTTCCCTTCCCGGAACTTCCCTTCCCTTCCCACCCCCTTCTGCCTTTGGGGGAATGGCAAGGAGAGTTAGAGGCACAAAAGGCAAAGATCTTGGGCTGAGAAAAGAACAGTTTACTGGAAAAAGCAATGAGATAAGAAAATGAGCAGTTACAGCAACAATACTAATGGCAAAAAACCTGCAAAGAGAGGGTGATTTACATGCAAAATGTTCACCAAGCCCAGGAGGATGAAAAACCAATGGTGGACAGACACTCTACCTGCCATGCTTTCCCACCACGGGGAAAAAATGCCCTTTCTTCTCATAAGCAAGAGTGAGTCTCTTTACCCCATTCCCAGCAACGATGTAAGATGGTATCAAACAACATTAGGATTTCGGCAGTGCCCACCCGAATCCAGGCTCTTCCCCTTCATGGCTACTGAAAAAAATAACCCTGCCCTTGGCCAAAGAAGACAGATATATTAAATGACACCAGCCTCGTATCATTTATATTATTATTGGTGTATATTGTTGATATTATATATACACTTCATTATATTTTCAGAAGTAATTCAAGGAATAATTCGTAACTCTAGAGACCTTACAAAAGGAAAAAAAATGCTTAGTGAAGAAGAAATTATTGAGTTACACCAAATACTGAGTTTCCCTTTTTTTCTACCCTAAATGTTAAGTATACTCCATAAAAGCTTTATTAAGCTTTTTGAGGAAGCTAGCCAGAGATTAGGCACTTTATGAATGCCACTGGAATTTTAGTACATATATGTCATGCTGGCAGGTTTTATCAAGAGCTAGAGAGCAATGGAAGAGAAGTGCAGGGACTTCCTTGTCCGTTTCTGGCTCATACTTACTCAGGTGACTGAGAATTCTATGAGTGCTCTGTCAGGCAAGGGCAGAGTCCTCCAAATACTGCAGTGTAACCCTCTGAGTCTGACCAGTCATTCTAAGCCATGTGCCATGACAAGAATGTGCAAGCACCCCATGATTGAACATGGAAAAGAAACTGGGTTTCTCCAACTCAACCTAAATATTTTATTGAATCTCTTTGTTTTAGTTTAAAAGCTGAAGTGCCAGGGAGGGGAGTTAAATGGCTAATGCCACCATTTTCTCATTTCTTGTATAACCAGCTTGCCAGCTCAAGGTTGTTGAGATGCTTAACTGACACTCACAGAATGGTATTTTTTCAATGCCAGGGCAAGACTTCTCTGTTAATAAAATAAATCTCTGCCTTTGAAATTCGAAAGAAGCTGTTTATTTTCAGACAGAAGTATGTCAGGGATTTTAGCATATTATCATTTCACTAATTTGGATTAGTTTATGGTCAGTATATGGTGCAAATATATGAAGAATGAAGTAGTGATAGTACACATTAGAAGACCATGATTTGTGACTCATTTAATAATATTAGTTTTTTGGGGTTTTTTTCCGTATTTAAACACCTGCCCATAAGCACAACTGAAAAGAAACAAATGCAGCTGCTGCTATCTTATTTACTACTATCATTGGCAACTTGGCTAAGTATACACTTGGATTCATTTTCTTTACCTGCACTGGTATTCATACCAGGATATGCCTATGGTCTTTTTAATAGCTACAACTGAAAATCTGGTCTATCATTTGCAGGTTTTATTTTATGCAGTTTATTTACTCAACAGCATATTTAAAATTCAAACTACTCATCTAGGAATGATTCTTAAGATTTTAATTATTTTATGTTAGTGCAATTAGGGTAATTGATTCGTTGAATGTTCAGATAAGCAAAGTGCCTTAACAAAAGAGAATCCATTTTAAAGGAAACAGTTTGAGATGGTGAATATAAAAGAATATAACTGTATTATCAGCATGCTATGAAATTTATATTTTCATATGATTAAATTTTGGACCTTGATAAAGAATTTTTCAACTCTGTTTCCTCTTAATGAAACGTCCATTAAACACCACTCGTATTTGTCTCTCTATGCACGCGAGTACGTACAAAAGAGTGGATAGAAATGAGAAAAGCATATATATACCAAAATATTATGAGGGAAACAAGTTCTCTCTCACAGCAACTCCAGACAGCCACCGTGGTTCTTCCTGACAGAGTAAAGCAGCAGGAGACAGCTAATGAGGCAAGTCATCCGTTATCATTGCAGTGCTTAGCCTGATTTAGTTATCTGAATCAAAATGACAGATTCAGGAGGAAGGCTCCTGGGAACCTGACTGAAAATGTTGTGTTGATGTTACCATGCATTGATCAATCTACTGGAGTGCCTCTTCGTCTCCATGCCAACAATGAATGGAAACAAAAAGCAGGGGTTAAAGGGCATGCTTTTGGAAAACTGATATCGGGGGAGATATTTTCTTTATAAACAAGTTTTGTTAAACACTGAAATAAGCTTCATGCCTGAGACAAGTCATGGCTCTTCAAAATATGGGAGGGTTAAAAATGTAATTTCAGCTTGTCAGGAACAATTTTCCTCCTTCCTTTTAAGATTACTTAGAAGTTTAGCTTCAGAAGCTACACTCTATGTCACTGGTTGCTTATTTACTTTATTCTAACTTTAAGAGAAAGAAAGAGACTTTAAGCATTTCAATACCAGCAAAATGCCAGTCAGTAGTTTTTTTAAAAGTGTGATTACATTTTTACGGAATATTCATTTTATTAGATGGGAAAAGTTAATCATCATAGCATTAAATATTTTTAGAAAATATGCAATTTAGAAGACAAAAAGTAGTTACTCTCTGCAAAATTAAGAACAAAATGGTAACTAAATTTGATGAGGTGGTAAAGGTAGAGCTAGGGGTTTTGGAATGTGAGCTCTGGACTAGGCTTTCTTGCAATATTAATAAATGATATTTAAAAAAGAAAACAAAGGGAAAAAACAGTCTTTGTAAAGAAAATCAAGTCCATAGAATCAGAGAATCATAGGATGTAGTGACTTGGAAGGGACTCATCAGGATCACCAAGTCCAACTCCCGACCCTGTGGAGGACACTTCAAAAATCATACCATGTGCCTGAAAGGGCAGCTCAGAGAGGGACAATCCCCTCCCTTACCCGGCTGGCAACGCTGTGCCTGATGCCCCCCAGGACACAGTTGTCCCTCCTGGCTGCCAGGGCATCACTGACTCATATTCAACTTGCCATTGACAAGGACCCCCAGGCTCTTTTCTGTGGCGCTGCTGTCCAGCATCTCATTCCCCAGTCTACAAACACAACTAGCATTGCCCCATCCCAGGTGCAGAATCTGGCACTTGCCCTTGTTAAACTTCAGATAGCTGGTGATTGTCCATCCCTGTAATTCGTAGTGGTTTCTCTGCAGGGCCTCTCCGCCCTTGAGGGAGTCCTCCCAATTTAGTGTTGCCAGCAAACTTTCTAAGTGTCCATGCAAGTCGTGTATCCAAGTCATTAATGACAACGTTGAAGAGAACTGGGCTGAGGATGGAGCCATGTGAAATCCCACTGGTGGCAGGTCACCATCACTGTAATCCTTTGTGCCCGACCCATGAGCCCGGTGTTTTCCCTTTCTCTCTTCCAAGTTAGTTTAAAGCTCTGCCAAGGAGGCCCAATAGTGTGCTATTCTTTTTCTGTCCTGAGAAAGGTGCATCCCATCAGGTTTCAGTAGACCAGGTGTTGAATCGATCATTCCATGGTCAAGAAACCCAAAATTTTTCTGGTTACACCAGCCCCAGAGCCACACATTGACCTGATGGATCTGCTTCTCCCTATCGATATTACCCCTTGTGACCAGAAGGATCCAGGAAATCACTGCCTGTGCTTCTGATCTGTCAACCAATCATCCCGAGTCCCTGAAGTCTCTTTTGATTACTATTGGACTTCCCTTTGTTATTTTTTCACTGCTGTCTTGAACAAACAATAATGAATAGTAATCACTCCTTACTAGTGTGGAGAATTTTCCAGTAATGTCTCTGATAGGAGGAAAGTGTTAAAAGCAGAAGAATGGAGAGGAGGATGGTAGACTCACTGAAGTGACTTCATGGCTGGTAATGCTGAGGTCTGGAAAATAACAGTGTAGGAAACCTCGCATATTGTGCCTGCTGTTGTTTATCCTCTGCCTCTTTTAAGAAGTAGAATCTCTGTGTAGGGGTAAGATAGGTGCTCATGGAGACTGGGAGGCACTCTCACAGTCATGCCTGAGCTCCCTATTTTGGGGGAAAGATCAAAGCTCAGAGATCCTAAAGAGCACAGGGGAGATCACAGTATGGTGGTAGACTACACATGCGCAGACCTTCAATAAATTGCTGCAAACAGCAGCCCCACAGCTCTGTCAGGATAGAGTTTAATGGAGCCCATGTTCCGGCATGTGTGTCTCTGCCTAGGTGCTGCTTCAGGATCTTCCAGTTAGAGAGGTAATGAAATAAATTTCCTCTTTGCATTTCAGCCATGGTTTTGTGGTTTTTCTGCCCGCCTGCCTGTGGTGGCTTGCACAGCCCCTTACCCAAGCCCCTGGGAAGTGGCAGAGCTCCCTGTGACCTGAGTCCAGTCTGTGTGCTGGGGTCTTCATTCCCTTTAGAAGGGAGCTGCCTTTTAGAACTAGTGTTCTTTTCCTCTTAACAGAGGAGGTACAGATGGTGTTGCTTGGGGAGGCCCCTCTATCCCAGAAGGGCCTTTTCCCACCTCATCAGTTGTCTGGGCTTCTAGTTCCAGGGCCTCACACCTGTTGCAGAAGGTGCCACTCCTCCCTATTGCATTTCCAAAAGGAGGAGTGACCTTGTACATGCAGTGACTCACTTTCGGCTTTTGTCTTCAACAGACCCTTGATTAATTGCCTTGCAGGGTTCTGAGTCTGCCTGCTTCTCAGCTACAGCTGATGTTTGAAACTCCTGAGGGTCTTGAGACTGTAAATAATAGACTGAAAATAACCAGTCTTGCTCATTCCCCCAAACACTACATAGCCTATTCACTTCCTCTTGTAGCTCTCTCACCCGGAGACATAGCTCTTCAGCCACAGGACACCTTCTGCAAAACAGCTGTTTTTCTGCACCAGCCTCGCAGGAGGTGTGAGGCAATTCTGGCAACCTGTGTGCTGGAGCACTGCTGAGTGGGAACTGAAGTTTTACTTTGGGTGGGGCCAAGGCAGTGTCTTTTGGAGACTCCAAGGGGATGCTGATCTCCGAAGGAACCATCATTCCCTTTTTTCAGCTGTTCAACAGGCAGATGGTGCTGAAATCAGAACCTGGAAATTCCAGTATCCCAAATAAGAAGTTGCAAACCTGGAAGAATATGGTAATATTCCTATTTATATTTGAAATAAGAATTTATAATAATGCCAACAACAATGACTAGGAAACTTAAGCAACTACAGCCATGTGGACTTAAGAGACAGTAATTAATACAGTGTTGAACACTTCTAAATAAGGATACAGAGAGAAATGAGTCTGGAGATGATAAAAATAATACTCTTGACCCAAATTTGGAATCATAAAATTGTTCGCATCGAAAAAATTTTTAAAATTATCAAGTTCAACCATTAACCCAGAACTGACAAATTTACCGCTAAATCATGTCCCTAAGTGCTACAACCACCTGTCTTTTAAGTAATTCCAGGGATGGTGACTCAAACACTTCCCAGTACATGAAAACTCTTTTGGTGAAGACATTTTTCCTAATAATGAATCTAAACCTCTCCTAGCACAGCTTGAAGCCTTTTCCTCTTGTCCTGCCACTGGCTCCCTGGAAGAAGAGGCTGACCCTCCCCAGCTACACCCTTCTTTCAGGCAGTTGTAGAGAGCAATAAGGTCTCCCACAGCCTCCTTTTTTCCAGGCTAAATACCCCCAGCTTCCTCAGCTGCTCCTCCTCAGACTTGTGCTCCAGACCCTTCCCCAGCTCTGTCGTCCTTCTCTGGACTCGCTCCAGCCCCTCAATGTCCTTACTGTAGTGAGGGGCCCAGAACTGAACACAGCATCCAAGGTGCGGCCTCACCGGTGCTGAGTACAGGGCGTACAACCGCTGTTGCTGGTCCTGCTGGCCGCAATACTTGAGATGCAGGCCAGGGTGCTATAGACTTTTGTAATTTTTTTGTGCCTCTCTTCATCATCTCCTTCGTAGTAGTCCTATTCCTCATGCAGTCTTTCAAATCTAGATTTTAAGCTACCTCAGCTTTTAACAACCATCTAACCTGATCAGACTATCTAAAATACTTCGTATTCCTCATAATATGGACATGCATTGCTTTGTATGGAAGCTCATAACTATTCCCATGTGACAGCAAACTAATACAGACTAATCTTGTACCGAGGTTAAAAAAAAAAAAGAGAAAAAGAAGGATCAACGGATAAGTATGTAAATATGTGGAGAGAAAGAGGTTATGATGTCCTGTTATGTCATACTCATATAATTTTTTTTCTTCTGCTTGTAACTCAACTGCAGATCCAGTGCAGAGCTTGTAGCAAGCTAACCTTGGTGCATTGTCAGATATTTCTTAATATTTCTC
Organism: Oreocharis arfaki; assembly: GCA_013398015.1. Lineage (NCBI taxonomy): Eukaryota > Metazoa > Chordata > Aves > Passeriformes > Paramythiidae > Oreocharis > Oreocharis arfaki. The sequence continues at coordinate 265,362 of VZRR01000609.1, read as the reverse complement.
GAGGTCCTGCTTCTTTTGTTGTGGAGGGTTGTAAGGATATTATGATGCTTGAAAAATGTAGGTCTTTTACAAATACGTAGAAATTAGACAATATACATTTATTTAGAAAATTGTGGGGTTCTTATATTCAGTAGATGTCCTCATCTTTTCTGGGACCACAATATGGATTTCCATCAGTTCTTTCATTTGAGTGCTCTGTCACAAATATGGAAAAGCTGTTTTTGTTGAAACAGCTGAAATGTTCTTTACTGAAGCACCAGTATGACAGAGAAGGAGCTGGATATCTGTGGATCTGCATGCTCCTGCCAGAGTGGCATTATGCACAGTGCTCCAAGCAAACTCCTAGTACAAGTAGTGTTTTTCCATAAATGGAAAAAAACAAAAGCTAAAACCTTACAAGAGTCCAAAAAGTTTGGATTGTAACGTTGCAACCATGTTACAAAGGTTCAGACTTGTGATCAGGGCTTATAGGTTGGAAGATACATTTTTTATCTAAGAAGGATTTTATCTTAACTTGCTTGAATCTGCTTATACTCAAGAGATGGGGGTGCTGGGTTGTTTTGGGGTTCTTTTAAGCAAAATCCATTACTGGATAAAATAAATCCATAATAGGGGAGTGCTATTTCTGGAGTGGATTTATCTACTTTTCTAATACTACTTGTGTTATTGCTGGCATTATTAATGCAGTATGCAGACACTGACACAACTCAGTCTTGTGTGACCCGAATAAAACTAGTGTTTTAATAGTCTAACCACTGTAAATGTCATGGATGGGATGGAGACCTGTCAAACAGGCAATTTATTACCAGAAGGAATATGAGTGAAAATATATTCCATGATCTTACGGGGCTGTAGAAATTGGTATATTTTAGTTTTCTGAATTGGACAGCAAATGAGATACAGAGAGCAAATTATTTTCGTCTGTCACCATTAGTTGCAGATACACTGGGCAGAGTGAATGTGAAAACACAGCTTTACTTCCTGTCTTAATAAAATATTTCACATTTTTTTACACCAATGCTGTAGTAGATGGGAGGAATGATTGACTGGCTCAAAGAAACTAGGTGGAAAGTGTGTGTGGGGGAACAGAGAGAATTCTGCATAGGTGGGGCAGTGCTTAACAAATGCTAATGACGGTCTATCTAATCCTTCTATACTGCGATGGGGCAGCACCTATTTCTATGACTAAGGGATTCAAAAAACACCATTGAGCAAACTCAGCAATAATGAGAGTTTCACATTATATAGGCTGAGTACGTAAAAAGCAGAGAAGACACATGGTGCATAAAGAAAGCAAAGTTAATGTAACAGAAATTCTGATGAAATGCAAGATTGAAGATTACACGTCAAAAATACATGTGGCCTAGTTTTTATACACTCTAATTTCTTCTTTTCCTTAGTTTTCTTGCCATACAATTTTTTTTTCATCTGAGGCATCACTTAAATTGCACAAACGGGGTGACCTAAAGTGTCTTAAGAAATAAGTCTAATGCCATTTACAATTACATTACATTGCTAAAGGAAATGGTCTATTCAACGGTAAATTTTAAACCAGAATGCAGTCCGTAAAACTAGTGAATTTCCTTGTTCCCATATCAAAGTTGAAGGGTACCTTTTATAAATTGCATTCAAATTAGGAATCACATGCAAACACTAGGCTTCCTGTTGCATTCAAAAAGGAAAAAACAGCAGTTCGAATATTATGAAAGGAGATAGCTTCTGCTGTAAACTTACCCCAGAGAAAAGCTGAATCTAAAATTAATTGAATCAGAGCCAACACTTCATTTTATACTGAAAGTACACAACCACTTTGTTCTTATCTCCTTATTTGGGAAAAATAAGTTAACTCTATCCCTTCTTCATTTAAAGGTATTTCCAGATTGTCTGCTAAATTGTTGATGCATTCAACTTATCTTTGTTCCAGAATCAGAAGTTTATTGACTGTTCCAGCCACCTGCCATGCAGAGAGTTTGATTCATGTTCCATGTTCATGTTGATTTTCTTTTCTTTGAAAGAAGACTCACTCAAAATATTTCAGCTGACTTCAGTATATAGCAGTCAAATTTGGCTTAGGAAATCTTGTTTTCATATTAGGCAGTGCTGTATATTAAAAATGGCCAGAAATCAATCAGATGGTTTCCTTCTAGGAATTTCCATGTAATATGGATTGGATTTAAATATCTATACAGAGAAGCACACTGAATTAATAACAGATGAAAAATGAAAGACATTTCTTCTCCTAAGAGACATACAAGTTTCTTAGTATGGGAAATCGTGGGCAGTGTTGAGTGTGCCTCACACACTCTCCTTGAAACTCATGAGGAGTTCACAGGCTCCAGAAACAGTCTGTAATGATCTTACAGAGCAAATCACGATGACTTTTCTTCTCTGTGTTTCTTTGTGATTTGGTGTAGTTCAGGTATGTCAATGGGAGTGGAAGGGACGACAGACTTTCAAACTGCACTTTTTGTTACCTAGTACAAAACAGGACAGAAAATCAGATTCCAGAAGTAAAAAGCTTTCAGGGCCTTGTACTAAACATTGTGAACAACAAAAGTGTCAGACCATTGCCCTTATATTCTTTGTGGTAAAAAATGTTGAGGACACTTTTTGCTTTGGTAGCTTTTTCATTCTTATCTCCAAATAGTGTAGCCAACCTCTAGCGCAATTTCATTCTTTGGGATTGTTTGAATTGTTTTCATTCTTGGTTTTCTTCATAATCCAAGAATTCATAATTCATTCTGTTTACAGAATTCACTCATTCCCTTAATGAACTATACATGAAGTCCTAGAAAAAGAATGCTGCATCAGGCCTTGGAATGACCAAGCAGTAGCAGTTCAGAGAATTAGTTTGTTCATTATAGAGCTCTCAAAAGGGAAGTGTCCCATACACAAGAATCACAAATTTACTTCAGGATAAATCAGGTGAATGCTGGCTGTGTTTCCAAGTGCATGGAGTATTATTTATATACATCTTTATCATTTTCTTTGAGGTCAGCCTTATGATGTTGCTTCGGTATGGGTCTAGGTCTTCAGTTCAAGTTTGAATTGGATATCTGACAAGTAGATAGTGGAGAAAATTTGGCGATTCTTTGGATTATTTTATTTATTTTATTTCTCTAAAAAAATCTGCAATAGGCTTAGGAATACCAAAATCATTTCTGAATTTAATGCAGCTTTAGCCACAGTTTTGACAAAGAAAGGCTGAAAAAACTTTAAAAAATGTTCTAATTTATGCTGTATTATTTCCATGCAACTAATGTTTTTCCTTTCTTACTCAGAACTGTCAGCATTTATTCTGTGAGAATTCTATGCCCTAAAATTTTAATTTTTGGTTAAAAAAAGGGATATGACAATCAAAACAATGCAGATTTTTTTCTTTTGAGGATAATTTTATTTTAGGTTAATTCAATTTATGTTTTTTCAAGGTTTTTTTCTTGTTCCATCAGCAAGCTGAGAAATCCATCTACTGTTTGCACAGTTAAGGCTTCATATTCACCTGTCATCCTTGGAACCAGGTTGTTTCTTTTGTCTATATTAATACAGTGACAAAGATTCGACAGTGCAAAAATATTCACTGACTGCAATTTGTGTGACCTCCTAGTTTCAAATTAAGTTGTCATTTATGCACATCTCTAATTGAGGGTAATGTTTGTCCTGCAAATATTTATTACCATAATGTGAGAGAAGGCAAGAATGTAGCTTGTCTCAGAATGCAGCCAGCACAAGCATTAACAGCAATTAAAAAAAATAAAACTTTTTGGTTTTCAACTAAAAAATTAAAGGTTGAAATAATGAGAACTTAAAACATTTTAAAGTCATTTTACACACTGTCTTTTCTATACATCTTCCTTTCTTCCATTTAGCCGAAGGCAGAGAAGGGAAAGGGAATGAGTAAACAGCCTGAATCTGTTCTGTAAGAGATCATGTCAGTTGTTATTAACTGTTATATTATGTTTCATTGGGCTGGTTGAAGGCAAACAGAAGGTCAAAATATTTGTTTTTCTTATTTGGCTTTCTTATCTTTGAAAGAAGACTCACTTAAAACATTTCGGCTGACTTCAGTATTTTATAATGTATTTTATTAGAATCACCATTTTCAGCAATATTTTTAGAAAGTGGAAGGCTTTTGAGAGGAACATATGGATGCAATACCTTTGGGGGGTGGGGGGAAGTGCTTATGTGGTGGTATAAAAATGTCATGCCTGTAAGGACTAATATGAAGAACATGAGCTCATTCTAGCTTAACCCTGTAAGCAAAGGAAGATGGTTATGAATCGTATCAATACACATTAGGAATATTCCTCATTCCCAAGTATTATTGTCAATTAGTGGACCTAAAAGAACTGGGGTTCTTTCTCCTTTTGTTTTGCTTTTTTTTTTTTTCCTCCATATGAGTGAAGCACAAGTTATCCAAGGTAAAGTGTAGGCAATGTCAGAGCCAATAAAAGAACCTGATTTGCCTGAAAACCAGCTGTTTCCATCAGGCAATGTTTTACGTTTTCCTGCAATCTTATTTTAACCATACTGACAAATGTAGCTTATTCCCTGGAATTTTATTTTCATTTACTATCGCAGTCTTGCACACTTTTTTCCCATGCTGAAGACCAACCTGAGATTTATATATTTTGTCATGTAATAATTTCGTCATGTAATAATTTCATAAACTGTTTCCAGTAGTTTCAGGAGTTCAGTCTATTCGACCCTACACTAGCAACTTCCTCGCATAGATGGACATTTTGTCCTACAGAATTGCTGTACCCAACAATGCTGCTGCATTAAGTAAATGCTTCTCTTTGTCCATTCAGTGATGTATGATATTATAGGCTCTGGCAACAGACATGATTTCCTACAACATTAATGGCACGAGCACAAAAACTCAGCACTACACAGATTTGGAGCAACCTGCCCTTCCCCGCTGTCAAATGACAAGATGCATGATAGCAGCTTGATGTTGTATTCAATAAAGTAGAAGCTTTCACAGCTTGGCATGATAGACAAGCAAAAGCCCTTGATAGAAGTACGGGCTCTGAAATTACATGTTCCAACAAAAATGTTGCATTTGCTAACATTGGTTAGCAATGAGGGTGAGACCCTTTCATCCCACCTTGCTTTGAGGAAGCAAATATCAGTACGTTACTCTTACCAATGTATGGGAAGGTTCTTCACTGCTGATTTGGTGAAGAGAAGGGGCTGACTGGGTGAATCCATTATTTGGGGTAATTTTTCAAAAACACAGAACTTGTTTGTGGACAGTTTTCTCAATTTCAGTAAAAAAACCCAAACAACATAGCAATATTTTTAACAGGATTCCTATCAAATAAATATGAAATATTACATCCAGAAATCCATGCTCACTTGGAAGATCCTATGCCGAGATCTCCAAATAATCACTTTCCAAGTGCTCCTTATAGTTAAACTGCAAAAAGAAACTTCTCAGGTAATTGCTTTCAGAAAATCAGGAATTGCTTGTAGTTAGCCACACTGCAATATTTCAGATTATTATTGTGATAGATGAATAAAGTGGGGCAGTCCATTACTTTGCAGTGCATGAGTCATATTTATATATGTATACAGTAGATCAGGTACTGAGAATTGAGTTATTTTTAAAAGCTATTCAACACTGGAAAATCTGTGCCACATTTACATATCGTAGAACTCCCCCTGGGATTCTAAATTTGTTTCCAGAATTTTAAAAACAGATCTTTAAGATGTCTTTATTTAATCTCCCAGGCCTGGGAACAAATGAACAGAAAACTTCTAATTTTTCTAGTTCATCTATATTTTTCAAGTACTACCAGTCATGACTATGTGCTAGAGAGTTTCACGCAATGAAAACAGTTATTGGAAGGCAGAGGGGGATACACGAGTTAATAAATTACTTATAATTATGGCAGTTCTTCTTGAATTATCCATCTGTAAAATTCTTATATGAATAGCCCTTCAAATAGCTGTGAGCTGAGCAGGTATTCCAGTGAGTTAAACTGACAGCAAAGAGGTACAACACACTAGTAATGAAAATTAGATAGCAGAGACTCTAGAAAACACCACTAGAGTTGTAAGATGTTTTTGTTATGGTGGTAATGAGACAAATCAAAGAAGCTAGATATATATTAAAAAAGATTCTCAGGAATATAAAGAGCAAAATGTGCCAAATACAATAGCTAGTTGTGAGTTTCTCTTTCTCTCCTATCATGTGGGGCCAGTTCAATAAAGCATGGTTTGGGTTGGGAGGAATCTGGAAGCTTTATTCTGCAGGGATTTTTAAAATATTCAGGCCTGTTTTCTTCCAGCTTGGACAAAGAGACAGACATTTTAACTGAAGATAACATGCAAAAACAATTATTTGGAATCATGGAAGTGTATGCATATTTATGTGTGTTAAGATACTTTTCACTGGGTGCAAAGTTGACGCAAGATGGATCGAATCGTAAAAGAGGAAGGCTTTTTTAATTTTTATTTGCTGTGGAAGATGAGATTTGGATGAGGAGGAGATTTGAGATTTGGAGGATCTGCCAAGGAAAGGGAAAAGAAAAAGGAATGGCTCCATTTTTAAACTGCATATCACCCTACAAAATTATCCTTATCTGATAAAGAATTTCTGCATGAATATAAGCATCCCCTCATGAGTAGTCAGTACCTGTGCATTCATCATATTCTGGGCTTGACCTGAGATCGTGGGGTCTGGTCTGCAGAAGTGTTCAACTTTCATGAATCTCACACAAAAGTGCTTTGAACCTTTAAATGCTCTGTAATGCATGCTGGAAAATCAGATTCTATGCCCTCAACTTGGACTCTAAAAATCCATGAGTGCACTTGACCTCTTTGTCTCTTTCTAGTACCTATAAAATTGGGAATTACACCATCTCTTCATATCACTAGAGTGCTATGAAGATTAAATAATTTTTGTGAAGCACTCTGATATTGCGATTTGGACATCATAGAGAAACCCATGAGAAAATTAATCATCCTATCTTCAGAATGACTGTGCGCTACATAAATCCTAAGGCTACACATTTGACAATGAGAATAAAATTTACTGAACAGCTAATTTTCTAACTTCTTTGCTCTTGTTCTTTTTACAGGCATTCTGCTTCTTTTCTTTCCTGCAACGCTCAAAAGTTTTTTCTCCTACACTTGCCAGACATTCCTGGTGGTAACAGCCTTCCTCTAGCCCTCCAAAATTTATCCCTCTATTCCCTTCCCGATATGCTGGTGAATTCTTCTCTTCCCCTACTGCCTTCCTAAAGTGCATTCCAAAGTAAATAACACAAAACTTCTGAATAATTATTCATTGATGTCTTACTATGCCTTCTGTGGAGAAGAAATAATAATTTTTAATGTGTGTGTAACCTGGTACAATGAGTTCTGATCTTGATCATGGCATTTTCATGATGCTATAAAATCAAAATAAAATACTATTACTGTCATGGCTGTCTCATGATTTAGTATAGGAATCTTGCACCACATGCAGTTTAGTTTGAGTGTGACCTCATTGATTTCCTGGCATATTAGAATTAAGAGGGACAAAAAAAAGTGGGAACGTTGTTGTACATTTTGCTGTTTTCCAGTAAATTTAATACATTCAGTTTTTAGCAGATGCCTAAAAGACCAATCTGTATATTCTCTTTTTAATTCACATAACTTCAAATATATAGCACACAAAATAGTTCATGAATCACTTGCCTGTATTATTCTCCTTTAAAAATTCTCTGCAACTACTTTCCTTGCAATTTTTATTGAGAAACAGTTCTTGAGCCCAAAATGCATCCTGAAATATCCATCTGACACACCATCTTTCTTTAACTTCTCTTAGATAGAAAACGTTGGCTATGCCACACTAAAATAGATTTTTAAGCTTTTAGGGTCAGAAATACAGATTATGTAGCTCACAGAATTTAACAGAGTTAGCAAAGTACATGAACAGAGAATCAGGTTCATAAAAGCAGGTTTAGAATAGCTTTGGTGAGTTGTTTTTATATTTCCCAAGAAAATAATTGTTTTATAACACAGCTACAACTGTCTATCTTACATCAATACAGATTTGAGTGTTTCGGACAGCTTCATTAAAAAAAAATATTAATGGGAAGATAAAACAGGGAAGAAAGACCACCAGAAATTGAAGTGATGATTCATGCACACTTAACCTTGGGCAATTCAATTTCCCCTGATTTTAAAAGTGAAACTGTGTCTTTAATGGAAACACACTATTAGATTAGATGATTTGTAAAAAAATTTGATATAAATTCCCACACAAATGTTAAAAGCAAAAAAGCTTTTAAACTATGACTCAACTAGGTATGAGAAAATCTATATATATCAGTTAGGCAATTGGATTTTACTATGACAGGAATGTTTAGACGACCAGCAAATCAGACCAGTTTAAAATTTTAGGATGACACTTTTCTGGATTTACACTTGTTAACAATGAACATTCTGTTGTCAATGGCTACTTAAACACTAATAATTGTTATCACTGCATATGCAAAATACGGGGCCCTTAGCAATCATAACCTAAACCAGCTATGAGTCTGCAGTACCCTGGAATTGATGTGGTTTTAGTTGGCACTGAAGGCTGTCCTTCACTTCACCGAGATCAGTCAGTCAAGGTTTTTCCCAGGAGAAGAGAGTTGCAGGGTGGACTCTCTTCTTTCCTCTCCATCTTTCTTTTCTCATTGCTCTGTCCAAGTCCCTAAAAGAAATTAGGTGATCTCATCTAGTTTTGCCAATTTAATTTTTAGGATCAGGACTCAGGCTGGCTTATCTTATTCTGAAGAATTCTGGTTTTAACAGACACCTTTCCTGTGTGTTCCCCATCCTTAGCCCTGCTCTGGCATATTTTACTTCTTCTGCATGTTTTTCTTCTCCCTGCTTGTGCAACTATACTAGAGACCTCTCTTTGCTATGGCTATTGTTTTAATGCTTAAGCTCAGCTGTCTTACACAGTGTTATTAGTAGTGTGACAATGGTGTAAAATCTTTGGACATTTTACCAGTCATACTATTTTAAGGGGTTTTTTTATTTGGATTGAAAGCGTGCGAATATTAATAATGTCTTCCCTAATATCTTCCTTCTACAGGTCCAATTGATCTCTGCTTTATCTTTGTCTTTGCCTTTGACAGGTGAATCTTTCATCAAACCAGCTAGCAATTTTTCATGTTTTTCCACTAACTTTATTCTTCCTTCACAATATGATGGCCAAAATATCATATACTTAGGAAAACAGCATCATGTGATTTCTAGACCTTACTTACAGCTGAATTCCCACCCACTTGGCTTCTGACCATTATACTTCCACTGAAAACATGCACCCCAGGACCTCCAGGAAACTCCTGGGCCACAGCTCATTCCCTTACTATGATAACGAACTGGTTGTGTTCATGAATCTACAGTACTGATTTTAAACAAACTTAGGTTTCTGGAAGGTCCTGCAGGAAGACTGTTTGAAAACCTCAGTCCTCTGAAAGCCTCTAATATTCGGACTAAATATACTCACTGGTGTCCTACATAGCTACGTTCTTGTGCAGTAATAACTTTGCTCAGCTTTTCTAGCTTTACATAATTTATCCCAATTTCTCATGTCTTTTTAACTCCCTGTGGTAGATGTTTCCTCTTTCCTGACCACACTCATACTATAGATTGAGTGGGAAATGCATCCTACAGTGGCTCTCAGGAGAGCCATGTAGCTGTCCTGCTGTACAGTACCTGGTGTCAGCAGCTGTGCTTGTGAGGCACCTGCCATGGCAGAGCAACCTCAGAACTGTTCTGCTGGTCCTGGGTCATTTCTGAACAGTGGCACTGGCAGCCTCCAGTCCTTGTTAGAATGCCTCACCTAATGTGTCTGACAGGTAGAGATGTGACAGGAAATTGCCATTTGAGGGGTCTCTGATGGATAATGCCTTTTTATCAAAATCAATTTTTTCCCCAGAAAAATTATATTATTTACAGTGAAGGTTACAAAAAACATTCAACTGTTCATTTCTCAACCTGTCTTGCACAGTAATCAGTAAACATGTCTCAGGATGCCAAGAGGATTGTTCTGCCAATCCCTACACTGCATTTGTTTGGATACAAATTTCTTTTCCAGTAGGTGACTACTGAAATCTCTCTTAATCCTGACACGTCTAGAAAGACTTCTAACAATAAGTGACATTCTTCTGACTATACACATTCGTTGGATTCAAACCCACACGCCTTTTAAGCCAAGAGGTTTGGTATGAAACTGCTACTCTTCCTGCTCCACCCTGCTGTGACCCAACCTCCCTGCCCTGGAGTGAAAATGTTAAAAATGAAAACTTTATAAGTGATTTCAATGGTGGCTACATGAGTTTAGTTAAAATGTGCATATGTATCCAAAAATAAGTTTGCAGCTTCATAACATGACAAGTGATTGAGCCTGCCAGCTGAGTCAGAATTTTTATGCAAAAAAAAAATCTTTTGGGATGGTTCTTCCTGATTTCACGGCATTGAAAATACTTTTAGGAAAGAATCTGTCATTACATCATAGTTCCTCCATTTTGATACATGCCGGAATCAACACAGTATTTCTATTCATGAAAAAAAGCAAATGAGAAAAGAAAAAAAGTGGGAATTCTTGCAAGCAGAATAAATAGCTTAAATAGCTTAGTTAGGAGACAGTGATTTTTGAACAAATAAATAGCTTTTATTGTTAATTGATCTAGTCAGTTGCAGGAGCAGATTTGAAGACTGGTGGATTTTTTATATCTATTTTAAGCTGGTGAATAAGTCCTTCATTGATTGTACCTATCCAAATGGAGTGTAAGTATTCAAAAAAATCTGAAGGAAAGCCTTTTTCAATTCATGACTGAAATTGAGTTCCATTATGATAGCTAGGAAAAGTTTTATTTATTTGAATGTCAATCTTCAAAGCATTTTGCTATAAATTAGCTTAATTTCCAAACATACTTGCCAAACAATATAACAAAAAAAATTACCTTTTGAAAAATGTCGAATGTGCACGTCAATAACTAAAAAACCATGATTTCTTTATGCAAAATACCTTTTTCAAAAATGACCATTTCTCAATTGCAGTCTCAGTTTCAACAAATCCTTCTTTCTCAATATGAGAGGTTATATATTGATGGAATTCCCTTGGTCTTCTTTATGCTATTTGGAAGCATAAAGTGATAACTCATACTAACAGTGTTAGTTAGTTATCACTAACAGTGATATTTGGAAGATAAACTACTGCTCCTTTCTTCTGTGGTCTTGGGTAACTGGCAACAATGAGCAGCCCATGTAAAACCATGTCTTATGCATTGTTTCAATGTATTCCTGCTACCTGACCTTGATTAGACTATGCAAATTAATGCAAATTATCATCTGTGATTTGGTTCTTCTCTGGCAAAAGGAGAGAAACTATCGTTCCTTGATGCCATATTTTTCTGTCGACCTAGGTAGGTGGTTGCTTGGTGCAGCACCTGGCGTTTCCTTCGTATTTCTACTTCCTCATAACACAGCTAACTCATTACTACAAAATAATATAAATTATAGCTATCATTCCAAGGAAATTAAAGCAGAAAAAAATTATAAAATTTAACTTTTTGTAAAGCAGTTACGGATATCACAAATAAATCTTTATCAAAATAAACAGGCAGGAGTTCAACTTCACTGTCATTACTCTTTTTTATTGAAAAAACCTGTTAGGTATAGGGAAATGTTCTTCCTCCATGAAGATATCATTACTTTTCTTGGTCATAAACAGGCTGCCACAGCAAACAGTGCACATTTGTCTAACATTCTAAAGGATAATTTTGTCTCTGGTGAAATACATCATTTTCCTCAGCAGCCTTGAGTGAAACGAACGCTTCAATTGATTCAAAATATTTTATTCTCTGGCTCTGTGAACAACATAAACCAAAAACAGGGACATAAAGGACACCCTTCTACATCTAAAGGAATTTTTTTTTTATCCTATGTAATAGACAAGGATGTCATACTTGCATACAAGCATACTCAGATATGCTTGATTTCCAGTACCCTGAAAACTGGAATAATAACTGAAGAACACAATGTCAATGACATTTTTTTCTTTCGTGTTTTCTGAATTGCAGTATGAAACGGGGGTTAATAAACACAACAGCTTTCCAGTAAAGAGTATTTTTAGCTTTCTATAGTGTGTAGCATGGCAAGCTGGAACATCAATATTTCTTCAAAATCACTTAAGTGCTTGTCATCAAATGAAGGATTAATTCCTTCACAGTAAACTTGCACACAATGCGTAGGTTCCAATTCTCTGAAAAGCATAATGATCCTAGAGCTCTGAAAGATGCCAAGCCTGACATTTCAGGAGACTGAAAAACTGTACTTAGCCATAAAACATTGAGATTGCAGAGGAAACTAACTCCAGCATGATTCTTTCCTTCTATTAAGTCACTTCTCCTCCATGTGGCAAGTACCACTTCTAGAGACTTGCCTTAGATATGCCCTCTTTAACCCTGTCTGCAAAAAACTCTGGCAACTAATGCCTGTGGTGATGACAGTGTTCTGGAAAAAAATATTTGATAAATAGTAGGAATTGCTAGGATTTCCTAGCAATGTGCATTTGTTGCTTGGTTGGTTTTTAATTACTGTGATAAAGCTGTTGGAAAAATGGGTGATGAAAATAACTCTATCTTCTTTGACTGCTACCGATGTCCACACATCTCCAGTCAAATTCCGTGTTTTTCTCCTTGGTAGGTTGATGACTTCTTTTTCACGTCTGCTTTCTTCTCACAGTCCTGTTCTGACATTTCGTAAATTTAACTGTCCATTGCAATTTTGCTGTGGGTCTTCCTTTGCTCTATTTCCATTTCAGAAGAAATAAGTATTATGAACTCGTAATAAATCTGTTGGTGTAAGCAACACGGGAAAGGGAGTAGGATAACTATTCCAATTCACACCAGAAGAGAGCAAGCTGTCGCTTTTGCCCTGCACCTCCTTTTTCAGACACAGGCCCAACCTCAGCAATCAATCTCAACCATTTACTAAAGTGATATGCATGCTTTTACTAGTCTAAAATATGTCCATCAATTATCTAACCCTTTACCTTTTTTCTGTTTAATTCTCTTTCTCTTTTTTTCTTTTTTCTGCTCTTTGAATTCACTGAAATGACAAGCTAATTAAACATAAAAACGTGTTTATACTGCAAAGGATAATCAGAAACCCCCCTCCATTCCCTGCAGATTTCATGAAATCCAGGGTTCCTTTGAAAATTCCTGGATGCAACATATGTGGGCTGACGACAAACTGATCTTTCTTGTGCAAATTCATTGTGTCTTTACCACCTGTATGTAAATAATGTAAAATGCCTTTTTTAAATTGGAAAAAAGTACTTGAAAGGGATTCCACCTCAAGACTGGAACACAACAACAAATACTTCAGATTCCACAGTCATGTCTTGTCCTGTATGAGCAATAAATGGACTTCTTCCAGTTTGTCTAGATTTAGCAGTATGATATTTGAAATATGTGTACAATATTCACAGGTACTTTCAGGTAAAAAAATCCACCTCTAACTCATTTTAGCAAGTATTTCTAAGCTTTGAATATGAGTTTCTCCCCAGTCCTGAAGGAACTGCTTGCACTGAACCTCCAACTGCCTCGTCACCATGCCAGACCACTGAGCCCTGCATGTGGCTGATGAAGTATTTCAATCTGCTTTAGGATTAACCTGTTTTTTCTATGACACAACACCTACTGTATGTCAGCTGGAAAGGGCGATTGACTAATTTTCAATTTGTTTGTGGACAGACTCCCATTTATAAAATAAACAGGCAAATCACTTCAAACAGAGAGAACACTCAAAGATAAGTGGTATATTTCTTCAGCTGATACCCAATGACCTTTCAAGATGAAAGGATAATAGTCGACACAGAAAAGGAAGAAAAAAAGCCCTGTGTGCTGTTTGCAAGGTTTAGAGGTCACTTGGCTACAGAGAGAGAAGGATACAATGGAAGCTGCAGAAAACACTGCAGAGGCAAACATGGACTAGAGTTGAGATTTTTTTCTTCTGAGCGACACCATTCACTACCGGCCATCTCCATTTAACAAGAGCCTCTGTTTCCCTGACTAAGGATATGTTCTGTTTATTGTGTGGCAGAGGCTCCACTTATGTATTAGCTGCCTATCTGAACTCTTCTTTGGAGAGCAAATAATTGGTCAAACCCAAAAGCAAAATGGCATGCTTATCCCATTCAGCTGTCTGGCGATCATATGACAGGGTTGAGAGAAGATGGTGGGGGTATTACAAGACAAAGTAATATATTATTCCTAATGAAATCCTGTGGCTAGATGCACCTCTGTCTTCAAGTACAATCAAGGTCTTTGTTCTGTCATGGATCCTGGGAGTCAGCTTGCTTCTCCTATTGAGAAAACTCAAAGCAATTTCCCACACTCAGTAGAGAGGCATCACCAGGCCATAAAGATTGTTCTGTGCTCTGAGCACACAATGTTTAGACAAAAATAGAAAATTAAAAACAAATTCCCTTTCATTTTACTGTCCTTCAGAAGCTATACTCTTAAAAGCAGACATAGCATTTGCACCAACAGAGCCTGAGTCTTGACTACACAGAATACGCTTTCAGAAAAACTTTTTCCCAGGCCCACTTTTGATTAAAACTTTTTATACTGCTTCTCTTGAAAAAAATCAGTGTTTATCAGCTTAAGGGCTGGAGAAAACAGTCACTTCATACATATTTTACCTCCTTGCACTTTCACTCTTGTCCATGCACACATCCATCCTCACACAGCCACCAAATTAATAACTCTTCTCCCACATGCAGGTTTGAGAAACAGTCCGGATCACTGTTTAGATATGTTAAACTTTTTAAAATTATAGTCTCTATACAGATAAATGCTAAACTGATCACCATTTTCAAGGCAGGAGTCAGCATTCCAAAGTCACCTTGAATACTACTGTCAGAAATTATTGTTTACGCTCTGGCTATTTGGTCTGCATTTAAATAATAATAATAAAAAAAAAGAAAATGACTGAAAGAAGCAAAAAGCTAGTGAAATATAGTTTAGTCTTAACATCAGTTTCTACATAGGAGCAATAAGTTTCCACGAATGTCTTACCATTCATCTGAAATATTATTTTTATTGTAACTTCTTTTTTACTTTTTATTGCACTACTTCTGTAAAAATTACAGATTAATTATATTTCTCCTCTCTGAAAGTTGTATTCAGATTTGGTTTTTTGTTTTGCTATGAAGCTAAAGGTTTTACGAAGAGAAGCAATATTTGATGGCATGAAGGCTAGGTTGCATATTTAGCAGGAGGTTAGAAAAGCTCTGTTTGTTTAGCTTTGTGAAACAAAGGCTGAGAAGGAAGTCTATAAATACATCAGCAGGGTAAACATCAGGAGAGAAAAGAACCATTTAAGTGAAACGCCAGTGTTGTCACAGGAACAAATGGATGTGAACAGCTGGAAATAAACTTAGCGGGAAATTAAAAGAAATGTCCCAACTCTTAGAGCAGTCAGGTTCTGGAACATAGCCTTTCAATAAGAAAACATAGGACACAAAACCCCCCAAAATAGTTTTGAATATAAAGATTATTAATAAATGAGTTTTCTGAAAGGTGAGAAAATATATCAGAGAATTTCAAAGGCTTTCTCTGGCCTTAGGTTCTTGGGATTTTTATAGTGATTTTATTTATTTATTTGGATTTGCCATAGCTGAAAAACCTGAATGGAATTTCAAAAGCAAGCTAAAGGCACTAGATGTTGAAAACAAGTTAATTAGGTCTCTAATTTCTGCCTGTTTTCCTTTGAAAATCCCAGTGCTGAAATGGATCTCTTTAGATACGAGTAAAGGATTACATTACCTTGCTCTTGAAATATTCAGTGCTCCTCTGGGAAAGTGAAGCTCTCGAATGATTCAGGGAGATACAGGCATAGTGACTAAAAGGTGAGTAAAGTGTTTTTAAGCAACCGTCCCTCCTCATGATCAGCTCTCAAATGCCCACAGTTATAAATATCTACCTGCTGTAACCCACAGTCCATGGATCCAGCTATTTGCAGACCAAGGCCCAGTTCTGTGAAATACAATGGTATGACCTTGACTTGGTTTTACTGTAAAAGTTATTGCTGAGCTATGGTAGAGTCATCACACTGAAGATTTGCACGATGAGAAAAGAAAAAAAAAAGACAGAGGTGAAATTTTTGAGGCGATTCTGGTTACTAGCTCAGGGAACAAAGAGAAAAATATCAGTGCGAAACAATATAAAATACTGAGAAAAGAAAGCAGATAACTGGAAGGTAGAACTCAGCAAGAGCCTTGTTCAAAAGCTGATATTCCTTCTGTTGTCCAAAAGGTGTCTGGGCAGCATAGGCTCATCAAGTGTCTGCATGCTATTGGTTGGTCTAGTAACAAATTAGTCTCAGGTAAAAGCTGACATATCTACCTAATAAGCACATTAAAATACAAGTAATTGTTTTCCTCTTGTAAGCTCTGCATGAGTTGGTAAAAAACTCACATTTTACCAAAAAGTCGTTGAAATTTGATTCAGCAGAGGAAGGGCTACCTGATATGAACAGGAATTAAGAATAACATTTTAGGATTCAGAGCTTAAAGACAACAATTGACAAACTCAGTCTGATCTTTTTTTGGCATATGAACTCTTTAAAATGCTATCCTCTTGACCATTTTGGCCAAAATTCTTACTGCCTCGAAGGAGCTGACAAGACATATGTGTCCACTGTCACCTTGACTGAGCTGGAAGTATTTTGTGGACTGTGACAGAAGAGATGATTTAAAGAATTTCTTCTTCCACCACAGGCCATGTCACAGCCTTCCACCATATCTATACATGTCAAAACTGTTTCCTGTCAGATCGAATTGGCTCCTTACTTCTTAATATCATCTTCATTGATGAGACAGATGAGCACCTTTGTATCTAACTGGTGTTAGAGCTGCACTGCAAACTTTGCCTTTTTAATGGTAATGCTGCAAGGAAGCATCTGTAATAAGTAACAAGATGGTACAACACAGAGCAAATTGCTTGGAGACAGTAACTCATGCAGTTGCTAAGAGAGGCAGCTAATAAATATGGTTTGAATAGAAATGCTAATGAAATAGAGCTGGATGCTTGTTATGTGGTTTAACACTACTGCATATACAGCAGTTAATCTTTTTTGGGATTCTCTTTATTGTCACTGAGGTCTATGCCTGCTTTTACTGCTTTTACTGCAAATCAGATAAATACTGTCACATGGCAGGAAACAGTGAACAAATGTAGCGATGTAAGGTTGCATTCAGCTGGACACCATCTATCTGAATGATTAATTGAAGGTGTATGCAAAAAGCTACTGAAACTCAGCACTTCTGTCAAACAGCAAAAAAAAAAAAAAAATCAATAGGAACACCACTGTCTTGGTCTGTTGTACTTTTGTGAAAAACACAAAGACAAATCAAGGATATATTTTCAAACCTGCCAGGAAGTTGCTGCAAGATGAAAGTCTTTTATTTTTTCCCCACTGAATTATAGCTTCTATTAATACAATGGCATCCGCAGTAAGGATAGAATCTAATATGCAACACTCTTCCCATGCATTTCATCATCCCTGAGGTTTTAAATGTATTCTTGTTCAACCTTTTGTTAAAGATCATTGCTACTATGAAATCAATTTTTGCTGTTCTCCTGGGTAAATGTTTAAGAAAGATTTAAGTATAGTTATGTCAGAAAAGGGGCTTTTTGGCACAAGATATTTACACATATGTGACATGTGTCATGTTCAGTTAGCTTAGTCCATTGGGATATCCCAATGAAGGAATACTAATTTCTGTAGACAATTGACCACATGCAAGTACACCTCATTTACAGCTCATGTCCATCCATGTGGGACTTCTTCACTGGGGTGCTAATGGAGAAGTACCTTTTGTCTTGAGTCTCTGAACCAAAACCAATTTACACTTCAGAACATGCAGAGCAGTATCTAAATTACCTAGCCACTATGCCAAATCTATTTTCAGCAAGCACACAAAGAGACTGAGTGTTTCAAGCCAAGGAGCTCAAACCACATTGGGGAGTAGCAAAGATAGCTAGTTTCTAATCCTGAGAGTAAATGTCAACAGCTCCAGTACTTGCTTTATCAGAGAATGAAGAAATGGTATTTGTGATTTTTTTTCCCCCAAATAAAAGCTCCCAGTCCAATACGTTGTGAGATTTGTAAGATCAAATGAATGTTCTCTGAGAACTCTCGAAAATATTCAAAACGCAAGAAGCTTTCTGAGTGCCATATGAACTCATTCTGAGGCCAATGTATTTATCAGAAAGACATAATGGATTTGTTCTTTAATCCTTTCCTTGAAACACTACATTCATAGAATTAATGGAAACAGTATGATGTCTCTTTGCTGACTAGAAGTATATGAATAAGCAAAGCTTACAATCTTGGTTCCTGTTCAGTAGTTTTTAATGTTATTCAGGAATAAATAAGGGTCCAATCCAGAATGATTCACTAATTCACAGACATAATGAATGCCTGAATAGTTCAATGAACTCTAATGAATGCAGTTTCCAATGACATATCTTAGTAAGACGTGCTAAACATCAAATAAATAATATTGGGAGTAGTATGTCAGTATAAATACCAGAAGATTTTGCCTTCATAATCTGTAGCTGCTTTTGAAATACAGATTTCTACTTCTGAACACATCCCGACATACAGTGTAGCTCCTGGAAACTGAATAGCACAAAAGCTTTAGGAAGAATATTGTATGAATGTTCCCGAACTAGGAGCGAAAAATAGACAAGGGGAAGAGAAGCTTCTGCAGTGTCATGGTTTGATTGAAAAGTAGAAATGGGATGTAAATGGTGCTTAATGCACTTGAAACAGACTATACCTGCGCTGGACTGCGGCCAGTATTAACTGGCTGCTAATGACTTTTCTAGAAGCCTTCACACAGGTGGCCACAGGGCAGAATTAAAAAGAAATGAGAGGTATACAGTGACTTCTCTGTACGAAATTCTCAATCTTCTTGCCAGATTGTTGACATTTCTGGGTAATACGAAGTTCATGTAACTTCACAGATTTAATAAGATTAGATAACTTTGCTAAGCTGATATACTTAGTAACGAAAAAATAGTCTTAATTGCAAGCAGAAAGAGATGGAAATATCCTAGTAGCGATGTATCCTCTCCTAAAATGATAATTCTTAGGTGGAATAAATTGCTGTCTGGAGATATCCACTTCTCTCTATCACTCATCCTCACCTAAGGTAATGAATCTGGGAGATCTCTTCCACGTCTCATATGTCTAATTACATGCATAAGTCTTCTAAGGTGAACACAGCAGATCATTGCATTGCAGTGATGCCATTACTACAAATCACTGTAGATTTATAAACCCTGTTTTGCTTTCATTTCCGGGAGAAGGCTGAAGATGACTAACAGATAAGGTTGAAATACTGGGTCACTAGGAAGTAATCAAGTAATTAATAAATTTTTTGACCTTTATGAATATTCAGAAAAATTGGTATGGTTTTTGAATCAAGATAAGAACCTAACAACTTAGATTAAGGCTTATGCTTGCTTACAAAAAAGCAAGAGGGTACTTAAGAAAAAAGCCTAGAATTTTGGTATTGCTTTTTGATTATGGAAACTTCTATGTTTGGCTAAAGATGAAAAGAACGGAGAAGGCTTTTTGTTAGTCAAACTCTTGCTCAAAGAAGCGCATTGTATTTCTCATTCAGAAGGACCTTTTTTTTGACCACCTATGTTAGCAGAATGTTTGCTTACCAGTGCATAGCGATCACATCACAGAATCTGAGAGTTGCTGAGTTTGAAATACCCCATCAGCTACCTTTATACTGATAAGATCCCTCAGACCCTTTTCTGCTCCAGTCTGAACAATCACGACTGTCTCAGCCTCTCCTTGTGTGAGCAATGCTCCAAGCCCTTGGTAATTTTTTGGATCTTCAGTGGACTTGCTCGAATATATCCAGCTTACTCTGATACTGGGAAGCCTAGACTCAGAACTCCAAGTTTGTCTTACATGGGCTGAGCAGAGGAAAAGAAAGATCACCTTTCGTCTCATTATAAATCCTGACAATGAAAATGCTTCATATATATGCCTATATGAATGAAAATACATGAATGTATTTTGCAGGAAACTACGATTTTCAACAGTATTTTGGATAGTGTGAGAAAATGGATGTTCTGAAGCTTTCAGATGTACTGCTTGGAGAGTAAAAAAATGTCCATAGTTGATCTGAAAAATACTTCACATATAAAAAAGCTACTTACAAGAAAAAAATGGAAAAAAAAGGAGAAAATTTTAAACAAAATACATTGCTTTACCTTGAAAGAAGATTCTGAATAATTTATTTTATTTACTTATTTATGGCAGGAGATTTATTTGGAATTCACTAAATTATAATAGGATAAAAAAAGGGTCTTTTCCTGACAGCAAATATACAATGTACGTTTACCATACATATAAAAGATACTTAGTAAATATTCTCTGCCAGCTTTAATTACACAACAGAAACCAGCTGGCTATTCAGAAACTGTACATTGTGTGTCTACAAGCCATCAGAGCAAATGCTAGTACCAGTAGGAGCCATATTCAGGGGACCTCCCCTACTCTTGCAAAGCCTCAAGAGTTCGTGATTTTTCTGTAGCTAAAGGTAATGAACTAAGCATACTTATTTTGGACTTAGCTTTCCATCCAGCTTCATGTATGATCAAGTTGTTTCCTGGAGATTGTTTATTGACATAATGCTGAAGGCTTAAAGGTTAAAGGGTTACAATGGAAAAAAACCCGAGGAATAATGATTATTTACTGCTATGGTAAGGCAAAAAGAGTACAAAATATTTTATCTCTCAGTCTTAAGGAAAATACCTGCTACATTCTCATAACATTCTGATCTTCAGAGAATGATTATTTCCTGATTATCAGTTCAGTCCTTCTTGCTTCATCACAAAACATTCAAGTTTTATAAGATGGTGCATAAGTTCAAAAACTGGTGTCTAGTTTTCTTTTTTTTTTTTCTTAAATAAATTCTACTTTTAAGAGACATTCTTTTATTCAGTAAGTGAAATGTCTGATCTACAATAAAACTACTGAAACTACCATAAAAATGTTGTTGCAAAGTTCTGGCATTGTGGTATAGTAAAGGGAGAAGATTTTGTCTTTTAATATACCCAGTGCATTGCCTCACATTAGATAATAATTGAACTGATTTACTCTTACAGATTGTTCATTAGTTCTGAAGTCAACCCATTGAAAATGTTGTCAGCAACATGATTTACTTAAACAACTTGTATTGATGCTAGCGTTCTCTCAAGTGATCTGTATTCCAGAAAATCATCATCTATTCACAAAAATTTCACAACGATTTTCCCCTTTACTCATTCCCTTTGTACTTCATCAAAACTGATTTTGCTATGACATGTGTTAGGGTGGTCAGGTCTTTCATGGCAAACCTGTCATTTCTTTTTACCCTCCTATAGTGTTTGCAGCAGTGACTGAACAGAAACTTGCATTTTAGAGGATACTTTTTTCAATTTTCCTTTGAGTGTTTGGAATTTGTCTGGTAAAAGCTTGCTTATAAACATTTCTGGCATTAATGGAAACCAGTAAGAGACTTTTTCTTGCCAGAGTAGGATATGGGGCAGTCATGGATGAAATGCCAGTGACCTCACAA
Source organism: Oreocharis arfaki (assembly GCA_013398015.1). NCBI lineage: Eukaryota > Metazoa > Chordata > Aves > Passeriformes > Paramythiidae > Oreocharis > Oreocharis arfaki. The sequence continues at coordinate 243,710 of VZRR01000609.1, read as the reverse complement.
TTGGGAAGGATATGAGGTTTTGTACAAGTAATCTTGTATTGAAAACAGAAGTCTTTCTGAAGGTCTGATGGTAGTCCTAGGAGTAAAACTAATTTATTTTCCTTGTTATTATACCTCTAACTGCCAGGTCATTTTTTAAATAAGAAGACTTAATAGATGTCAGTACTGATTTAAAATTCATTCTAAGATTTATAAATCTCACTTACAAGGTGAAGGATGGTCACAAAAGTCAAAATGACAGACACCCCCACCACCATTCAGGGGAGAAACAAAATCTGACAGAGAGCAAATGTTAGCTTCCTTTTAACCCTACTACCACAGAAAAGTTAGAGATGTTGATAGAATACATATATCTCATGTTTGATTTGCTGGTGCTGTTGAAATTACAGCTTAACATTTGGAGAATTTTAGTGTGAGCAACATTGTAAATACATGAATTTCACTCATTGTATTAGTTTTGTACTCTACATACCACAGTCAATCTCTCTTTTTTTTTTTTTTTCCCAGTGCATTATTATCCACGGAAATCTTAAGAGTAGGAAAATAAAATAGAAAGTAGTGGAGTCCTTTTTTTTTTTTTGGTACATATGATGAGCATTTTATTTGGGATAGGAAGAATATCTATAATTTATTTCAATGTGATTGAATGAGTACAGCAATCACTTAAGTAGCACTCAAAGAGATGTGAAAATGTTCATTCCCTTAAGAAAAAGAGAATTTTCCTCATATAACTGGCTCTCCAAATGACTGAGACTTCTGCTGAAGTGTGTGCTATTGCAAGGTAAGATGCAAACAATGAAAAAGGAAACAAATGATGAAGCCATCACCTCTGACCACATCGAAACAGAACTCTCAAGAGAAAAATGCATTCCATGCCTCCAGTCACAGGATTCTGATTTAAATTAAGGCAAACATACAGTGCAAGCTGCAGATTTTTTTCCTTTTAAATTTAAATCTGTCTATAACAGGCAAATGCATTTCCTATATTGTAATAGGTGTTCCGAAACCTACTTTGATTTGAGTATTTGATGAAGGAATGCAGAGGGCTCCTTAAGGGGCCACAAAGCAGGAACCTGCTGGCCAAGACCTGTCACATCACCTCAGGACACAAGCCGCCATCCAGGGAAAACAGGCTGGGGGGCCGCTAAGAAACACCTATATCTTACATACCACAGATAAAGAACCAACTTTATTTGGAGACTACTTGAACTGAACTACCCTAAAGAATGCCTTACACAAGGATTTGAACATCATTTCTCCTCTTGTGTGCTTAGTTGATTTCTAAGGGGATTATATAATTGTTGCCTTTTTTCAAGTAGATAACAGCATATTTAAAATAGAATATAAATTAACAACAGCATTTGTTGTATTCTATAGACAAAAGAAAGACAAAAGTGAATGGAAAAAATATAAACCAGTTTGTCCTTATGTGGTTCAGAACATTCAAAAATAATTTTGATTGATATTGAGTTAAAAGGTGTCTCTGTATAGAATGTATGGCTAAAAAAGCGACATTAACTTACTTTTAATAACTGACTTTAATTCCAGTTGTAGCCAGTAGTTCATCCTAATTCTAGATTTTTCATTTATCTCCAGGGCCCAAGGTTGCCTCTATTCAAAGGTAATGTGCTGGTGAAGACCGTACTCTCGCTTCCCTTTTTCTATGAGTTCTGTCCTTGGCATTGCAAGGTCATCATATCAGACTCACCATCATTAGCAGTCTACTGTCATCGGGACAGCTGGAATTTCCATAGGAAATTCTGGGAGAATAACAGGTTGAAAGAAGTGGCTGGCAGCACATGGGCAAAAGACAGAGGAAAAAGATGAACTGGCAAGACATTACTCTGAGATGTAAATCCTTTAGCAACTCAACTCCCAGGGAACCTAAAATGGAACATTTTTACTCATTTATATTTAGATTCCTTACAGGAACAGAGACAATCACGCGTATTCTGAAAAAATGGGTAACGATTGAAGCACCCAAGTTGTTGGAATAAGAGTGACAAAGACAAGCAAGACTGCTTTCACATTTAGTAACTGGAACCTCGTGAGCCAGTGATCTAACTAATAGAATGTCTTGCCCTTCTGTTAAATCTGAAGAGAAGCAGCAAGCTGGGTGGAACAGTTTACACAGCAGGCCTTTGTCAACAAAAATCCCAAATCAGGCCGCCTAATCAGCACAAACCAGGCCCTACTCCAGTCTGTTAGGCCCGAGCAAGGCTCCGCAGTCCTACCAAATTCTGAACGAGACTCAGTTCCTGAAAAAGTGGCTCCCAGGATAAGGTCATGTAAAGCAGAAAGACTTTTCAGCAGTTCTCTCACCTTGACTTTTCACTTCCACAACATCCCAATTAGCTGGCTGCTTATACAGAGAACTTCTAAGTCATCAAGCCCCAAACTTATCTGGAAATTCTCTTGAAATACTTTAGATTTAGAGCAGTAAACAGAAACACCACCACCAAAAACAAACCCAACAAAACCAAAAACAAACAGCTCCCCCCTTCTCCCAGCAACAGCCCTAAATCACATGTTTCAGGCTGTAATTATGCCAAGAACTCAATAAAAATAACACTGACTGTGCCACTGAACAAATCACCTCTGGACTGGTGCAGAGATCTTTGACCAGTACCAGACGTAGGGGCAATGCCTGATTCATTCCTCCTTTTTTTACAAGGTTTAACTTTTTAAGTGATAATTCCCTCAGAGGACTATGTCTTTTTCCACTTTCAATGAAGTTAAAAGTAGGGTTGTTAATGTTATATTCTTTGAAAGAAGAGGGAAAAATATTAAAACTACTATTAGAAGCTTAGGGTTTTAAGTACTGGCTAAGACACCTGCCTAACATTTACCACATGGCATTTTATATCATATGAGCCACATACAGGGGCACATAATTTTAACACCCCATAGGAATGGAATCACATAAATTTTTATTTAAGAGTGTATCTATCACTTATACAATTATTTACTACGTAAATATATTTTTGAATATTATTCTTATCCAGACAGTCTCACATCTAACTATGTATTTTTCCTTGTTTGGTTATCTCTATTTTATATGGAATATTAATCATTATTTTAAAGCGAAATTTTCCATGAATGGATTTCACTCACTTTTCCCCAAATAGATCCTAATTTACAGGGAGGAAAATAATTTAAAACTAATTTCACCCACAGGATATAATTCTGTTTTATTAATAAAGACTAGCATATTGCCACTAGAGTTGAACAGAACATAGCTTTTCCAATCTATGGATGTTTTCAGGTTAAGAAAAAATCTCTCCCACACTTAATAAAACCCAAAGTTCTGCCTTAATCAGCAAAAAATCTTGTCCATCGTTCAAAACTACAATGATCTCTGAGAGTTAGATTCAGTAAGGATCCCACTATAATAATTACTTACACATACAAAGACTTCAGATGGAAAATATTCGTAATGGTTTTCTTCTTCACAGACAAACCAGGATCAAGTGTTCAGGACTACAGTGCAGATTTCCAGATAGAATTAGAGACTTGAATTTTGCCTTTCCTTAATCTAAACAAGCACACAGACCCACTGTCTTTTAACAAATACATGCTGAGTTTCTCTTTCAGTTTAGTGAGAAATTTAATTAATTCTGAAGTTAGTCTATATTGTAAAAGTTTTCAGTTCAAGTAGAATTTTGGACAAAAAAGTTAAAATAAAATATATTGGAGACATTTCAGCTTCAAGCTTTCATTTTCTGTGTGACAATTTGCAAATGTACATGTATCAAATATGTCAAAAAGTAGTTAAAATACCAAAGCTTAAAGATTTCTGAATCTGACTTTCCACAAAGAGGAAATATCCACAGATTTCCTCCAAGATGTTTCAAATTAGTGTTCCAAATTTAACCAGCTGAAGAAGGGTAGTTTGCATAAACTTATCCAAACAATTTATTGAACCAGAAATCTGGGCTTTTAATTTTTGCTTTTTATTTCCTAGAAGCAAAGTCTATTTTAGGATTAAAGAGGGAAAAGGAAACAGAGTTTACATTGAAAACATGTACACATTCAAATAAATTAAAGTATTTACAAACAATCTGGATACAGTAAAGGACTCCAAGATTTCTAGCAGACTTAATTAATAAGACTATTGCAAAAATGAGTCAATTTACCCCCTCAAGCATGGCATAATGCTCCCAAGTAACTTAATCAGAGCCATAAAAAGCTTATGGAGAAGATCAGACAATTTTAATGATCTTCTTCATTACCTCTGAAAAGCTAGTCTAAATAAGACAGATATCTGTATAGATCAAATGATACCACCAGTATCCAAATTTACTCTCTTCTGGTGACTGAGACACTGGAATGGTTCTTTTCACTCCACTAAAAAAGTTGAATTTTAAAGCATGAATTCATTTGTGATTTCAATTCTAGACCAAGCTTAATTAGCTCAAAAATAGAAAGCGGGAATAAGAAAGGTCACAAGGCTTCCTCAACAAATTAACTCCATATAGCATTCAGAATGATGGCCATAACTTTTTATGCTAGTTACAAGTATACGCTCAATTATTTTTTAATGTTGTTTACACTTTAAAGAGAGTATAGATGAGACCAATAGAGTGGATTAAACCATTTCATTTCTTTCTTGCGTGCTGTTTAATAAATTGAGCTGAATTATAGAACAAAGTAACTAATGATTAAATACCTCCATTTTGGGTGACTAACTTGAAACATCTTTTGTAGCCATGATTTTTTAAAGCCATGATTTCCAAAGTCAGAAAAACAACGTTTTTATTAAGGGCATATGCCTTCAAGAAAAATGTGATGACAACCCAAATACTGATATACTGAATAATTCCTAATTATAGGTTTTTATTTCCCTGTTTTGTAGAAGACAATTTGTTTGCTAGATTTTGGCAAATAATAACCAAACAAGTATATCTAAAATGATGTTGAAAAGGTGACCTGAGATCAAGATCTGGAGTGGCAGAGATTTGCAGACATAAGTGAGGATCTAATGTATCAATATACATGCCGAATAAACTCAGTTGAGCTTGGTAAGGCGCTGGTGGTAAATAGCCGATATGACTGTATACTTAGAGATCAATCCATGCACTGAAGTGCTGTTGACTGAAACAAAATAGAAGAAGCATGAGAAAGAGAGCAGCCCAGATAACACTACATTAAAGGTCATATAGGATGTTTATAACAGAGCTGTGAAGTAAATCACTTAATTTTGCTCTTTGGGAGAGAAGGTATCTTTTCGTGCTCCCAGGCCCAGAATGGGTAAAGCCAGGGTACTCAATCCACGTGCTCCATTGATTTCCTTCTAGCTAGGGAGACCACCACCACTAAAGGAGGTTTGGCCCTTCTGGTAGTATCAGAACAGAGGGGGTTAGTGTCCTGATTAGATTGCAATAATCAAGCTGGAGCCTGCTGATATGTACCCTTAAAACACTGTCACATTATTCACTTACCTTGTTACCCCTCCTGTTTCTTGACCTGTCTCTTCACTGTCTTTTCTTCGCCCCAGTTTTCTCCTAAATAAACAAAACTTTTCTTCCAATTGATCCCACTTTTGCTGCGTCTATTGCTTTTTCCAATACTGTAACCCAAGAGATCTCAACCTTATACGGTGTTGGCACTCTCACAGGACTCTAATCCCGAAAGCCAGCTCTTCAGGCACCTTTGAAGTTTCTCTGTTTATCGTTTGTTATGTGTCCTGTCTACTGGTTTCACATGTCACATCCACATCCTGCTCAGTTAGCTTTACTGTGAGCCAGGGCTTTGTCGGGGATCCAGTCATTCACCGACAGCTGTAATATCAGCTCACAGTTTTCCTCTTCCATTTATTTGTACTCACGATGATGGAAGGAAAAGGAGAGACCTCCATTCAATTCTGAGTCCAGCCTGATCTCTGTCAGCTGATTGCACCTCCTCTAACTTCCCAGAGATACAGCAAGCACAGAAACTTACCCTTTCAATTTTGCGTTTCCTTTTCAGAGTTCAACTGCCAAGGCAAAAATCTGCCTTTAGAATTAGCCTTTTGCCTGTCCTTGCTATTAAATAAGAGCCAGGCGAAAATATCTAAAAGCGAATAAAACTTACCATGACCCACCTAAGCCAATCGTTTTTCAGGACTCTACAATAGAGAAATTTTTAATTACCTGATGGGGTGCCTTATATTAGAATAGGATTTGGAATGGAAGGAAAAAGAGGCAGTAAAATAGCAGAAACAGTCTCCAAAGCATTTAATACAGTAGAGGAAAGAGGAAGCAACATAAAACAATGGAAGGAGATGCTTATTTTACTGAGAGGCTGATAGGAAAAATGCAAAAGAGGTACCAGAGAGAAAAATCAGAGATAAATAGCATAAGATGAGCAGAATTGCTGACATTGCTTTTTTACCAGCAGGATGTCTGGACTTGCGAGCCCAGGGAGTCCCTTTTGCTTTTATGTTCCTAAATTGCATAAGCAGAAAGTGGTAAGAAACAAATCCAAAATGTGAGATAAAAAGATTTCAACAGCACTTTGTCCTCAACTGTACTAGAAGAACTACTTCTTGAGAAGATTCTCATAGGAGAGCAACTATGGGCTGACCTTTCATTTCTCCAATAGGATGAAGAGAGGAAGGAAGGAAATCTCCAGAGGAAAATACTAATAAAAATTTTCACAGATATTGTTAGCTGGAGAGAAAATCTGGTGTCTTTCAAAATGATGCTTCCTTGTGTCTGCCACATAATCCCTGGATTACTCTGGTTTTGCAGGCATGCAGACTAAGTAAAAGAGGAGAAAAATTATATAAATCTTTACATTTTGTGTGATCGCTTCCTCTGGAAGATATATGCAAAAGATTAAAAGTTAATGACCTTTGCTGGTATGCTGAATGGAACTGAGCAGCTAGCATGATAGTATGCTATTTGCATGTCCCAAAAAGGGAGAACTCTTGCCATTAATAACGCACTTTCATATGAAATTACAGTTAAAGGGCTGTGTAGGTGTGGGACATAGCAATCATAGGGCTGAAGTTTTTGTATGTGACGAAATCCGGTACTCACTGGAATAACATTACAACACAAATTCAATACACAGTAGGTTAAACATCATAGTGCAAATCTTCAATACTCTTAGGCATTACAACAGCACCTAGGTATTATGGTGATTTGCATTCTGTGTGTCCAAAATAGATTAAATGTTCTTTTCAATGTGTCAAGTCAGTTTGCAATGCAAAACAGATGTATATTTGCTTTGGCTTCTGCAACCAATATCTAAAATAGAAACTGGGAAGCTGATGCAGAGAAATACCATTTTAACATTCAATTTCATTTTACTGCTTTGTCCTTACTTAAGTCTTCATTTCAGCAGTAATGAATGCACACAGTTGTTGGTTTTTAGTATCTCTTTTCTTTAGCATAAAATTAAAATGTGCTCCTGTTGGAGCAGAACAAATATAAATTAAAAAATTAGAAAACAAAGACTCCTTCTGCATCTCACATCTCTAAATCCATGACACTCTATTAGAAGCCTCATTTACTTTAATAAAAGGTGTTCTGTAGAATTTAGATATTTCACTGTTAGAAATCACAAGAACCTTGAAAAAAGCAGTTTTAATACTGTACATAATGAGTATATGCTAGATCACAGTTTTGTGTCAAGATTTGTAAAAAAAATTAAGATGAACAAGTGCTTTAGATTAATTCTCAAATCATTTCAAATCAACCGCTATTGTCCCTTGGTGTTTCCAATCCACTTTCATCATATGCAAATATTGTTGAGTCAAACAAATGAGCAAATTTAAAAAATAACCCAACTCCACAAACCTCTCATCCTCAAGAAGGTACATTTTTGTTCTTATGTGTTCTCTGGATTGATTTGATGCCAGTCCTGTTTCTATTAAATACAAGAATATAAAATCTCTCTCTTAATTCCAGTGGATTTTAGTTTTCTAACATGTAATATTTATAAATGCTGTCCAGAACTTTTCTGTGAAAGATAAGCAATTGCAGTAGTTGTAGTTCCTTCTAGTCATACTACAGTAAGAATCCCAGCAAGTTATTTCTTTGAGAGTTTTTTCCCCTATTTGTACTGGAGCCAGTGTCTGCAGGGTCACTTCTGACTGCAGTATTAAACAACATAGAGATATTAAACCCAGAAATTTTGGTCAAGAACATATATTTACAGACGCCTGAAGTCTCCGAGAATTTTTTTCAAACATTCCATGTTAGACATTTTGAGACCAAATTTTTTTGTTTTTAATTCAGTCAGTTCTTTCCAAGGAGGATTCTGGCAGAAAATCAGTATCTTCCCTATCATTCAGGAAAACTTGCTCTTTATTCCTGATGAAAAGTCAAAAAAAGTGCTAAAGCGCTGTTCTCCCACCAAAAAAACCTGGTTGTAAATTAGAAGAAGAAAGAATACACTAGCCTGTCTAGTGAGAACACAGTAATAATTTGCTAAACTAGCAAACACTTGAAGATAAGATTGGTGGAGTGTCGCAGTTGAGGCGGATGCGTGACACACACTAATTCTAACATAAAGTGCAGGCAAAAAGCATTTATTCCAAGAGCCAGTGTCATATACATACACTTTGGTATGTTTATCATTCGTGTTAGTTGTCCATTGGTTGCTCAACTACTACAGTAGATTCACTGGCTATTTTAACTACACCATACTATTATTAGTTATTTACAACACAGACATCTCAAGGATCCAAACAAAATGTCAGCTGCAGCCTTGTTGCTGTTTACTCCCTCTATTGTTTTGAATTTCTTGCTTCTCTCGACTAGATTTCTCACAGGTAGAAATGGACTGTGCTGAGACCAATGTCAGACTCAGACTCAGACAGGCTTTCTGCCCTGCTGTTAATTCCCACGATGGAGTACAAGAAGATGAAAATTCACCGATGGAAAATAACCATTCTATGGTTTTTTTGTTATATAACTAGCATTTAGTTACGTAACTATATGCAGGGACATCTTGTGTTTTCAATATTATTTCACATTGTTCTAGTGACAGTTCTTCGCAGCCTCCAGACAGGACAGTTTAGAATCTGTCAAAAATAAAGATATATTTTCCAGTTCTATTTCTGACTATTTAGCCTGAGATCTCAAAGTTACGTATTTCTGTGTGATTTATAAATGATCACAAATGATAATGGTTATTTCATGTCAAATTTTAGCCTCTGGTGTTGTGTTGATTTCAAGATGCAAACCTCAGCAGATTTTTCTCATATGGTCTTAGGAATGTCAACGAGAGCCTCAATATCCACTCTACCCATGTATCTTGATGTCTTGACCAGTATTTTCTTATACCTGTAGCAGACACATACAATTGTCTGTGTAACAGAATTTCTCCAAAGGATTTTGTAGTTATCAGAAGAAGTGAGGTGCTCTTCAGGTGAAAGCTTTGTTTTGTTTGGTTTTTTTCTCTTTTCCTTTTTTTTTTGTTTGTTTTTTTATTTTGCTTTGGGTTTTTTTTTTTTTTTTGTTTTGGGGTTTTTTTTTTTTTTTGTTTTGGTTTTCTTTTATGTGGGTTTTTTGGGGCTTGTGTGTATTTTTTTTTGTTTGTTTTATTTTGTTTTGGGGGAGGTTTTGTTTTTTTGTTTGGTTGGTAGGTTTTTTGACTTTTTTTTTTGTTTTATCTTGGACTGTTAAAGGCAGGATTTCTACTTTCTTCTACTTTCTACTGCTGTACATCCTTGTTCAATACAGACTTATGATGTAAAGTAACACACATCTAGTATCTCTTGGTTACTTTAGAAAAGATTCTCTGCATAGGTGAACTCCAACAGCTATCAGTAACCTTTAAAAAGCCTACAGGGAAATGGGAACTGCAGTTTTCTAGGCATATCTCAAAGCTTCAGAAATTAACTTAAAGCAGCTTTGAATTCAAACCAAGCAGCGCAAATCAACAAGATGCGCAACAGCAAGAACTGCTGTGGCACATGCAGGTAAAAATGGCATCATATGGTAACAACCCAGCAGGGAATAACAGACTGCACAGGATGAAGGAAAGTCCTTGAAAGACAAGGAAGAGGGATATGCAAAATATTAACAAAGTTAATGACATTTGCAGGTATGCTGAACAAAACTGAGTAACTGGCATGAAATGGAAGTATTTAAGTCAATGGCTGGTTCAGGGTATGGCCAAACTGACACAACTATTATTACCACTCTACACTTTACATAAAAAAGAATGAATGATTTCTGCAATAAGCTTCACTGCTGGTGTAGCCAAAGTGATGCTGTATTAAAAAGGAAAGTGTTATGCTAAACTGTGAATTCATATCACTGTGTGACTAGGATGAAACAGCATTCACTGAGGAGCACTTATGACTGAAAATTAAGAGTTTTCCAGAGCTCTGGGAGTACAATAAACATTTTTCACTAAATTTTAATGGGATTCCGGAACCTAACTGCATTAGCGACCTCTGAAAATCCCTATCAAAGTGACTGAATTGCAAACAAAAAATAGAGTTTTGCATTAATTTCCGCTATTGTGCAAGTAGACTGAAGGGTAGCCAGTATTGCAGCCATCTTAAATGATGTGTTAGGGGTGAATCTAAAAATTATAGGCCAGTGAACATTACTTTAGTATTAGGTAAACTAGCTGAAAACACATTTAAAGAGGCTTGTAAAACACACAAATGAGCATAATACAACAGAAATCAGCAAAGCTTCTGTAAATGGGAATCGGACTTCTTAAGCCTCATTTTATTCAAAAGAATTGAAACAATGATGGAAAAAGAATTCTTAAATGCAAATTAGTTGAATTTCTGAGGCTCCCTCTAGGAAATATCTGGCCCAAAGACGTTAGTAGGAGAAGCAGTTAGTCTTAGGAAACAATGTAATGTTAGTGTAATGTTTCACAAGTGAGCTGACATGAAAGGAAATTTTTGAATGACACAGTGTCTACTAAAATTAAATGTTTTCAAATATAACTAAAGTAATAGAAATCAACAATGGAAACGATATTGTGCTACTCTGTAAGGAGGTGATGGGTCCCTATGTTACCATATACGGTTGGTTTCAGTCAACGAGCTTTAAAATTGCATAAAGGTCTAAAATACAGAAAAATGCAGACAGAATAACAGGCCTCATGATTGTCGCTGCTTTTATCATGCTGTAGCATAAATTTTAAAAGGCAATAACTTTAAAACTGCTAGAAAACAAATAATTATGGGTAGTAAAAGAGTAATTACGTTGTATTTTTAGCTGATTTTGCCACTACTAGAAAATTGCTTGAGACTGTTCACTGTCATTGAGGCCAGTATTTGCCAAGCACCTATGTCCTTCCTAATAAACTTCCACACTTCTAAAAAAACCTCAAAACCTTTTCTCTTGAATATTCTCTATTAAATCTGAGAAAAATGAGTAACGGTTTCAGAATTGTAGTTTTATGAACCAAAATATTATCAAGGACTTTTCTAAAAATTTGATAGTTTTGATATGCAAATTTCAGCTCCTAGAAATGTTCCTTAACACTTCTTAGCTAATATAGAAATAGCCATTATGGCTGAGATCCAGGTGCATTATTAGAAAAAAAGAGATCAAAATAAATAGATAAATAGATAAGTAAAATCAAACTGAATTAATTACTTGGTTTGCTGCTTCCCTGTGTAATTTTTGGTTTTCAAGCAAAAATCAGGTTGTTACAATATTGCTACCAAGTCAAAACAAAATACTAAGCTTGTATTTTCCTAAAACAACTGTAAATTAATATAAAACACTTTCATCCAAGACAAGGCAAGATTTATGCTTACAGTAAAAATTTCATTTAGCACTATGCCAGTCAGAAAACAATTATAAGTCTACCAGCCACCTCTCATCAAATAACAATTGCTCATTCCTTACGTGTTTAGAAACAAGCTTGCCCTTTACAAATAACAGCTGAACTGCGGCTCCTTCTCGCTGTGCTGATTCAGAAATGGCATAGTCACCCAAAAATTCAATTTACCTATGTCTAATTCTGAGTCCAGCCCGGCTCCTTTGAAGTACAATGTAGACATGCATTTGGAAGTCCATGTTTAGCTGAAATGCATGGAATTTATGAGTTTTGTAATGAGGTACAGTTCTGAAACAGAAATTCCAGGTAAGGTAAACCATAATTCTTTTCCTTTAGGGAGAGAGAATAACTGTTACGCAACTTGAGTACACCCACACCTGGATCTGACAGTCTGCAGCTTAATCTCCAGGGTTTTTATAGGTCTCATTATACAGGACTGAATCTCAGTCCCTAGAAGATCTGTAGAGACACAGAAATTTATTTGGTTGCCTAAAGATTGCTTACCAAAGGCCTCAGTGTGACTAAGACATTTCATGAGGGAAGCAGACAGGACAGTGAAGTGAGCAGAGACCTGCAGTTGTCTGAAGCAAGGAGCATACTCCATTAAATTTCATCTGGCACTAGATGGAATAAACGGCGAGGCTGTGTCTACTCTTTTGAATGGAGTCCTAGAAATCAGTACATAAGCAGCAGGACTGTGACTAAAATCACTTTCAGTACACTTTCTCGGCAAACTAAATCCACTTACACAAATGATATGAAAGGCTTTTGTGAATTGAACCCTGCATTTTCAAAGCTAAGCAGTTTTTTCCATTTACAAAAGCCATTTAATGCCAAGAGAAAAAAACATACATGCCATTTCATAACTTAGCATCTTTATTTGCTTGAGTGAATTATTGAGGAAAATAAATTTAATTTCACATTTTATTTTGCCCACAAATAAATTTCTGAGAACAGTACGTCATAAAAAGCTAAGTTCCTTTTGTCAGTGAAAAAACGTCATCATATTGAATGCCAAAATCTTTCTAAGCATATCTTTCTTCCAACAGAAGAACTTTTAATTAACTTAGATATAATGATACATCACCTTACAGATGTAAAATGTCCCACCTGTCAGCTTCTTTCTTTTCTTTCTGTAATGTTGAAATCTATGAAGTCAGAGACCCCCACAATCCTGGCTGAAAAATGGCTAAAGTGTCAACAGAGTGGTTTCTGTGAAGATGCTATTCTATCCTTGTACTTCAGATCCCACATCTGTAACGTTTTTACTGTTACCCTCTCTAAATTTCTGATTTTCAGTGCATCTGATGAATACATCTTGTAATTAGTCCAGAAAAATAGGGCCCTTTATTTTTAGATTGTTTATTAACACACTCGGCAGTCCTACAGACTTTCTGGTCTTCAAAACACAGAGTATTCCCACTGGTTGTCATGAGAAAATCTTACAGCCCCCTGCTCTTTTTGTGCTGAGAAACTTGTAATTTGTGTTTGCCACATGACTACTAGTATATGTGGAGATATCAGCATATGAAATACGTAGTATGAACATCTCTATTAGTTTATGACTTATCATTAAACACACATTCAGATATTCCCATACCTTTCCAAAAAAGTCTTATTGCATGGGCAGACTTTCATGACACTTGTACTTGCAATGTTTGTTCGCATGCTTTTGTGAGAAAATTCTCCTCCAAGTACTATAGACCGTTTGGATAGTGCTCCACTTGGATATTGACAGAGTTTTTAAGCTGGGTGTATAAGGAATATGTTTTTTTTCAGCGTAGAATTCAGGGTTGAAATTCATCAGTATAAAGTTTAGGGAAGCTGGACTCAAAGAGAAAGTTTATGCGTTATAACCTCCTGTCAGTAACTTTTGCAGTGTTTGTAAGGAAGACAGAGATACTTGTTCTATCTTACATGACCAGAAACTACATTGCAATACAAGAACTAAGTTTTGAGGCCTGTTGATTCTCTTGAACTTGAAGACCTTATCTGTGTTAACTGCTTGACAGCTCACTGTTACTTATTCTTGCTCCGGTACACAGCAGTTAGAGATAAATTAGAGGCCCCCTTTTCAGCACAAGCTTAGTATTTTGTCTAGTAAAAGATTTAAATTAGATTTATGTCTTTCCTGACACACAATTCCATTATTCATGGTCCTTCACAGCTTCTTAATCAAGAATTTTTCCCAGATCATTCATTATTTCTACTTTCTTTGTTGTTTTCCTAAGCTTTCCCAAGCTTTGTTGCTTTCCTAAGCTTTGTTCTTGGAAGTCAGAGAACAGATGAAGTTACTGTAAGTTACAGCACTGGTAAAACAGGTAAGATTCAGCCAATCAATCAGTGTGATTGATTGAATGATCTGATTTAGAGATGTGCTAGCGAGATACATTATTGTAGTGGCCCCTTAAATAGATTTAATGTCATCGAAGACATTGAAGTCAGATGAATCCTGGGCAAAGTGTATGCATTGTGCCACATCAACGTATTTCTCCTAGTTTAGTGCAGTATGAATATATTAACAGTAGTATCTTACAAGTATACCAAATACTGTTTTGCATGTGGCATATTGTAGTGAGTTTATAATTCTTTATAAAATACATTCTTTGTGCTTGTTAAAAATACTGTGGACTTTTTCACAGGAGAAGTGTTGGGGTGGTTGAAAGGTACATTATTCCTAATTTCCTTTCTATATAAAGTAAATACCACTCACATTTTTCCTCCTGGGCCATTGAAAGCTCTGTGAAAGAGATTCTTCCTCTCCTTTATACCAAAACTGTAGTAAAAGAAAGTAAAAACTAAATACACTTTCCATTAAATTTCTAAACTTTCACTTAAACTGTCCATCCAAACCTAATGTCATTCATGGAGATAAGCCAGCATAAATTTCATGCCATTGTTCTACCAGTATAGTTTCTCCTCTAGGGAGTTATTGACATCTGGAAGTTGCTGTGGAATTTTCTCCTCAACCTGGAAAAGAAAGTACATATGCTAGAGAAAACATTAAGGAGCTAACATCCTTAACTTCTAGCAGAGGCCATAACCATCTTCTCAGAATGAAAAAGTAAATTATTTAAGTCCATAATGTCAAATAATTGGAAGCAAAACCTGCTCAGAATCTTCTGTTTGCATTTGGTCTGGCATTTTGGGAATTAAAGGCATCCCTAAAGCATCATCAAAATGGATACATACAAGCTTAATGATTGCTAAAAGGATGATATTCAGGACCTGGAAAGATATAAAAGATTTATCTGTGGTAAGAGTTTTGGCAGACCTTGTAAGAAGAGGCTCGTATGAAAAAGGTTACTTGGTGGCTAGAAGATAAACTCAACTTTTAAAGAGTGTGGGAAGAGTCCATGGAATTTCTACAGTTGTTTTGCAAAGGTGACAACATTAGACATATCAGTATAAAATCAAATTAGCTAAATTAATGAAAATAAAAGGGAATAAGTAAAAGGATATATTTA
The DNA here is from genome assembly GCA_013398015.1 of Oreocharis arfaki. NCBI lineage: Eukaryota > Metazoa > Chordata > Aves > Passeriformes > Paramythiidae > Oreocharis > Oreocharis arfaki. The sequence goes on along the minus strand of VZRR01000609.1, from coordinate 228,495 downwards.
CTTTTCTGTAGATATAGTTTTATCAGCAGCTGTTAGTGTGTTACAGCTCAAGAGAAACTACATAGTCAAAATAAATACATAAAACTAGAACACATTGTTTGAGGAGGGCTGAGGTGTTATGCTTTATCTCAGTTATTAATAGAACTTTATAGAGAGTAGTGAAAAAAGATTCTTCAACAACAGCATAAAAAAGTGTCTGTTTAGTTTACCAATATATCTAATGAGAGGAAAAAAACATACATTTTGTGGATGATCGAACACGCATTTCCTAGAAAGAAATTTAACAACTTGGAGAATACATCTGCATGAAATAGAAACTTATTTTATTTCAGTTTGGTGTCGGAAATTCTTGAACATAATCTGCTCAAGTTTATGGCTGCCATATGGTTTTGCTATGATAAATTGCTGCAGTGTGTAAATAAATAAGAATACACAAATCATAGAAATTAAGTCATGCATTTCCAAACAGAATATTTTAGATCTAAACTACTGTTGGCAGATCAACGGTCAAGCACATTTAGTTTTCAAACTAGTGGAGGATATTTATGTGTATCATTCTGATAGTTAATCAATTTACAAATGTTTAGTATGCAGCCTTCCTAGCATTAGAACAAGTTACTCTGAGAACAATCCTTTCCCACTTCTATTCAATACTTCTCTTTTGTGCAAATTGGATCCCTTAAAAACTACTGAAGACGGAATATTTTTTTTTGCCACCAAAATGCTAAGGGATCAAGCGGTTACAAATCTTGCTGAATTTTTTAAGGGGAGAAAGAGGAAAAACATCATCTCTTCTGGAAATCCCTCCATTGGCAACACACAGCAAGGATTTAAAATCAGTTATCTATGCCTACGTCCTCATATTCCTTTGCTGTGAAAGACATAAGTGAGGATAAAAGTGAGATTGAGACAAGAGCTGTCATGGAGTGGGAATGAGAAACATGGACAGATCTTAAAAACATCACACAGCTCCTACAAGCACAGGCATGACCAGGAGTTAATCACAGCAATCTCTAAGTGCAGTGATGAATGATAAATAATCAGACCCATCCTGTGCTAGTCATTTGATATGGTATTTTGGAGAATAGTGCCTAGAAAGATTATCAACTGCAGTGTGTAGAGGAGGAGCACAGCAGTGGGAATGACACATTTTTTTCCCCCTAAATATACTTGATTGATGCAAAAATGTGTGGCTCTTGTGGGAAACAGCAGAAAGGGAAAACAGCAAATAATGTCGTTCACTTGGTATAATTATGCAGCTTTGCTGGTAACTGTTAGAAATAGTTGGATCCCTGTTTCTGGTACACTGTTTAAGTAGTTCCTGTTATGATGACTCAGATGTTTCTGAAAATATCATTAGGGTAAGAATTATGTTGTCAACATAAAAGAAATTATAATTTTAAGTGAAACCTTGTGCCTGTGCTTTGGACAATGAACACGAAATTTGGAGAGTATGTCACATGAGAATCAGAGAAATTCCTCTGTTTCTGTAAATGCTGACTTTAATTTCCACCTAATTACTTGATTTATGATATTCTTTTTTGAGCTATTTATTACGCTCCAGAATTCCTGTAAAATGAAACTGTCCTATGTAACAACATTATAACTGCAATAACAAAGTGCTAAAGATTTAAAGAAGTGCCCAAGTTTACTGAGCTCCATAAGTTAAACTGGGTGTGTTTAAATTACAAAATTATTTTTTAATAGTATGACAGTGTGTTAATTTGTTCCTGTGAAAGACTTGCAACACAATGAAATCTCAAAGCTCTATGAAGTGTTGCTATTTTCCCATCCTTTTAATTTGATAATTTATTTAATGCTCGATAGAAAAACAAAAGTCTTCTTCCAGATGAAAATTAGGACATTTTAAAGTGTCTGTTTATTTTGAACTCCAATTACATCCAAAGATTTAACATTGGAATAAAAAGAAGAGTTAGCATTCTCAAACAAAGGCAATTATATATGTATCTGCAGAATTTATTTAATAGTGGTCAGTCTAGCACATATCAATACAGATAAGTCTTTACTCAATAATGAACACAAATCGTGATTTATATTAGATTAAGCAAAATCCATATAATTTGAAGAAAAATCAAAGTCAAAATGAAATGTTTCAATAGGACTGAAACCAAGAACACAAGCAAAGGAGTCCAGATAGGCACCTGTTTAGCAGGAAATAAACCTCATCTCCAATACCCTTACTGCTTCTGTGGCCACCATTCAAATATCCATCAAATCCATAATTATTCACTTTCTTGATGACTTTTCACTGATATCTCAAAATGAATTACCATTGGATGCTTATGCTTATCTATCTACATATTGTTTCCGGTTATTTCAAGTGCCTATTCATTACTTGGGGCACATCAGACGTATGGCAATATCTTCCACTATGTCTCCTGTGTTTGTATTTTACTTTCATCACAACATAGTAATTGGTTATGTAAAGCTGAAAGCTTTTAAAGCACTGCTATTAAAATTTTATCAATAAAATTTACATTATACACATTGGTTTAAATATAATAAAAAGGAAAGTATAAAATCTGGGGTAAAATAAAAATATAGGTCACTGTTTCTGACATAACAGCTAGAAAGTGCTTGAAAATGGAGTAAACAAACTCAGAGACACAACCTAGAATAGATCAGATTAGAAAAAAAGCAATAGATCAATAACTTTGCCTCCCCGTCTAAATTTTCATACGATGTGTCTTCCCACTAGGTTTGAGGCAATCAAAGAATGTTCAAAAATTATTAATTTCTGTTAGCCAATAGTGTCCCTGTACTCTAAAGACAACAGAAGTGCTAAACGCGCACTCCTTCAACAGCGGCAGTAATCGACCTGAGGAGCAGTTAAGGAAGAGAACAGCTCAGTTTTCCTATTTTCTTCCTCAGGAAAAGACCTGGATATGCAAAGGTGTCTTTCTGTGCTGTGTTTTCTAGAGAAATAACCGTTCCTCTTCTCCCTTCCAGTATTTCTCCTATCTTTAATTTGTGAACAGCTTTTCACCATTCCTGTGGTGCTGTTTTCTTCCACCCCCTATATAAGCAGCTGCTGGATCATGTTCTTCACTAAAGAATCAGTGAAATTAAGCAGGCTAGAAAAATGAGGACAAATATACCAGTGTCCATATTTTGTGCCTGGTCCCTGCCAGCAGTTGAGTGGGCGCTACAGAGGGAGAAATGAACTCCCGCATGAGAACAGCAGAGATTGGTCAAGGTCAACAAGAACTGCCTTCTGGGAGTCTACCTTTTCTCAACATTTATACTAGAGACAAACACAAGGTATTGGGACCTGCATCAGCTGGGAGCTGAGAACAAAAGATGTAGTACACAGATTTTAAAGCCTATCAATCCATGAGAGCCTTATGGGAACAGAGAGTTTGACTGGCAGTGCAAGGAGAGGAGTTTGTCACCCACTTGGCAAATCTCAAATAATTAAATATTATTAACTGTATTTCAGCATGTCCCATTAGGATTCAAGCTAATATCTTATCTTTGACACAGAAAATTTATTGACCCTATATTGAATATTCATGTCACTGGAGTTATATATGTCTCTTTCCAGTAAAATATCCATCACCAGTATCATTTAGCCTCAAAAGAGAAATCTGAGTTCATTTTCTCATGAATATTATACTCCCCAAGCAGATATGAAATAAACAGGCTTTCAGAGTTAAACATGTAAAACCAAAGCATTTTCTTTTTTAATTTTCAAAACTGGCAGCTACCCGAGGGAGGTAAATTCAAATAAACATGTAGATATTGAATCTTACTGCTTTCAAGTACTGTGTAGGCCCTCCTCTGTTTACTGAGGGCTGTATACAAACTGGATGTTATCTATTTATAGCACTCAGCACATACTGAATCAGTATCTCCTGTGAGTTTCCACTGGATGAGTTACGCATCTGCGTAGGTGCAGTTTGACACCAGTACAGCTGATGTAGTTCCAATGTACTTAAATCAGCTGTATCAGTCTAAGCATTTTTATAGCAATACCTCTGTGATTACGTTAGGGAAGGCAGAGAGTGTTTTAATTTTACCAGCCAACTGTAAAGAGAGCACAAGTTTGGTTAGGATGCAACAAGCTGCTGATATCTTGTGCCATAAAATCCAAATTCTGTAAAAGAAACTATTCCAAGATGGAAAAAAAAAAAAGAAAAAAAGAAAAATAATATGGTATTGTAAAAGGCCAATCAAAATGAGGCAGATTTTCAAAGTAATTTTTAAACATTTCTTAAAGATTTTTGCTAATAAAGAAATTTAAGTAGCTGATGGAGAGTCTTGGAGCCTGGGTCTGAAGAGCCAATAACATGATAAGAACTCTTCTCTCATCTCAGAAAAGTCCCCACTCAGAGGTGCCTTCTTTTGGTTTTAGGCATTTTCCACAACTGAAGCACATGTCCATTCCACAGCTGTCTTGGCTCTCGAGAAGTGTCCCTCAGAGAGACAGCCACCTCCTGTTTAGGGGTCAGGACATGCAAGTTCTGCTACCTGAGCTGTCAGGAGGCATCATCAGTGGGGAGCAGGGCCAGTCAGCTCACCAAAACCTGTTGTTTTCATCTCATTTTAAAACAGTGGGTTTCACAGGTGAAGCAGATGTAAAGGACAGGGATTTTTACAAGATGATAGGAAAATAGACAATGGTTTTGAAGTGAAAGGGTAGATTTTGGTTAGATATTAGGCAGAACTTCTTTACTGTGAGGTTGGTGAGGCAGTGGAACAGGTTACCTAAAGAAGCTGTAAATGCCCCATCCATGAAATGCTCCAGGCCAGGTGAGATGGAGCTTTGAGCAACTTGATCTAGTAGGTAGGATCCCTGCTCATGGCAGGAGGGTTGGAACTAAGTGATCTTTAAGGTCCCTTCCAACCTAAACCATTCTATGGTTCTATGATTTAGCTTCTACAGCTGTGAAACAAGTACAAGCATGTGCACAGAACTCCAAGCTACAGGTAGACCACACCGGGATGAGGCTGAGCCCAAGTCACAGCTGTAGTGATGGGAGGTGAGGAAGGTGCTCAAACTTTGATGTCTGTGCTACCAGCATCACCTTACCTCCACCAATCGTGCCCCCAATAGGTAATGGCCCACCATCAGCACATTCATTCTGCGAGAGAGCCATCCAATTTCCATAGGAAGAGCACTTTCTTTTCAAGTTCAAACTGTACCTTCACCTCAAAAATGTAGTGAATTCTTGTAACATGGGGGAAATTGGTTAGTGCTCTCCATGACTGAGCAATCCCTATAGAATAGGTCTTCTGCATCATGGGAGATTCTTGCAATGTCTGGACAATTACATGACACCAACGTTACCCCTACTCCGTAATGGAAGTGCCAAAGGCGCTGCTCTGGGTAGATTTTCAACAAGTGTCTGTCCTGTTGATCTCTAGGCTAGGTCTGAAATCAGAACTACAGCTCCTTTCATCTCACCCTGAGAAACCTGACTCTTCCTACAGAGCTGAAAAATCTTACAGTCTGTTCTGCAGTCCTCAGGTGAGGGCAGATCTCTGCAGATTTTAGGAATAGAAGACCTTAACTGACCCAGCCCTACCTAATTCTAGACAACAGAAAATATGGCAGCCATAAAATATTCTGCAATGAGAAATGGTCCATTTATGATTTTGTTCACATCTTTTAAATTCATGCCTTTGAGCAGGACTTCCAGCATTCTGAGATAATAACGAGGTAATGAAACATTGCCGGTTTTGATGTCTGTTTGGCTAGCAGCCACTAGCAGCGGTTAGGATCAAGAGAACGACAGATGTCCTTCATAATATATCAGTTACTGATGGGAAGATCCCAGATCTGAAGCACCGTAAGTCCCTTCAAGAGAAGGACATAAGGTTGGAAAATATCACAGAGGTAGAATTAGATTATACAAAATATATATTTCACATGAGTACCTTAGGCATCTCTTTGATTTCTTGGGTCAGCCAGTGCTAAGTTTAGTTATAAAGGATGAAATCAAGTAGTCAGACTGCTGGAAAAGATTGAAATAGAATAAGTATGTTCAGGACAATAAGTAAAGGATGTTTATCAGTTTCTAGCACATGTCTAGATTTAGAAATGATTTGCTAGAAACAGTGTTGGTATGCTTCCCAGAGATAATGTTTCTCTCTTTTGCCTTTTCTGTGTGATACAGACGCTTTCAGATGGCAGACATTAAACTAGAAACAGCTGTATCCTCTCCACAAAATATTTTATTACTGACAACCCATATGTCTATTGCCTGTCCTTCTTAAACAGACAACTTCTTGCCACACAGCATGCAGAGAATTGGGGCATATAATACAGACCAAAAAACAGAAAGGAAAACCTCTCTGTCAAGACTGGTGTGGATTATGTTGTTGTTGTTTCACCCTGTACCGTAACTAGTTGTTTACACAGGCAGGAACAGAAAACAGATACCATTTAACTTGGTTAAGATAGGGCATTTTCCACACTATGTATGCTTGTGCCCTGCCCACACTGCAGCTTGGACCTCCAGAAGAGACCGTGCCTTTTCCTTTCTGTCCATTGTCACAGACCAGGGTTTTCCTCCCTTCTTAGGTATTTTCCGCAAGCCATTGCTTTCTCACACTCAAGAGTCTAAATTTGCAACCGATTTCATATTGCTTTTCCCAAAGGTCAATTAAGGCTGTTCTCTTTCGGCAGCCGGAGTATGTGCGAATCTCAGAATTTCTCATGAAGATGAAAAGAACAGATTTTTTTTTCAAACAGAAGGCTGGCTCTAGAAATTATTCAAATTATAAAAAAGGGCAAGAAATAAATGCAGCTTTTAATTTGCCGTAACAGACATACTCACAATTTTGATTTGGATTTAGACTGAAATGACATTCAACAAGTTGATGAAGACTTTTCCTTTGAAACATCTCAACCTCACTACAGAGAATGTGAAAGCCCACTTAACACTGTAAGAGATACCTGTGGGTACTGGTCTGCCTCTCCACATGGAATAAGTGTTGGCAGTATCACGTGAAATTCCTAACTTGGCTTCTGAGTATCATACATTCGCTTATTTTTGGTGGTGTGATATTCTTTCAGCAAGACTAACACTCTTAAACAGCAAATTTTATCTCCACCAAAATGGCCAATTTATGCCATCAGCAATTTAACCCAGCATAAAGTAACACATTAATCTTGGAATGTTGTCTAAAATTCAGATACAAGACAGTTTATGCATATACATGTACAGTTTTTATATGTATATATAATCTGACCAATTACTGGGTTGAACACAAGATCTGACCAACCACTGGGTTCAAATCTGAGTAGAAAAGTACAACACACCTCCACTGTGTCCGAGATGATACTTCTCTGGAACACCATCAGACACCATTTTTTGGTTTATGTAGTGTATGTCTGAGGATGGACAATTTCCCTCACGCAGATTTCTGTTGCTGCAAGCTGCAGTGATTGCAAGATACACTCAATTCAAATCCATTTTAAGAGTTCAGAGAAGTGGTGGCTCAATCCTTCGTGTTTCCTTTTCTTCATTTCTGTAAAGACTAAATTTAAGATTCTTTAGTGATCTGATCAATTTACTGGAAGGGGAGATTTTGCCATTCTCTCCCACAGTGGCCCATAGGGAGACTGAAAATTGAACACATTTTGGCTCCTAAGTTCCAAACAATTCCCACTCTAACCAATTATAGATGCAGTTCATCATGCCTAATTTTCAGTTGTCCAGAAGTTAGATGTCTTAGCATTAGCCAGCTGACACAGCCTTTATATTCTGTGTGCAGAAATGTGTGAATTTCAGAAGAATGATTAATCTCATCCTAAAATAGGTACAAAAAATTGAAGAAATGATTCAGTTGAAAAGGTTCCTGTTTCTTTCCATTAACTCTGATGATTAGCTGAGATTCAAACATTTAAGAACTTTTGAGTATTTGAGTTCACCCATAGGAATTCCAGCTATGATGTTCATTGTGTTTTGTTATTTTTTTCCTTTTGCCCAATCTTGAAACATAAGCATGAGGTTTTCAGCATGAGAAAATACATCAGAATTTAGACACATCACTTTGAATACTGAGAAATAGAAATACTGAAAAATAAGGCATGTCATGAGTGATTTCACAGAAAAAAAAAGCGAACACTGAAAATTGTCAATAGAGACTCGTGAATTGGAATTTCGAAAGTATTTTCTTCTTTAATGCTGAAAAGAGGTGCAGGTTTGTCCTATTTTTTGCATAAACATCTGCATCTAGATAATCTGCAAAAGTGTTTTTTTGTCTTCTTCATTACTTATAAGTAAAAGTTCAGGTCTTACAGAGAATAATGCATTAGACACATGGTTTAACTACAATTGCGTTTGTACAAAATATTGTGTGATTTGTCTCACAACTGAAAAAGCTGAAAATGGAGAAGGTCATTTGTCAAATATGCTTAGTGACAGAAATGCTGACAAGAGGAGATCTATGGATTTTGGTAGCACTATACTTGAGAATTTATATAAGGACAGGAGAAAAACAAGTTGTTTACATTACTACTATATTGTAAAAGCAAATGCATTGGAAACATTCATCAAGAAATTTCTTCCATTATATTACAGCATGTAATAAAAAAAGTCCAAAATTATCAAAACGCAAATGCAAATATACATGGAGAATCATAATGCATAATTTTTCAGTTTGCCAACATTTTCAACATTTTTGCAAAAATAATGGCCTCCATATTTTTTACTGTCCTCCTTACTAAACAAATTTGTTGGGCATAATTCTGGATTGACTGACAGAGCCCGAAGAAAAAGCTCTCCTTCAGGATCTCACTTTAGCCTCCTGTTATATACCACAGGAAAAGGTGATACCCTACTTAGGAAAAATTATAAAAGATCTTCATGTAATTATAATGTGAGCAATAAGGTTAAACACACAATATCCATACACAAGGAAATGGGACTTTGATGAATTCCCACGCTGCAGTAATGGGGTTGAAGCAATAAAGTTATCTATTTTCTCCCGTCTTTATATTTTACCCATTAATTCACCGAAGGGAAAATGAAATCCCTAGTGGCAAATAAAAATGACTGCTCTGCAAACAAAAATAAAGAAAACAATATTGCTTCATGGAAATTATAAGGAGTTCAGTTTGGTTTTAAGTTTTTGTCTAATATCTCCACATATTCGCAATAATAGAAGGTATCAAATTTAGAAATACTGATTTAGAAATTTGATTCCAATTCTCATGATCTAAGTCTTCCTGTCATAGCTAGCTTGAGGCACTATTGCAGTCAGGGAATTTAATTTATACAAGTTCAATTAACTTCTTTTCAAAATATAGCAAGATCCATTGTTCCAAGATAGTGGTTTAAATGACTGAAAATGGAAAGCAAGAGCACTTAGAACTCTTTCTCTTGGAAATACCGGAAATACATTTTTTCCTTCTTTTCTTTTTCTTTTTTTTATTTTTTCCCCCTTTTTTCCTTTTTTCCCCTCTTTTTTTTGGTCTCTGGATCGGAATTGGAATTAAATGTCATTGGCAGATTCCCAGTAACAATGGGAGTTAATTCTTCTTGGAACTGATTTTCAGTATTGTTTTATAGTCTACCTGACTTACCTTAATAGAAATTTTAAAAAATTGCATTAAAAGCGAAAAGAGGCCCCAGTCACAGGCAGAAACAAAGGCAAAATGATGCAAGACAACTTTCTGCTCTATGTCCGTATCACAAGAATTTGTTCGTATACCATTTTATCTTGCAGGTTTTGGTTCATTCTCCTGTTGTCACTGTGAATATGATATCTGCACCATTATTTCATTAGCATATATTAAAACCACTCTCTATAACTATTACTTTCATGAAAACCATTTTGAACAATACCACAGAAAGGAATAATTGTCCCTGTGAAGTTGCATAAATTTATCAAACATAAATATTAATGCAGATATACTCAGGAAACATATTTTAAGGACCTCGATGAAAAAATCCCTTGGTCTGTTTTATACTAATTAGTTTTAAGTAAAATTCTTAAGTTTTTACTAAAGTAAAAAAGAACTACTTTTAACCAAAACAAGAGTATCTCTACTATGCTTTATATGCGGGTGAAAAAAGCCCCATAGTTTATAAATGAGTAATTGTTTGTATGTGTCTGTTGGACTAAGATCAACTTGTTCTGTACACAAGGACCAGGATCCTTTGCTTTAGAACAAGAGTCTTCTCAGTAGAAACCAGATTTCACATATAAAACTGTGATGAAAATGGAGACTAAGTTAAAAAGGTCCATTGCAAACTCTGGGAAATCTGGAAAATATGGAGGAGTTACTGTATTTGACTAACAAAAAGATACTCTTTATGGACCTCTCTAACCTTTAAAACTATGCAAAGATTAGCAGGCACCGGAAATAAACGGACGAGTTTTGCCACCCAGTCAATTTTATTTTTAATTTCTGTTTCTGTATAATCCTCCTGGAGAAATGCTTGCTCTTTTGAAGTTGGCATGATTTTCAAGGGACAATCAGTAAAGCTGTTATGCAGCCCTCACCCTTCTTTGGAGACCTCATCCAGTTTCACAGATGTGCCACCCTATTCCTGGACTGAATTGTCAAATGTTTAGAGGCAGCACACCCCGTGGTTTGAGGCACATACTAATTTAAATTTAGATCAAATCAACAGGAAAAGCTTCCTGTCACAGTGCACTTAGTTGAAGGGAAGTGATAGAAAACCCATTGTTAGGTAAAAAATTCAGCTTTAAAACTTTTGATAAGTGTAAATGGCGCAATAGGAAACAAAACCACTTGTAGTTAATAAATGCTCTCTTTCCATCTCTATATTGTCTGAAGACCTTTTCTGAAGACTTTTGTTCAAGGATAGATTCAAGAGAAATTACAGGAAATGTTCGAAACCAGGCCTTTTGGCAACCCGTAGTTAAGACACTACAGTCCTTGAGACGGAAATCCCAATGGAAATTTAATTTAACGCAATGTTTATTTTAAATATTTGGTTTGCACAGTACTAGAGTTTAGTCAAAATTATTTTTCTTTTTTTGAGATTGTAATAAAACAAAGACAAATTATTATCCTACTCTCCCACTGTGAGGACAAGCAGCCAAAATCACAGAAGAGAGTTTTGACATAGGTTGGAAAGAAGAACTGAAGGACCATTTACTCTATCTTCTGACAAATTTTTATTTCAACTCTTTCACTATGAGGGTAGTGAGGCACTGGAACAGGTTGCCCAAAGAAGCTGTAAATGCCACACTCCTAAATGTTCAAGGCCAGGCTGGATTGGGCTCTCACCAGCCTGGTCTAGTGGGAGGTGTTCCTGCCCATGGCAGGAGGAGATGGAAATAGATGATATTTAAGGTTCTTTTCAACCCAAACCATTCCATGATTCTAACATTTAAATAAATAAGTCTATGAGATAACATGTTTGATTAAGGACCAAAAATGTTTCTATGTTCAAGGAGAGGTCTTTGAATATGGCCCTCCCTGTTTTATCCATTTCTGTTAAATGACACTTTAGTGAAAAAGCAAAGACTATTCCCCCTGCTAAATGGTTACATTATGGTCCATTTAAAGAAGTCCAAACATGAGCATCAGTCTAGATACCAAGTAAAATTGGCAATAAGCTGATTTTAAGAAGCATTAGTGTGCAAACTAAATTGTTTTCCAGTAGTATTGCAATATTTTTAGTACTCCCTCACCCTGCCCCAAATAAGTCTTCACACAGATCTGGGAAAAAGAAGGAGGTTTCTATTAATGTTACTATAACTGGATTTTTGATCATGTGAAATATTACTGTCATAGCAAAATATAGATAATATTTGCACTTTCCATAAACTTTTATTCCCTAGGAACTAAATTCATACTTTAAAATTCACTTTATTTTAAAACAGACAAAAATGACAAGCAAGAAGTTGAAATATAAAACTGATTGTTTCAACAAGAAAGCACCCTATTTGAACTATCGGGATCTCGATTAGTACGTCTTTTTGCTAGAGAAAAAATTACTCCCGTTACACAACATTTTTAAAACAAGTAAAAAAGAGAACCTTAAAATGAAATTCTTTAGGTATGGTATTATGTAGGAAACCTCTACTGAAAAAAAAAAAAATATATAAAGAGGCCATCAAAGGTAGCTTAATTTTATATAATAAGACCCATGGACAGTCACAGCCAGATTATTACTTTACTCCACCCAGATCCATTCCTCAGCACTTTTGGTCCCCATCATCAGCATTCCAATCTGCAGGCCTGAGGCTGCAGCCACGCATGCAGGCACACACTCTGGAGTGCAGGAGCTGATTGTATAGCCCGAAGTGTACGAATAAAGGCTTATTACAAAGCAAATGCATAAGGGTCTCCTACAGTGTCACTCCCCTCAAGCAAGCAAGGAGGGAAATTGATCATGATTCTGAAAAGTAATTAAGTTTGAAAGGAAAAGTAAATCCTATTTATCTAAAGCAAGATCTGGTTTTACTAAAGGGAGCATCTCAAGCCCTAAAAATGCCTTCCTGAAGAAAAATTACAAAATAAAGCAGTTATGAAGAGCGAGACAAAATAGACATAGATAGAAGGCATGTAAATTCATGTTATGCAAACAAGGCTTTAAGTTAAATACACCAGACATCCTCACATTTTTACAATAAGAACATGTAAAGTCTACAGCACTGACAGAAATATTTTATGACACGTATTTGATGACTGTGAAAGATCAGTAGCTCACTTACCATAGTGAAATCTGGGAACACGGCCAGTAATCTTTGAAAAACATAATTGAAATACATTAGTTAGTTGGTTTATAACTTAAAAGGACAGCATGCTCTAAATATTGGACTTTTCAATTTTAAACCCACTGATAGTAGAAACTCAGAACATTTAACTTCTGTTCTTGTGAATATCTCTGTTTTGCCTTTTTTCTCTTCTTAAAAAGTACCACATAAAAAGTATCAAATAGGGTAAATATTTTGTAGGGGAAGGATTAATTCCACTTATCCTGGCATGTCTGAAAATTTGCATTAATTTCGCATAATGTAGTTGAAATTTGGTCTCCACCTAATTCAATGGCTGCAGTTCCTTACAGCCTGGTTTTTATTTGTAATCTGGCTCAGTTTATGAGTCATCTCATAAACTAGATCTTATGGAACCTTCTGTACAGCTCACAGTTTTCAAGTATTAAAATCTAAGCTTATCAAGTTGTGAAATACGAAGCTCTAAGATGCTTTTAGATGTCACACAAAAGAGAAATCAAGAAACCTACTCTATGCCTATAAGCAGTTATCTCTTTATGAGGACATACGGTACGTGAAAAGACAAGAAGAGATCATTTTACCATATTGAAATCTATTCAGTATGTTTGCTGCTCTGTCTAGAAGACAGAAACACCTGAAGTAGCCAATACCAACTGCTGGAGGAAGGAGAAATGAGAGCAGCTCTGAACAGGGCATGCAGCCAATGTCCTGGCGTGCAGCTCTCCCACCTTGCAGTGACTGTCTTGCAATGTGACTCATCCAGCTCTGAAGTAATCCAATAAAGACATGATTCAGGGCAGTGTGATAGGAATCTTGATTGATTTTGCATGCACAGGTTTCTGACATGTACAAATGGAGAGGACTATTTTGCAGATAATGATTTGATGCCTACAGAAAGCCAAAGACATGATTCATAACAAAAGCCACTTTTCTTTGTAGGAGACAATATTTTATGTTATGTAAAAGCTGTGTGGAAAACAATATTTAACTTGTAATAAACTTAAATTAAATAAAATGTAAACTCTGAACTAGAGAAATAATGAATGTATAAATGCTGCCTGTATTATGGGATGAATTATTTTCAGCCATAATTTTTGTGACTACTCAGTTTCTTGGATTTAATTAGCAGTTTTACCAAGAAAAACATTTTCACCTTATGACTTGAAATATTCCAGTACCGAATTATCAGACAGTTTTTCTGAGTTCCAGCAATCTTTTTGGTAAGGTTCATCAAATCATAGCAAAGAAATCATATCAATTTGCCTTACAGAATACATGAAAATTAAATAATACAATTCAACAGCTACACAAAAAAAAAAAAACCAAACAAAAACAAAACAACAAAACAAAAACAAAGATATGAATTTTTTTGTTTCCTCTTTAAAAACTCTCTGTTTAGAAATTACTGATGTGCTCAAGGAAGCCATGAACTTCTGATGGGCAATTTACGATCATACAAATCAATGGTTATATTTGACAGACATTACAAAATGCATGCTCACCACTACCACAGAACCAAGGAAAACACAACTTATCTTCTTCCATGTTTATGAACAAATGTTCTAATTAGCAGTCAATACCACAAATCAGCAAGATTTTTCATATGGAATCTCTTCCCTTCTTCCCAATCTTCCTCTACTCTGTTCTCCATAGAGAATCATAACAAATACCCAGCAAACATCAGAAGAACAAGTTTTAAAAATGTTAACGAATTTTTGTCAACTTTATTAAACCACTTCAAGAACAATTGACATAACTGAACATTTACAAGTTTTTGTCATATACTTTATTATATGGTATTTTGGAAGTCACTTAAATTTTAATTAGGCTTTGTATCAAAGGAGTTTTTATGCAACCTAAAATTCAATTTCATCGCTTTTTATTGATCAGTAAGTACCACATTATTATATAAACTATAGTACTGCATATAATTTATATATACATTTGTGTATGTATGTGTATGTTATAAAACATAAATATTTCACTGCTCGTTTTCAGCTTTTTTTAAGAAGAGTAGAAAAAACAGAGGAACCAGAGTTTTTTCTCTTCTCAGCACTATACTCGGTGTGACGGTCTCCACCCAAATCCTGTAGGCCTCTGGGCATGTGCACATCGCTAACTAGAACGATCAGTGCTGGAAACTGTTCCAAATCCTTCCTGAAGAATTTCTAGATCTCTTTTCTTTCACCCAGCAGCTTCATTTTTGTCTGAATAGCTAATGTCAGTCAATCAGCATAAGGAAAACAGCAAGATTAAATTCAGTGAGGGAGAAAAAAAATGGTGTGGTAAGGATAAATTTTACAGATCTCGGAAGTCACACAAGCACTGGCATAAAGTCTGCAGAATGTGAAATCATAGCTTAGTTACTGCACACAGCCACCTTTCTAGCTTTTATTCCAAACTGTCAGCATCCATTACAGCTTCAATTCATTTATTACCATACCTATCTTTCTTTCCGCCTGTAATCATTTATAAAGAAAAGCAAACTTCTATTGCATTTATTGCGGCTGCTGAGACTTGAATGAAACTGTTTTTCATAGGTATTAGGCAAGCTTATTCCCTTACCATGTAGAGTTATATCGTGAACCGCATCTTCATTTAGACCGCTGCCCATCATATATGCTCATATATCTTGCTCTAAATTAATTAAATTGTTGTAGAGCTACACAGACTAGCTATGTTCTCATACACTTTAACCCAATTCTATATTTATTCCTCTCTGAAAGTCTAATGTCAGATTAAGTTAAATCACCCTACATTTTAAGTAAAGGTTTTTTAACCTACAGGGTAGTTTCAGAAATTGTGTTCCACACTATTCATTTCCATTAATCTGTTCAACTGCTCTACCTAAGTGATTTTATTTCAATGATTTCTCTTTAAATCTAATTTCATTTTGTGATTTCTAAAGGTGTTTTCTCACTTGCTCTCTCTCTCTCCCTCTGCTCAGAAAATTCAGTTGTTTTTTGTTGGTTTTGTTGGCTCCTACATAATACTCTACCTAAATTGTAGGCCCTATTCACATCTGTCTTTATCACTAGAATCCCTGTCTACAATATTGGCAGCTGTACACGTGCAGAATTTTGCAATGCCCAACAGGAGGAAATTGTCCCCTCCAATAACTTGAGGTTTCTTGATGAGAGAGTGGAGACATTCAGGAATGCATTGCTGTCTGTGCCTGCAATTGCCCATGTCAGTGGCTCTTAACTATACCAAGGAAAGAATTGCCTTCAACAAGGCTTGATGAAGTGAAACCCCGACTGCACCAACTTCTGTATCTAAAACAGTCTACAGTGAAAGGAGTCTAAGGACTGCTAGGTATCATATCCATCATTTTATCCATCAGATTCCTCAGAAGTTTTGGGAAAACAGAAGAGTTGATACTACCTCTCAAGAGTATCAGATTTTAGTCAAGTTACTGACATACTTATTAGCTTAAAAGAAGGCAACACAAATTCTGAAGAAAGGAATAACTATGCAATACAGTGAAAGCGTACCAGATTCTTCTCTGTCTGTAACCATTGAATTCTTCACTTCCTGACCACTAATATTTTTTATTATCCTCTCCCTTGAACATCCACATATTTTAAAGGAGCTTTGGGGATGAAGACTTAGGTCCCTGGGGGAATTTGCACAAGCCAGGATATCCACAGTTTTGAATTTCTTGATGCTCATCATGTTACTGAGGATTTTAATTAAACTCAGTGGCAGATAGTCTGAAGCAGCTGAGGCCCATAGCTATTGTGTACGAAGGAAAAGCATTGAAAAAATAGATGGATAATTATATTGAAATCAAAACTCATT
Source organism: Oreocharis arfaki (assembly GCA_013398015.1). Lineage (NCBI taxonomy): Eukaryota > Metazoa > Chordata > Aves > Passeriformes > Paramythiidae > Oreocharis > Oreocharis arfaki. The sequence goes on along the minus strand of VZRR01000609.1, from coordinate 212,007 downwards.
TCAAGCTCCCATGTAATTATCTATGTCATCAAAATAGTCCCTCAAAACCAGGAAATCTTTGTAATTCAGACACATATATATATATTTTTAAGTTATAATATCAAGCTGGGACAATATTATATGTACACAGTATAATTTTAAACCACATATTTATCCCACAAACCATTTCTTAAAATATAAAATAGCCTCACAAAATAGCCTCATCTTTCTCTGCATCTGGAAGTATCTCAAAGCCTAACCTACCTCACATCTGTTTAAGATGTGCTGTTTTTCTAAAGCCAATACTCCAGTTTCTGGAGAAAGAGGGAGAAAAGAAAGGTGAGAAGCCAAGACTTGCACAAATAACTTCTCACTGATGTCAAAAAAAAAGAAATAATAGTAGAAGGTCCTTTGTCATTATTTTGTCATGATCTCATAAAAATCTAAGATAAGAGTAAAGAGTCAGCTGTGACACTGGATAGGTGTCATCAAACTCTGTAAACACATATGTTAAGGAAATTGGTATGTTCTTCAATAAGAATTCGGGAGTATTCTGCTTAGGCTGGGTGCAGTGTAGTAGCTTCAGAGCTTTAATTAGTACAAAATCCTAAAAAGAAAACCCTTCTCTCATGTTCAGATTGGAATTTCTGTCAGGTATGATGATTGCTATGTCATCACCTGCAACTCCTTGCTTAAAAAAGAAAAAAAAAATCAGTGAAAGTCTTTAAAAATATTTGACTTGTTCCCCTTATTGCACAAAAGAACCTTTGAGCTAACAAAAATGCTTGCTTGTAGATTCTAGATCAGTCTAAAGTGAGGATGAGGTAGACAGGTATAATACACATTTTATGTCAGACCACCCCAGTCAGCATCATTTGAGGGGTGACCGTGGTGGCAATCACCACAATGGGAAGCACCCATCTGTGGTACCTGGGTATATTCCTGCTCATCCCTCTGCAGAGCATCCCTGCACCATTGCCACCCCGTGAACACCACCACTAGTGCATCCAGACTGCACTCATGCAGCTGCTGCCAAGGGCTGTAGCTTTTAATGGTACAGTGTAATTAGCTTTTCCTCTAGAAAACTGGATCCTACTGCCCTGAACACAGTACAGCCCTTTCACAAAACAGCTTCCTGAAAAGAGGTTGGAGAACGCAGTATTCCACACTTCCAACCTCACAACTCTACTCTGTTAGGCAATGTCTGCTGTCTCCTTGGATGCCATCAGGAAATAATGAAATTGCTTGTTCAGTGCCTGCACTCACACTTCCCTCTGTTTTCACATTTTTTGATCATTTGAATCTCACACTCCGTCCGCTTTTCCATTCCTTGGCATATGTAGTCACATGATTCCTTCCTGCTCTTTTCTCCAAAACTTTCGACCATCTCTTGGAAAGGGCTTGAAGATTTTTTTGGACTGTTGTCTAAGTCGAATGCAAAAAAGACTGTAGCTGATAGCTGTAAGAGAAACTGTTTAAAGGAAGTGCATAAACCTGGCCACTCCCTGCCATGAATTCTGTACCTACTCCCCAATCCTCCATACTTCTTGCAATAAGCATGCTAGAGGGTACAGCCCTGAATCATATTTTAAGTGCATCTTCATGGACCTACTGTCCAAAAATTTATTTATTTCCTTTTTGTAAGTGTCTATACCATCTGCAATCACAATCTCTTATGGCAAAGGATTCCAGAAGCTTTCTACCAACAAGAAGAAATATGGTCCCTTATCTGTTTTAAATTAAACTCCTACAATTGTCTTGAACTTCCATCTAATTTTATTACTACAGGCTCATTTACCAAGGTGTAAGTCTGCCATCATAACAATTTTGTGAACTTTGTTCATACGCCACTCCTAGGCGAAGCATCACTGATATTTTATTCTCTTCTCATAAGCCAACTGTTCCATCTCGTCCGTAATTTTAATTATCCTTTGCCTTCTCCACTTTGTCCTTCTTGAGATGCAGACAAGAATGGACAACCATGCTGAGACACAAGTTCATCAAAATCTTGTGTGGCAAACTGTCTCTATCCTGCTCCCTGTTGCCTTCACAATGATGCTAAGCTCTATATTTGTCTTGAATATTGGTTTTTTTCTGGCTACAACTGCATGCCAAGAAAGTTATTTCAGACAAATGTCAGTCCAAAATCTGTTACGTAAGTGCTATTTCCAAGTTCAGTACTAGAAGAAGGTAGCATACAATGGGAAGTTAAATGACTTCCCTCTGTCACACTAGTTCAACCAGACTCATATTTCGAATTATTTCTTGTTTTCTGTTGTAATCATGAAGTGACTCTAGCTTCTTGTGCATTAATGATCAGCTCTTTCTTTTCTCTCCAACTTTCCCTGTAATCCATTTACTGACTTATCTCTCTTGATATATTGTGAGGAATAAGCAAGCGGGTTTAGAAAGCTATGGCTTCATGGTTTTCATCAAAAACTTGGTTCACCAAGGCCCAGCTGAGGCCCTGCCTTAGGATCAGCTATGGTCGGGGTTTGCAGCTGCAGAGGGCAAAGCATGACAAATCTAAACCAGGCACACAACATTGTATCACACATAGTATACAGAAATGTGTATTTAGACGAAACATGTGACATTTTAAATATCCTTTGGAATCTCACTCCTAATACACCAAATTTTGGAATGCTGTTCACACACATGCTTTCAGAAAACCCTACTAAACAAGTTGTAAATTAAAGTTTTTTTAAGCTCTCATCTTAACATTTAAAATGCCTGAGTTTTCTCCTTGTCTCATGAAAACCGTCCCCCCTGACTAAGCTCTTCTGGCATCATAATGAAGCCTTTCATCATTGGGCCTATTTTGAAGCATTTTTATTGTTTCTTGCCATGCACATTATGTTGGCTAGGTAACTCCCTAGCCGGTTTATGTTCTCATTCAAAGCAACAGCCTACCAGTAAATAAAAATGTTCAATTACCAAATGAGAACTGAAACTGCAGTCCTATCACTTCACTTCAGACACCATTTTAAAAAGAAAAAAACAAAACAAAACAAAACAAAACAAACAAACCCAAACACCCCAAAACATTAATGGTAAAACAGGAAATAACACTGATTTGGGATTGATTTCTGAGTGGCGTTCACTCATTAACTATTCCAATCACATTAAGAGCCTGAGGGGATCTTCCACGTCTCAGTGGAGGAGAGGCAATTAGTCAAAACTTTTTATTTATAGCAGTCACGAGATTATTCAAACCTGGAGCTCCATGCCTGCAAGCAAGGGAATTATGTAGCACCTGAAGTCACACTTCTGGATCATGTTTTACAATAGTATTCTAAAATAATTAAAAATAAACATTAAAATAAGTTCTTAAAAAACGAAAAAAACCCTAAACAGTTTAATTAATTTTCTTTCATGATGGACCAAGCTCCCTGTAGGTTTTCATACATACATAAACAAAGTTCCTGAGACTTGGTTTCTTAGTTTCTCTCAAGCGTTCAAATTAAGATGTTCACTACTGAATGTAGCATAATAATCTTAAAATTAAATAAGGGAAGTACAGTTGTCTAACATACTCTTTTATTTTGAATGCTTCCTTCAGTGTTCCTCTGTCTGCATTTCCCTTCTGCTGCAATTGAAGTTAAGAGGTACTTCTGTCTTTATTGCATTAACTTCTTCTAGTCTCATCCTACTGGCCTGCATATAAATGCAATGGTCCAAACACTTCCTACCTGCTCAGCTAAAATTTGTTCCTTCTAATCCTCGCATAATTGAACACCTAGACTTTAGTCGCTGCATTACTTTTTCAGAATCTTTTCATTTTTCTATTTAATATTCTCAGCATTTCCCCATATTTTCCTCTACTGTCTCTAGAATTTGCGTTCTGTACACCTCCAAGTTAGTAACCTATGAATGGCTAGGAATGTTAACTCAAGTAATTGAAACTACTCTATACTCTCTATACTTTGTTTCAAATGCTTTTGAAATGATAAGAAAATGATATAGCTAGAAAATGTGCTGTGATTTTCCTTCTACAGTAGCTGAAGCTGAAGTTACTTTGATATGCAAGTTGTGTTTGGAGACTGCCATCAGACATCCAATTTTAATTCACCCTTTCTAAAACTGTCAGTCACACAGTTAAGATCATGTCTACTAAATGCACTCAATAGTTTTAATACTTGAGTAATTTTACCCACCAATTTCGGAACAAATTTTTGTTCAAAAGTAGATGAGGAAATTTGGGCTGTACTCTGCTTCAGCTACTTAGCGCTCAGCTCAGTTAGGCACTAGCACACCTGCAAACCAAAAAAGCATCAGTATTGACAGGCAACAGTCTGAAAACAAAATACAAGAAAAATCTGTACAAAGTGTAATGGTCACTCTCTTCATCTGCCCCCTTTTTAAAAAAATTAAGATACAAGATTTTTTTTAGCTAGAAAAATGTCAGCTTACACACTGCTTCTCTGTTATGTGACTAAACGTTGAAAGCTATCTGCTTCTTCTTCATGGCAGCTAACCCAGCTTGGACTTCTACATTCAAAGGTAAGTTATTACATACTGCCAGCAAAGCAGAGGAGAAAAGAAAAATTGTTTATCTTCCAGCTCACTAATTTAGTCAGGACATTTTTAGGCTCATGGGTTTTTTTGGTTTTCGACAGTTTTTTAGATTTTTTAAGTACTCCAATTTCCCTTGCTTTCCTCTCAAAAAAATGGTATGAATTTTAAGCAGCGAATAGGTAGCTACAGCTTTATACTGCTGTGGCTATTAAATCTTGTTTTGATAAGGGAGTAATTCAGAACCAAGTTTGGTGAAACACTTGCCTTCATGGTGCTCAGATGTCCTTGCTGTGGACCGAGGCAAACATCCTTTTGTTTTTATTCTAGGCTCCGTCGACTGTCCTCTGCATTCCTTTCCCCTATATTTCCCAGTTCTGAGAATAATTAGCAACACTCACTAGTGATAGCATGCTGCAGCAACCTAACAGCGATATCTTGCCAACACCAGCTGTGCTTCAGTATTTATTTATTAAGATCACACTATTTACACAGGACAAACTTGCTGAGATAGCAAAAAGATGAATACAGTTGCAGCAGCTGAATTTCAGCTTGAGTTTTGAAAGGAAATAAAACCCACACTGGGTAACATTTATATCTAAGAAGAGGAGATACAAGCCTTTAATTCCGCTTTCAAATTATGCTTTGCTGGCTCTCGAGTTTAGTCTATAGGTGATGGAAGGGAACCTTGCACCGCAGGGTGTAGTGGATGATCCTTCTTTTTGCACTGCATTTAAACGGCTGAGTGCAGAGGCATTGGATATGCAGGAAAAGGATGCATCTGTGAGGCAGCCTTCCCCTTTGCATTGCTAAGGCCAAGTCAGAGGCTGGCTTTGTAAATCATGATACACTTGAATTTCCACATCTGCTTGTCAGAACTGTTGAGCAACATGAAAACTGATGTCAGCAAGTCTGCTGCTTTCTAGTTCATCTCAGGTAGAAAAAAAAACATTAGGCAGGCTTATGATTTAATGTGCGTGTTCTTTACAGTAGAGTGAATGCCAGAAATGTAAAAGGCTAGACTCTTCCTTTAGATGGTCTTTGTAAAAAGGGCTGCTGAAGTGCTACAGAAGTTCACAGTAGAAGACACTGTACACTTAGAAAATTACTGGCTTTCTCCCTTTTATTTAGATAACTATGTGTGTTTTTCTCTACCCTCATTTGATTATTACTACATATGAAGCTGTAGTGATTTCCAACCTCCTGGAAATAAAAGAACTGCCACAGAAATGTGAGCCAAAAATTACTATTTAAGTATTCAGAAAATGCTTTGCTAAACACTTCATGATATACATAGGCCTAGGTCCCTTAGTGATTTCAAAAGTAATATCTTACAAGGAAAAAGTAGAAGCCAGGAAAAAATTTTCTTGTCTGCTTACTAAGGGAAGAGGAACTGAGAGTGACCCCAGCATAGCTTGTGACCTTAGCAGTGGGGCACCATCCCTCAAGATCTGACCGTGGCAGGCAGAACCCGGTGCTGGGAACAGAGTCTATCAGCTCTAAGCCATGAACCAGGGCCAGGGAACCTGGTGAGGAGAAGCAGGAGACAGGGCTGGAGACATGACCATATTGTACATTCCAGATCCATTCAGGAGATGGAGCCAGAGCTGGAGCTCTGGCAGGTTGGAGGTCCTGGGCTGAGCTGAAACGAGCCTCCTGGGCCCATGAGAAACCCAGTGGGGCTGGTCATGGCCATTCAGACCTATCAGTGCTCTCAGGGCTCAGGCAAAGAGCCATCCTGAAATACGTCATTCAGGTGAAAAGCAGTCATGGAAAGAAGCATTTATAAAGCTGAGGATTATGAGCAGAACAGTGTCCCACACCAGAATTGTGGTCTTCTCATCACCTCATCGAAATAAAACGTAATGTGTATGAAGGCAAAATTTACTTTCAAAAAAATTATGAGATAATAAATCTGCATTATGAGATAATAAATGCCTAAATGGAAGCATAATTTCAATCTTTTGCTTTGGCCTTTTCTGATTTTTCGGTGCTGAGTCATACAACCTGAAAGATCTATAAAAAAATTAATGTAAAATTTGTATGACAGGCATGGCAAGAAGTCAAAATTGTGTGGACAGTGTTTTTATGTCACCTCCAGTTATCAATGGTTCATCTTTGTGCAAGTATTTTGCATGCATATTTAAAGCTTCTCAGGATATATAATTTTTCCAAAGTGGGCAGCTTCTCTGATTTTAATCAGAGTTGAGTGATTAACATTCTTGAAGATATGTGTGAGAAACATTCTTAAGTATGGTTCACCTGACCTCTCCAGCTATGTTAAGGATGATGTTATTTTTTATGAGCCGTGAATACAGAATCATTGACTGCTAGTAGGTAGCTATAAAATCAGGAGTACATGATCAAAAGTAGTTATCTTTAGTAGCTGTTTTCTGGTCCACATAAAATAAATTGACCTTAGAGCCCTTTTTCATTAGAGAGCATCAATACCACAATAAACATTGCTAGGGAATGTCAGGCACTCTTCAGTCTGATAGCAGCCTCAATACCAAGGCCAAATGATGGCACGAAATGCTGCCCCATCTCCTGCCCCACAGGCAGTAAATATTTTGATTCAAGGGTCAGATGAAATACAAACACTTTCTGTTGTGACAGTGTTCACATATCCATTTTTTTGACTGAGCTTTTTTATGAACAGTTATGCTAATTTTTGAAGAAAACCTGCAGCCTCTCGAGTCATTTCAATTTATCCCTCACTGCCTGGATACCTATGCAAGACAACACTTTCAACTTTTTTCAATTAAAATCATCTTATTTTCAAGCTGGTTTACTGAGGTTGTTCCCCGTCTTGGGATTCAAAACCTTTTTGTAATCTGTTTCTTAGTATGTATATAGTTATAATGTAGCTAATAATTCTAAAATGTAAAATAGTATATATATTTGGTATCTTCCACCAAACAATGCTCTATTGTTATATGGACATCTAATCCAGTCTCCTAAGCAAGGCTAGGTTGTTGAAAGCATCTTACCATGCAGCAGTACCATGAGCCTTACATAAAAGAATTAATGACATTTATCTAATGCTTTTTCTTACTGGATCTTGGTTTTACAAATTTCTTGTTGCAGATTTCAGAATTAAAGGACTTGCTCAAACCACCAACCAGGTCATTTGGCAGGTTGGGAAAAGAGCAGGACCTCCTTATTCCTGCTCAGGATCCAGCACCGTTTGAAACGCTCCTGGAGTGCCTACACAGAGCTAGAGGGCACAACATAGGTCAGGGCGAGGATCCCCACTGAAGCAGCAGGTGGAGGCTCCACAGCCTAATCTAGGGCTTCTAAAGACAGACCTTATTCTTGGGTAGCTGAAATAAGACTTAGTTCGTGATCACGACATCCCAGTGTAGCTGTCTCCATGCAAGGGAGGCGATCCTAGCTGCTCAATCAGTTTGGGATTGGCTGGCTCACCGTGTGCTCTGAGCTGATCAGCTCTCCCTTGACTATAAGAAGAACTAAGACACGCTTGCACAGACAGATATCTGCCTTAGATGCATACATGAGATGACAGGTAGCCACTTACCTTCTTGTGAACCCCTTTGACTGGATCTGAATCCCAATTCAGGTGTCATAATATCCGTGATTCCCCCTTTACATGAGCAGATGCAAACCATCTTGATGTAATCACTGTCTAAAGAAGAAAGGAGATATAAATGGAAAATAAGTTACCAAATGTCTAAGTTTTTGTAGCTTATAAAATTTTAGAGTAACTAATACACCTTATTTTGTCTGTTTTCACATGTATATTGTTCAGCTTTGAATGAACAATGTGCATCTGTTTGAATTATCATAAAGCAGCTTTTAAACGACTTATAATAAATATATATATTCAAAAAATGTACTAATATTAATGCTGTCTGTGAATGTATATATTATTATCTGGCATACATATTGCTGGTTTTTATGTATATATAAACAATTTAATTTAAATTATACTTTTTTTCTTGCATAGGCATAAAAGCACAATCTTTTTCAAAATTGTCTTTAGAAGATGTTGTGTGAGGAATAACGCATGAAGTGAAACTGAGAAAAATTTCTTAACTTTAAATGCAAAAAACATACATACACCAAGTCCACAAATTTATTTCAGAAAAATAAAAGAATTCTCTGGCTAAGATGAGTTAATAAAATATAGAGTGGGAGTCATTATGTAACCCTAACTTCAGTGTATTTTTTTGCCTTCCATGATAATGTATACATTACCTTAGTAGAGAACAATACATGAGATTTTTTAATTTAATAAAAAAGTGAATATAAACCTAAATGTGAAATCATTCCTACTGTTAGCCAGAATCCAGCAATGAATAGCTGCAATGTCATAAAGGCTGCAGGATGTTAATTAACCCTCAGGCAAAATTTTCTTTTTTGACATTGAGGAGGTCATAAAATCGCTCAAATATTTTCTTAATTAAAAGTCATATGCCAAACATCTGTCTTGGTACATGTTTACATCTGCAATATTGTGCTCATGTTAGATGATGCTCTTGAAGACCTTGTAAAGCCTAATAAGGACAAAACAGAGGGACAGAGCTGTTATACAGAAAAAAAAGCTTGTTTAGAAATTGCATTAGAAGTTGATATAATTTAAAGATAGAAGACATTTAATGAACATGGTGCAGAAAATCTAAAAAAAAAATTCCTAGAATCTTTGAGAATTTTTTTAATGAATAAAATACCTTTTAGTGCGGTTATTCAAACCATCATTTATTAATATTTACACTGTGTTTCTAAGCACATTGACATTCGAGACATCAGATGCGGATTTTTTTAAAGAGTAGAAAGGTGGCATGACTAAAGCTACAATCACAGCTACAAACAGTGACATAATTTCTAAGAGATTATATTTTTGTTCAAAACAATATGTCATTGTTACTAGAATAGGACTGAACCTACTGTATTTCAAAGTCACAAATCGATTTTTGCAGTGTTTTAACCTACGGAGTTTCAAATGAATGGCAATTAATAATGAAATAAATAAATGCTGGCTGCAAGGAGGTTTTCTGTTTCAATGAAAGCTACACATAGGAAATTGACTTGAAAACCAGAAGCGAAGCTTTAGGGACTAAATCATATAAACTGCAGGGTTTTTTCCTTTTTTCCTTCCTTCTTTTTAAGAATGATAACTAGTTCTACCTATATGCCTGTATACATGCAAAAGCAAAAATGAAAGACAACCTTTGGCATTTTTAACAACCTAACAGGAAATATTATTCTTTAAACAATCAATGGCAATGATCTCTCGTCAGTGCTGGAAATTGCGTTATATGAAGGAAAAAACAGAAAAACAAAAAACCCCAGTCATGGTGAGAAAAAAGAGCAAGGTTCACTCTATGCAATAGATCAACTATTTTCAGTTATATAAAAAATAAGCCTCAAGCTTAGTGAACATAGCAGATTTTTCCTTTGATTCAGTAAGCATGGGACCGATTTGAAAGCAAAGTACTTTTGTTGTACTTTGACTATGTTAGATTAATGTAGTGTGGTTATGCTCTTCACATACATAAACTGTGATTAGAGGATAGGCAAACACAATTTCACTTAGCCATCAAGCAAAATTTCTTATTTCAGAAGAATATACTAATTAGATAACATGGAAAATAAATTGGATAACTTTTAATCTAATTGTACATTTCACTTTTGCAGGTAATTTAAGCTTAGTAAAACAATAACAGTATGATATGTATTAAGTGAGAAATCACTTTGTGTGTTTCTGTTAAGTGTATGCAAAATTAGAAAAGTTGACAAAATAGTCATTAAAATAAAACAACTAACTGATATACCTCTATGAGATTAAAATAGAAAATCCAAGAAACACTTAGCAGACATTAGGTGAAATACTGACTGGAAATTAATTCAGGATTTTTTGTGGTCTCTGGTGTGGTTGGGGCAAGTCACTGCTCAGCAAAGTGTTGTAATATTCATATCGGAAAATATGGCTAACAATAAGTTGAAATGCCATTATTTACACCAGTGTCTCTTAATAAACTCTGAAATAATAAGCAGTATAATAAGTTTAAGAGCTTAATTTTTATATAAGATAATAATTAATTTTACAGATGCTAAATCAAGCAAATAAAACTAACTTTGCTACCACGATTCCCACAGTGTGCCATCTACAAACTTTTACACGCTTCCGCAGTACTGTAGGATTAAGAATTATCAGTATTAGGAAACAATCACTCTCCACACTATGTCTCAATATCAAACACCCTCATTTATCTGTTTTCTCTTGTATATAACGTATTTAAAGATTAAAATCAGCAATAGGGAATTTTCCTATAATGAGCTATTTTTCATTATTGCTCTAGGGCTGAAACAGCAAGTAAGAAAAAATATGAAAACGTTGCTTTTTGGCTCTGGGATCTCTATCATTTTACAGGTAAAAATCAATCTTGGTAGGCCAAATCTTTGATCTCTTTTATGCATATCTGACATATATCCATATTTTATGGTTGCTTAACCAGTCAAATACAAAAATCTACTAAAACCAATCAAGTCTGAGGCTAAATAACCAGGCCTAAGTGACCTTAAATAAGGTAGACTAATTTAAGTGCTGCATCAGCACTTAAATGTTGCCTTAGCTACTGATGCACTCAAGTGTGGAGTGGGATGTGGGTTTCTGTCCATTTAGATCTGGTGAGTGCTTCAGCCACACACCATTACTGTTACTGTCAGCTCTTCCACCTTCAAGTTATTCTTTTATGGCTACTCTCTGAAAAGAGCATCTTCCACAACATGCAGCTGATGTATACCTGTGCTATTGCTATATGTTAAATGGTTTTAGAAAAAATAGATTTTCCCCAGCCATTGACCTCCTATCGAACAGCAATCTGCCACCTGTGCATCTGACATTCATGTTTCTCATATTTTTAAGAATAGTTTTTTTTAATCAGAACTTAAAGTTGAGAAAAACATTTCCATAGAATGTGCATGGAAGTAGATTCAAATACCCCAGCAATGGACCAATAATTGTCAACAGACGCTCTGAGAGAAAGGGGAGAAGAAAGTGGGAAATCTCAAATGAAAACTGAGAGGGGCTGCTTTTAGTTGTTACTGAATAAAATCCGCAGTTTTACTGATTGATTACAGCTCAAAATAATTATAGAGGCACACAAGTTTGCCTAGTGTTGAGCAGAAGTGTTTTCCTTATAGAGAAAAAACATGAGCAGTTTTAGCACAGTACACATACTAAATAAATTATGTACTGAAAATATTCCAACTTCGACAATACAAATATCTGATATGTGTGCTGGTATTTGTTACCCAATTACGTGAGTCACAACATATCCACTTTAGACTTTGGATAAAGAAACAAATATTTTATGTCTGAAATACTTTAAATTAGTATAAAAACATGTTTGAATATGTCTAATACACTTCTAATATTCATTTTACCTTTTCATTCATTAAATTTTGACACCTTCTATCACCTTATCAATATTAGTAGCCTCTTTACATGAATTTAATGCTCTTTAGAGCATATTAAGTTATTCTTTAAATATCTAATAAGTGGTAAATATGGGCAACATACCAACAGAAACATAAGCTTCAATAGTAAAGTTCAATGAAATCTCTACTAACAGCAAGGTATGAAAGACTTAAATAGCTAGTATTTATTCTTCTACAAATGTTGTCTGTAACATTTTACTTTTTTGTTATATGGAAACTTAGTTGTCTAAAAGGAAATGGATGTGCACAGCAATAAAGAAGAATTGTCTATTAACCATGGCTCTTCATCTTATTCTTCCATCTGTAAGACAAAAAAAAAATCTAATTTACAGAAATCTGAAAGCTAGACAGTTAGAGTAAGATAAAATAAAAGATAAATGCAGAAATCAGTTATTTTCAACTCATAAGTGTAAAGACTTTGCAAGTATTATTTAATAGTTTCTCCACTGGTAATAGATAAAAATATAATATTTCATGGAACACACAAAGAGAAAGTTGGGATTGAGTTCTATTGAGCTGAAAGGTTAGATTCAGTTAACATAAAACAAATTTATTATATTTAAAACAGCCTATTACTATTAATCAGATCTTTGCTACCCAGGAGCTGCTTCTTAGGCAGGGGTGGATCAGCCCCAAGATACCTCTTCATGGCTAATAGCTGCTTCAGAGTTGTGAAGTGGAAGTTAAAATCTTGTGAATTTCACTGTAAATCCAAGTATTGAACAAGACAGGGACAGCACATGGCAATAGGTCAGTGTGGTGTCTGATCTGTCTGTGGATGTCCATGTGAGAGGGAAAACCTCAGTCTAAGCACAAGAAACCCAAATGTGTTTTATGAAATAAAAACAAAATAGACAATACTGACACAAGATTTTATTTGGTAACTAAACAGAAGGAACTGAAGACAGGGGAAGGATGGGTTTGTGAGGGATGAGAAGGGCCTGAAAAGCTGCATCCTTTATCTCCTTTAGACTGCCCCCATGGTGACAAACAAACGATGGGCATTTTTTTCCAAGTGTTCTCTAGTTGTCCACTTCTCACTTTGCTGAGCCCCAGTATGAAAAAGAGCACAAATAATGTCTACCAATGGATGGTCTACCTATGGATAGACTGCGTAGATATTTTTCTTTTAGATTTGGTTATCTACATTCCCTCTGAAATCATTTAAAGGAAAAATTCTCCCCGATTTGTCTGAACAAGAGATACATCTCTGAAATGAAATGGAAGAATTGGCTGAACCAACCCCCTTTTCATGAAATAAGAAAAATGCTACCCTCTTTCTGAGGAGTGTTGCAAAGACATTAGGTGAGTCATAAAGTGTATTAACTATTTCGCCAGTTTTTATGGAGCATTCTAAAAACAAACCCCCATGTTTTCACCCTGTTTTCTTTGGGAAAACTCGCCCTGGACAAGAGTAAGCAGGTACTCAAGAGAGCTGCAAGGTCAGGGATCCAGCCAGGCCCACAGCAGCTTGGACCATCTTTACCACCAGGCAACACTGAGAGTTTTTAGAGAAGACACCAGACCAGAGTTTGCAGAGAAACTAATTCAAGCAAGTGTATTCCTAGTTTTACTTTGAACAGTACATTTGAGGGAAATTTTCCTTCTCCAAACTCTGCCTGAGACTTCCATTTGAAAATTGTTTTTAAAAATTAACTTATCCCCTCTCTCATTTTCAGACTTTACAGAGATAAGATGCACTACAAAGTATTTTGCAAATCCTTTTTGCAATAATCACTTCCACAAACCACAGTATGAATAAGTGCAGCTTGAATGGCAGCTTAATTTATATATGAAGCTAGACTTCAAATTTTGATTTGCTCCTGAAGTCTTCTCTGCCTCAGCTTTTGATCTTCCTATGATTTCAATAGTCTCAGTCAGAGCAGCATGAACTTTAGCTGTTGCTAAAAATAAAGTACATAAAAAACTGTTTCAGCTGACAATACTCAAGATTCCCTGTATTCCTAGAACAAAGTGTATGAGTGCGCTGGGGACCACTTAAAGGTCATTTTTTCAGTATCAGATAATGTTAGAACTAAGAAAATAAACTGAGTGTTCTTGGCTGAAACAAGTCAGACCATTTTCAAGACAACAGTATAAACCATTAAAATTTAGTTCTGGCACATGATCACTCAAAAGAGTAATGACTTTCACCAAAAATTAGATGATTTAATTGGCTAAGCTACATACGTAACATTGTAAGCTTCAGTGCACTCTTCCCTTTAAAGTATTTTATCCTTTGTGTTGAATTCCACAATTTTTTTCAGCTGTAGCACAATGATTTAGGCAACAGGGCTTCACTAACCTGACTAAGAGTGAAATCTAACCTAATTTTGTGCTCTGATATAATAGGCTTAGAGGCTTATCCTGAAAAGACTAATGCCTGTCTTAACTTTCTGTGCTGAAGCCAGCTCCATTGGCATCAATGAAACACCTTGGAGAGTACAATGAGTGTACACATCCATTAATCTTTGCAGAACTGGAGGCTTGGCCTCTGTGTGAATGAAACAGGGCAGCACTGTGGGCTATAAAGCAATGAGCTATAAAGGAGAAGACTATGAAATGGCAAGTACAGGTGTATGATTCTTCTGAATATTTAACTGAATTTTTTGAAGTTGAGTTTTAATTATTTTGAGCTGCAGAAAGTATCTGCAAAAGCTATATTTTTTTCTCACGAGATCACAAAGAAATATGTGATTTCGAATATTTTTGCTCTAAAACCCAATCCCCTTTCTCTTAAGAATGCAATGCAAGATTGCAGCAAATTAAAATATTCCTCCAGCATTATTTGTATTTTTTCCAGTTGAAGTATGAACATTTTATAGATGCATGAAGTGTATTCTGGTACACAGCAACACTTCTATAATTAGAAGTTTTATTGGATAGTTTTTAATTGTATGTTATTTCCAACTCAGGCTATATGCAAATCAAGACAAAATAGTCATCCTGAGAAGTTACTGTACTTCTCTTAGGTTGGAAATCAACAAATGTTTGTACCTTAGCTTGACCCTAAATTCTTAGGAACTGGAGATCGAACAAGCCTTAAGGTTTTTTTCCGTTGAAATCTTGTCATTTCTGAGGATTTGGAAGTCGTGAATTTGTCACTTATACGGAACACATTTTTCTCCGAGTAGCCACACCACAGAATTTCATTTCAGAAAGTGACAAACATAGTTGGATCCACCCTGTTCCAGACTGAGACTGACAAATGTCATCTGCCTTCAGATGCTGTTCCAAGACCTATTCTCTGTGCACAATGGTCCTACACAACCCCTTTTCCTGTAGGTTCCATTAAAGCAGCTTTTCCAGCTAATGACTTAAGGCTGTCGTATTGTCTGAGAGATTGTCTTTCTATTATTGAAACAACAGAACATGTGTGGATTACAGCAGAGAGTAAACTTAATTATATCACATTATTACAAAGCAAAGGCTATTTTGAAGATTTCCTGTTACTGGGGAGATGACAAGTGAGTCATCTTGATCTTTGGTTAGTATATATCAACATAGAATGTGTGATCTCGAACTACCAGAGTTTTAATAAAGAAGAACAATTGGAGGATGAAATGATGAATTTAAGATAACTGACAAACATTTTCTACTAAACCCAGATATGCTTGCATTTGACTTTTTGATTTTAGCTTCTATAAGGCTGATAAAGTTTGTAGAGCTCATCACAGTTCATATTTGTTTTATGGACAAAACACAACAGAACATATCACCTCTAACCTGGCTGAAAATACACATCAAAAAAGCAACATTCCACATCAGTTTCTGAAACTAGTAAGAGGAAAGCATGAGATATATGAACTGTACTGAAAGAAAGAAGCTTAAAAGGCAAAAAATTTCTTATATGTTATTTTCCTAAGAAATTCTTTTTATGGGACTAGGTTCAACAGGAGAAGTCTGAGAAAGAAAACTGTTATGAGAAGCCATGACTTGACAGGAGAAGTGAGTGCCTGGCTTATGCTGTAAGCAAGTGATCATTTCATAAATCTCTTCTGTCCTTGTTCTTCCCAAGGAAAGGACACACCAGCCCAGCAAGATTCAGTCATGGAAGAAAATTCTTAAAGCAGGATTCTCGATAGGATCCTTCTTCACTTTCAATAGTCTGCACTGCAAGGAAATGAGGAACTGTCATTATTAATATGTGGAGTGCTGATGCATATTTTCTTCTTGTTTCAGTACATTCTTGCCTGCATCAAGTGAAATTCTAACAGTAAAGTTCATAACACCACACACAAATACAAATCAGATGTATTTCACTTGATGCATGCATTCTTGCCTGCATCAAGTGAAATTCTAACAGTAAAGTTCATAACACCACACACATAGTAAGTAAATTGGAGGAATAATATAACTGCACTTAAATATTTATTTTAAAAGCTTATCCTTGCCTTTCATGCTATAAAATTCTGTGGCTGACCTGAAAAGTGATTTTAATAGGAAGTCCAAGCTGAGAAGTCCAGATGAATATGTTGCACTCAGATTATGTTAAATGTTAGATTTCTGACATTAAATACCTAACACGGGATAGATACTGTTGGTGTTCTTGATACCAACACTGCAGGATACTGACAAAAGATTCAAGAGCAGTGTGTTCTTTTCTTTTTTCACTTTCCTCGGTTGTCATTGTTCACACTGGATTTACATTTTGGTTACATTAAAAAATAAGCAAAATGCTTTCTTTTCTCCTCACAATATTATTAGCACTAATGTTTATAAAGATATTTAGAAAGTATCTTGCATGAATATTTCTGATGAGCAGGTAAATGATAGCTCAAACAATTACCTATCTAATAGAACAGTTCTATTCTATAACCCATGAAATCCTAGAAAAGGGCACCAGGACGGTTTTGGTGTTCAAACTTTGCAGACTGCTATTCAAATACTGGTATTTCTTTAGCTGTCCTCTCTGAAAGAGATCTTGTAACCACTCCACAAATGCCACTTTTAATGACTCTGCTAAAATTTCAAGTAAGCCCTCCATCATAGCCAAGATTCCTATAATACACAACCTGTCTGATAACCATGACATATAAATTGCCTGCAGAAGGAAATCAGAAGAGTATATCTTGAATTCAGCTCATCTGTCAAAAGCTTAAAGATGATTTCTGACCACAGTGTTATATGAATGGGTTTGGACTGTTGGTAAACGACAGCTATTGGAGAGATAAAAGCACCAGCTTGGAAAATGAGAACTCCTTTAAATTTCATCTATTGGAGCCTATTTCTGAGTAGTTACACACCATGAAGTTTTGATTTTGCTATTTAAAAACCTTAAGATGAAAAGGACAGCAGGAGAAGGGCTAGGATTGGAACAGCAAGATTATTTTTTGAGATAATACAGAAACATAGCAGTAACAGGAACCCCATATATTATTTGCAGAAGACTTCATGAAATGGTGAACACGGTGGTAACCTCAATAAAATATTCTGAAGGCAGGCTACCAAACACCGAAAAATTCAATGCATTTATAAATATTTAAGGATTTCGGCATAGAAGTTGCCTTTTAATTTAGAGGAAAGTGGAGAAAATATCTAGATGACAAAAACAGTGGCATATATATCTAGTTTAAATTAACTAGCTGCTGTTAGGAAGAGGCTGTTTACCCTAGACAAGACACTTGCACACAGGCCCATTGGATAACCACGAGTAGCACTGGATGTTACTGTGCATAATGTCATGGAATAAAGTGTGCATGCGACACAACAAGAACACAGTGCATTTAGCCACACTATTGTGTGGGCTGCTGGCAGCTCCAGCTTTCCACCGATGCTTGTGGGACTCAGCCCTGTCATGAATGCTGTAGAGGCCCAGGTGACCCATCACAAATGCACTATGACTTACATCTGATTAAGATAAAAGTACTTAAAACATATGTACAGATATAAAATCAGAGCTTAATTAAGAAGCCCGCATGCATTTACCACAACTTTCTTTACTCCTCTAAATGTCTCCACCTGATAATGCACTTTCCTTGTCAGGGCATTTCAGAGGAAAGTTTTTGTTTAACTGTTGAATATTCTGAAGTATCTTTTCTTCCTGACCCACCTTCACATTCTTCAAGGACGTCCTTCAGAAACTGAGGATTAAAAATACTGCTCTTCAAAGAGAAAACTCCCTTATGTAAGAGACTGCTGGACAGTGCCAGCCCCAAAACATGCACTTATGACCTCTGCACTTACATATGCTTATGCACATGTACACTGATAATATTGCAAATGAAGGGAAAAAAAGCATAAAGCAATGACTTTGAAGAAAAACAAGATTCATTTAAGAGCTGACAAGAGACTGTTGAAGTTATATATTACAATCTTCTAATTTCTTCCTCATAAAGATATTTCCTGGATTAATTTCTCTTTTAAATTGCGGTACAACCTATTTTTTTTTTTTAAAGTTAATATTATTCTCAGCCTTCATATAAATATTTTCAGTTATTGGAATAATGTCTCAGGCCATGTCAACTTGTTCCGGTGGTTAATTATTTTTACTTAAGAAGATATTTTCCTTGCCTCTTGGTACTGAACACACCTAGCCTCTGTTCCCAGCACCCAGGATCCTGTTATACTGTTGTTTTTCTTTATAGGTATATCTAAACTAGGATCATTACTTTTTATTTTGCCAAAACTATTCTTTGGAATTCTTTTCTTCATAAAACAAGTATTATTTATTTTTACAAAAATGTTTTCTGGCTTTCTGCTTAGGTATATTTCATATTTTCCTAAATTTTCTCCAATATTTCAATATGTCTCCCATATAAATATGAGGCAGAAACACAGAAATCCAGGAGTATTTGTGCTATTACCAAAGTCAGGAGAAATATGTTCTATCTTGTCCTACTGTCATCTTTATGTACATTGGGATTATATTAATCTTTTTGGTTCCATTACTGTACCATCACATTTTCAGATATCATTTCCCAGAATAAAGTTATTTTTCTAAAGAAGTATGTACTTCATCTTTTATTAAAAATACAGCTTCTTATACATCAATAACATTTATGGGTTCAGTAGAGTAACAAATTGATCTAGATCATGACTATGGATAACTTCTCCCATGACTGTAATGGTTGCACCTGTATTGACCTTAATTCAATATGCTTTTCCTACCTTCTCTAAATAAAAGTTAGGGCACAGGGTCATGTATCACTTGATTATAGTTCTCTGTTTATAATTAATTATACTTTATTTTTAATCAATTTGTTCACTAATGTAAATTTTTTCTAAAAGTAAATTTTTAATTAGTCATTCATGCTGTATTGACAAAATATAAAGAATATAAAACACAAATTTTATCTAGAAAGACACTAGAATGTGCTAGATTCTCAAAGTGTCTTGTGATTTTTACACCAAACGCCTTATAGAAATGTGGCAGGCAATCTAATTTTCATTCGGACAATGGTGTTATCTTTGCACTATTTGTCTGGCAAACAGAAAAGAATTGTATATTTCCATATTTTAAATGATGAAGTTAAGGTTGTTACAAAAATGGAAATATAACACAATTCCCAGTTTAAGGTCTTGTGACTTCTTCATTTTGTTTTCCTTTTTAAGATTTCTAAAAGAGATTTAAAAACATAATTCAGAAATTAATTTCAGAAATTCTGAATAAAACCTTTGACAATTGGAAAAGAGAAATATTTCCCATTAGAACTATCTTTGTTTCTGTTTATTTTCTTTTTGGGCTTTTTTTTCTGAGAGAAATAATATAGAGAAAATGATTAAGAGTTTTAACTAATCCTAACTTACAGCATAATGAGCAAACTAATATGTTATTTTGCATGCATTCAGTCATAGCCATCAATTTAGTGCTGATTTACCATACTACACTAATATTGGCCTCCAGCTTTTGCGGATATCTGAAAGTCCAGGCCAAAAATCAAAAAATCCTTGAGAAATGCCAATTACACTTCTGCAAATCAACTATATTCTGCAGGAATAATACAACTGACAAATATAGATCAATGGATTTGATGAATCATGGACATGAATTTTTGTGTCATTAAATGCTGGCATATACAGCAAATGCATACTGTACATACCGGGTATATAGTGCAAATTCGTCTCTGAAGATTTCATGTGTTAGGTAATCCTGAGTAGAGAAAAAAAAAAGGCATTTTAAGAAAATGTGTATCTTGGTGTTAAATATCAAGCCAGTAGATGACTTCTGATTTGGGTGCAGAATACATTTCCATATAGAAGCATCATGGATCAAACCAACTTTTCTAACTTGCCACAGAGAACTTGTGCTACTGCTTTTATTGGAGTGCTGGAGCATTACCATCCCCCAAGTTACAACTACAACAATAGAACTCATTGTTTCCATAGAAACCAAGGAATTTCAAATGAGGGGGGAAAGCAGGCTGCAGTGTAATTCTGCCCCTTCTTGCATGCTGTAAAAAAAATAAGAAGACATTCAGGATGAAGAAAATACTTGATTCTCTCCTCCCATTTCTGGGAAATCATAGAGGGCATGAATGTCAGGCAGAAGAGCATTCCAAACAAAGAGAAAGTAAAAGGTGATGCTGCCATACTCTGTCGTATGCATCTTATATATGGATTTGCAGCAGTCTAGTGACCAGTCAAAAAAAGCAATTAAAATAAATAAATCAATACCTTTATTTATAAACAGTAGAGAATCTTCCTTGCAGTGACTTGCAGTGTTGCAGCTAGCACGACATTTGATATGACAAATCCTTGGCAACATTCCTGAAGTCTGAAGCCTTTCAACATGCTTTGACTACCAGTGTACAAGTCTTCAGAGGTGTAATATTTCTATCATCCAACTCCAAAAAGACCTTGAAATTGTTAGCTTCAAATTAGCATTATACTGCTGTGTAGGAAGCAAAAACAAAGAATGAGAATCTAACCACTTTTTTGAGTACCCATGCACCTTATTCACTGGGAAAAATTCCTATCACTTTTTGCTAACTTCGTATTTAAAAAAGAATGTCGATTTTTTTTTTTTCCAAGTCACCAGGGGATATTTTAAATTAAGTGACATCTATAATTTCATATTTGAGTAAGTACCACAGAATGCACAGACCAACTCCAGCACAGCAACCCTAAAAATGAAAATGAATAAGCTAATTTGCAGGAAGAACATTTTTTGTGACTGTGAAGAACCTAAAGTAATAAGTAACTAAATATTGCATCCTGTTGTAGTTTTAAAAAGACGTGTTCCTGACCTTCTTCTGCTAATTAGGAAACCAAACCAGTGCCAATCTGCAATTACCTTCTCTGAAGTTCCAGAGCTGAGCTTTCAGTAATGTATGCAGCATCGTACATTCCTATAAATAATAGGAACCACTTTGGTAAGAAGACTCAGGCATTTGTTTGCGTGTCTTTAAATTAGTCCAGTTAACAATTTCAATGTTTTATATCAACAAATACATAATTTTAATTCAACAACTGAACATGTACTCCCAACTATTTGGACCTTTAAAACATGCAGATCAGGAGTTAGAGAAGAAAATTTTCTGTGCTTTTTGTCACTTCTATGGAACTTCTAATTCTTGTCAGCATCATCCTCCGTAATAAATTGATATTTACCTGCAAAAGCACAAAGCCGTAGTGTTTGAACAATTCCATGAAACTAGCCACGTACTTTAAAACCTTAGCAGCACCTCAAGCCACTTCCAGACTGGTCTATCAGACCACTGAACTGCTCAATTACTGTGATTACTGGTATTGCTTGACTTAGTATCTATGTCTTCTGCCAACGAAGAGAAGGAATATAAATACAAAACAGGAAGGTATATTTTCTGTAGTTCCTCTGAGTTCAGATTAAAAGCCTCATAAACAGTGTTAACTTCCTGTGTGGTGTTAACAGCACTGATGTTTTTCCTTCATGATTATGTTTTGAAGATTTTCATTTCAGTACAGAGTTTCTTAATGTCCTTAATTGTCCAAAATAATAAAAGCTTTGTCTGTGCTAAATTCCTAGGGACAGGAATTTCTAGCTTGATATCCTAAGGATATGAGGATTCTATCCGCGTACTATACATGGGTTTATGCATGTGAAGGTGCCCAAGTATCTTACTCAGGAGAAAAAAAATCTAACCAGCCATGTAGGGTTCTCAAAATTATTCTGTTCTTAGGCTGCCAAGGAAGATAAAGACATGATTTATATTCCAGTAAAGAGGGGAAAAGACAGGCTCTCAGACTTCATGAAGGAAAGAGAAGCAATGGGAATCCCAACTGCTCGGAAGCTGCAGATGGAGATTGCATCTCAGATACAGAAGGATGCAACCACAGTATTTATTGCTATAGTGGTCATGATTTATCTGTTCATACAAGATTAGTGAGTGCCCTGAGGATAATTTGGGGCAAATTTTTGTTCTATCTATTGCTGTCCCACTAAAAGAGCATCTTAGCTGAGAGACAACAAATGATATCTTGTCTCCAAACATATAAAATATCTCTAAACAAGAAACTAGCATCTTCTAAGACAACACATATAGGAACTGGCAAGTGTTTCTGCTACCGATACTGAACTCTGGGTTTGAGGGGAGAGGCTGACCAAAGGGATGAGACATCTCCTAGCATAAATATATAATGATTTTACCAAATAGCATTCTGAACTAGAGACACGAATAGTTTTTACCTTAACTACAAAAAAACCCAAACAAACAAACCTATCTAACCAATCAACTAAAACTTTATGTATAAAAATTTATTCAGTTTCGGGAATTTTTTTTTATTTATACTGCAAGTTTTCCTGTAATATAAGGTAAATGACACCAAAAATTGCTACAGTGTGCTGAGGAATGCAGGGGGGATGGAGTGTTTTACAGGCAGAAAGACCTGCTAGGTTTTGAGTATACCTACAAGTTGAATTGTGTAGATAGTAGGTTTATTTGAGAGTGTTGAAGATTGAGAGGCTTCACATGTGAATTAGTAGTTACTGCTGAAAATACTGTTTTTTCGCTGTTGCACATCTTTGAGCATGGTTCAATTCTCATTTAAGCATCAGGAGGATATGTTAGATTTAAGAGCAGAGAAAATAGAGGACAGCTAGGTATAAAATATTGATACACTTGTATCAGCAGAGTCATGGTCAGGATTTTTCTGCTGATTTCTCAATTCAAAGTCATCAAAGAAGCACCATGACACTTAGGTGTGGTAACCCCTATTTATCTGCCACTACAAGCCAGCTGATCCTGGTGATTCACCTTCCTTTTCTGTGCTTATGAAGATAGTTTTCCTATAGTCTTCATATTTTATGCTTGTTTGTTGGCTGCCTTAGTGATAGTTTTGATCATCATTTTACAAAATTCCTCTGGAAGCTTGTTATAGGAAGCAAGGAAGGGTTACAACCATAACTTCATGGAGACATAACTTTTTTGGGGGTACGTCAGCCCCATGAAATGGACCACGGTCCTGAAGTTGTACTGCAAGAGCAGAGTTGCACTGTTCCCTTCCACAGATTCAGGGCAGAATCAGGAACAGGGCACATGGCACGGGACAGCCATGACAGGATACTTGGTACACAAGGCAAGATAGTTCCGACTTTTTGGCACGTGAGTCTAATGAGTGCACATGTCACCACGTTAATGTGCTCCTGCTGCTTCCAGGTCCAGTGCTGGTGAAGATCAACTGTCTGTGCACTTCCTTTGAGGCAAACATGTATGATAGCCAATTTCCTTACTCTTGCTTTTCTATCCTAATGCGACTTTATATGCTGTTACAGTCCCTGAGGTGAATACTGATTATGAGATTATTGCTACCACAGTGGAAAAAATTATATTATTAGTAACTATTATTTATATTAATAAACATTTAATAATAAAATTTATTAGATTAAGCAATAAACAAAGAATTCTGTTGAAACGTACAATCTGGTTAATGAAAACTGAAAAAAACCCCAAATTTTGTATGAAAAAAGTATAGATATTCTACGCTTGCAATAGGTACTCATTTCTTATATTAGAATTTACCAAATCATCTGCACATTTTTACTGAGAAAATTCATGTAAATCATTCTAATACCTGGCCCAAAAGTACTGCAGCTGGGACTCCTGCTTGCATGAATGCAAGTCAGTGCTTCCAGCTGCTCAGGTTACCTCAGAGATACCCAACTAGCAGCGGACCCTTCATTCCCTACCCTAAGTTCCAGAGTGGACTTATTTTCTACAGAAATGAGAGGAGACCTCAGAAAATGTGAGGCTTGACTTAAGAACAGCATTCCATACCAAGCAATTCAAATAATATAAAGCGTTGGGCAGTTACAGCTTAAATATGTATTTTCCAGTCTCTCATATTGACAGGTCAAGGAGATCTCCTTACTGTGTCAGAGTAGCCAGACAAAGTGTAGTGGATGGGATGGAATCTGTATATCCCAGTCAGGTAGGTAGGTAGAGTAAATTGTGTAGCTCAATGCCATATATTCCTAAAATTACCAGCAGTTGTGGTTAAGATAACTGGTTTTAACCTGAGCATTCTGTTAAAGGAACTTCTGGAGTTTTTTAGGAAATGCTAAGCTTTCCCCCAGTGAGAACCAAGCTCCTCCAACTACATGTCTGAAACCACTAGTCACTTCTTTAAATCTTAGCCAATATTTTATTATTTTCTGTACATATTAGCACATATGTAATTTGCCATTGTCAAAATAGCTGAGTATAAATAGTCACTGAATTTATAAGAAGATGTGTGCTTTAAGCAGAACAATGTAATGGACAAGCAGAGTAACCTCCTGCTATGTCGTGTAATTTGGAAATGCTATGCAATACAAAGCTTGAAATTTCTTTGATCCATACGTGCATTATGTAATTTGTTGTATACTCAACAGAAAAATCATTACATAAAATAGATGGATAGCATTTTGGGGCAGGTACATTAAAGCCAAAAATTTAGCCCGGAAGTGGGAATTATAAACATTTAAGTTTTGTTGTCTTTTGCTGAGCCTTAGGGAAACTGTCTCAAATAACCTTTTTGAACTGACTTGCATTCATCACTTCATAGTCACAGAACACAGAGGACATTGTATGTATTAAAGGATTCCATTTGGGGATAAACAAATGGTTTGCACCCCATAACGTCACCCAGGTTTTATGAAACAATCCCCAATGTGAGGAATTAAAAGCTTAGCCTGAAGATTCATTTCTATTCTTCCCTGAAAGGTAGGGACAATGATTGTTCCATCTGGTAAGATTGGTTTTTTTATGGAGTAATTAGTATTTAAAAGGACTGCTGAATATGAAAAAAAACAACTTAAAATGGTATGTGTAATTATTAAAAGAAAATCAGTTACAGCTGAAAGCTTTAGCAGTTATTGTTGAACTCAAGCACATATCCACAGTCAGTCATTCTCTTTAAGAGAATGCCAGGAGAAGTGAAAAGTACAGGTTTAAACGCCATTTTACACATTAGTGTTTCAATAAAAGTTGAGAGGCTTCACTACATAATAAATTCAGGACACATGAAACTGTAACAATTCTAATAATAAAACTACTGATGATCAGTGATGACAAATGGTACTAAGAGTTATTATTTCAAGCAATTGTCCATGACTGCTTAACCAAATTTTTAGACAAATGTTTTTGGCTCTGCTTGTATCTTTTTCCACTCCTGCTGATCTGGCATAAACATTACTGGAGAGTAAATGTTAAACTCTTTTCAAAGAGTCCCAGAAACTGAATGTAAAGGGCCTAATTCTCTGGTGGTGCAACCATGGAATTTTGCCAGCACAGAAATTTGTCTCAACACACGTACATACAAGCAGTTGTGTGCCAGGTTTTGTGTACAGCCAAATGCAGAATAGAAGCAATAACATGTGACTTAGCCAGGCTCTTACAAGTAACCCACATGTACTGATTACAAATAGCAAATTGTCACATAGGTGCATGATTAATACAGAGCAAAATTCAGCCACATTCCAAAAATACTTCTGTGAAACAAAGGCATTAACAGGAATCTTTCTGAAGAGGCTAAACTTGTCAGATTAATTATTCATTGTGCAGTAGTCCTTAACATGTATTGCTGGGGTTAGCAATAAATTAAGGAAGAGTTACAACATACAACAGAAATGCAGAGCAGTTCTTCAGCAAAACGAGCAAATATAAAAGTAAAATAAACTAACAAAACAATGAAAAAGCAGGGTGCCACTAAAGATGTAAGCAGTATCTAGTCCAAATTCAACAGGAAAGCAAGGGCATCTTCTGTAACCAAAATTTAGCTGAGAATATGATTCAGTTGTGGAACTCTGAATTCGTAAAGAAATTTATTATCTTTTCTAAGGTAGAAGTAAAAAGCAGTTCAAGAATATACTGGACCCCTGTAAGATTCTGTTAGTCACTGTCACAGCTGGAGAACTATTGGGAAATAAACCATTAAAAATCCCACAGGGCATCTTGCTAGACATCCATACAAATTTTGGTAATGTTACTCATAATGAAAGAGTGAAACAACTGTACAACAGACACTTGGACATTCCTCTTGTGTCACAGCTGGAAAGCCAGGGATGCATTGGGCTGCCTTGCTGAGAGGATTAATGCGTCTTTGTGGGAATACTCTTCATCCCGTGTCTTCTGCCTTTCCTGATCCCGCTGGTGGCCTGGTGTTGAATGAGCCGTTGAGCTGACACTGATGGTATTGGTACATCAGAGATATGAAGCTGAGACACTCTGCAGAAATTTGGGGTTCAGACATGGCTTTATTACTCTCCAGTCACCTAAATCTGTCTCCTACTGGTGACTTTGCCTGATTAGTGGAGGTGTTTCAAAGCAACTCACAGCAGTGACATCAACAAGGAGAGCTAACATGTCTGTTTGGAATTTGTATGCACAAAGAGATTCCATCTTTAAAAGCCACAGAGAAGAGAATCTTTTACAACTATTTTCCTTGTGGAAGAATCAATTTTTGACGCTTTTTTTCATGAACACTAGTCTTTTACTTACAGTTTGCAGAATTTAAGAATCGCAACAGATTTAGGAAGGATTTTCAGGCTGAGGTCTTGAGATTGTAGAATAGCACATCTTGGATACTTTTCATCTCCTTCTCATTTTTCTTGCTGCCTTGTATTTTCTGGAACAAGATGCTCTCCTATTTTTCGACACACATTATTTCATCAATATAAGAGCAGAATGCCACAGCTGAGACTGGTATGTTTTACTGTGTTTTACAGTTTAGTCAATTCTGAACAGAAAAGCTAATAAATTAGCAAGGTTACACTGCAGCAGCTAGAGCTGAGGCTGAGCTGAGGCACAGAAACATTTCCTAAAGCAACTCAGTCATAGAGAGATGAGCAGCCTTTGTTCACTGACAATCACTCTGTTTTTCCCAGAGACATTTATTAATACATGAGAGCCTAGGCTCAACGTGTTCTTTGCTTCCTACATGATTCCTCTGTTCCTTCAGGAGCAAAGAGAACAATCCCATATGACCTTCTTGCATTGTACACATTTAAGAAGAAATACAATCCATCTTTCTCTATTTAATCTACCCTTTCTGATTACCTGCTCATCTGATCATCCAGCAAAGATATTTAATTCCAAGAGATCAGTGCAAAGGTTTTGGAAATACCACTTCCTGAAAGTGACTTTTCAGCTATCCTTCTCTTGTCAAATTGCACATTACTCTCTAGTGATGAATAATAGGCTGTATTGTTACTCAACATATATGACAGGAGAAAAGAGTGATAAGTAATGATGAATTTGGATCACTTTGGCAGGCCAAACTGAATTCCTTGGGCTTTTTGAACAATAGACTCTTTTGCAGCCATGGGTATATATCTGAAGCAGAAAAGGAAATCCTGCTTTAAATTATATTCATTGCCAATAGACAAGATACTTTCAAACCAAAGGTTTTGCTACAAAGCAAATGCAACCTTCCGTAGTTAGATAGTGAAATTCTTTCAATTTACTTCCGTAAATGAAATTAGTGAGACTATTACTAGAAACATTCAAGTGGCTGCTGTAGGCTTGAAAATTCATTTCAGAACAGAGAAACTAGAACAAAAAGCAGAAATTATGAATAAATTCAGAGCAAATATGACATAAAACCCAACAAAACTTGACAGAAATATAGAACTCATATAAAATGTGACTTAAAGTGTAAAAATTTTTAAAATCAATCTATTCTATTTGCTCCCCCAAAAAAGGTTTACCTCAAAAGAGTCATTAAGGTAAGAGAGAGTTCTCATGCAAGATAAAAGGGCTCAATAAGATCAGATTTTGGTACTGCATGCAATCAGACTGAGTGGAAAGAGTTGTATTTTTCCACCTAGAAGATAATTAAATACTGGCATAACCTATCACAAGATGTGATGAAGTCTCAATCATTTTAAATAAAGACTGCACAACTTCATAAAAATATTCCATTCTCATATCAAAAAATTATTCAGTGAAGTTCTCTGCCTCATATTGTACTAAAAATGAGATTCATTTCTTTAATGGACTTTTCAGACCTTTATGTCTATAAACACTGGCTTCTGATGAGATCCATGTAGCAAATTATTCATTGACAAATTTAGTAAGATTAATCTATATTTAGAAACTTACAAGCAGTCTCATAAGCTATTTCACATGTGGTAACACAATCCTTCCTGTGTAAACTAGAGGTCATGCTATATAACTTACTGTTTTAAAGACTGGCTCTCTGAATTACCTTACACAGAGGTATATCTCTAACGTTCCTTATTAAGCATCCCTCTCATGTATTTTTAAACATGTTTTCTAAAGTCTTCAGTGAACATGACTGGGAACTCTCCTGATTCAAGACTATTTATGTAATAGAAAGGAAGTATTCCTGCAGCCATAAAGTGCCCTTTAGTCCAGTGTTTCCAAAATTTCTCCCTCTACCTTTCATATTCTTAGTAACATACTGGAATGACCAACATATCTTCAATTTACATTATTAATACAGTACACTGGTTTCAGTTGTAGAAGTCTAAGGATACAGGTAAGAAGGAATTCTTCCAGAGTCACTATGTCCATTAGGTCGCTAATATTTCCAAAAAATATCAACAAAAAAAATTGAGGGCAAATATTATCACTTCTAATTTTCAACACTCACAGTTTTCATCTCTCTGTTCTATATGGAAACTTGAAATATTTCAGATTCTTTTAAACCTGTGTCTTGAGAATATATTTTTGCTAGGTCAATCCATTCCCATCTACTATATTTTCCTCTTTCAAGCTTCTTGTGTCTTGTGGGTTTGAGGGTTTTTTGGTTTTATTTCTCCTTCTTTTTTTTAGGTATGCGTCATCCCTAGGAAAAAATTCTATAAAAGTCTGAGATAATTTTAAGTCTTAAGCAATGGCTTTGTTCACTGTCCGCTGTCAAGCAATGAACAGCATGAGTTATATTTAAGAAAGAAAAATGTCTAATACTGCCTACCCAACATATAATAAATCAAATAGATAATAAAAATTTAGTTTGGACATTCATGATGAAAAAAAAAATATGCAAGGATTTAGCTTGATCTCTCAAACTATAGAATACATGTGTATATATTTATCATATAATTCCATGCCAAATCTTTAAGAATTATAATAACAGGGCATAGGTCAGGTTTCCCCAGGGATCCATGATCCTACACAAGGATTTATTTTCAAAAATGGAGTCCAGCTACAATGTGTCCGAACAATTGAAAAGGTTACCTTTAATATAAAACAATCCCCACACCAATCAAATAAAAACATCAATCAAACAAACAAAAATACACACAACCAAAAGGAAACAAACCCAAACACCCTCAAAAAGCCTCCCTTCCCCTTGTCTCTCCTGCCAGATTTTATTTTAAGATTTCTGATGCTAGATTCCTTCTTATAACTCACCAGCCCTCAGAGAATTCCCTGTCAGAAGGTTCCCAAATGAGCATCATTAGGAGATCAAAGTTTTCCAACAGTTGATCTGTTGCTTAGTTACCAACTCCCTGGAGTTATGACTTGACAAACTGCTTTGTCCTGAACAGAAGTCAACATTTTGTCCAAAAAGGCTTCCACCTGAAAAGAGAATCATCATTATTTAACAATCCTTGATGTCTCCTTGGATCACCCTCCTTTGAAACTGCAGCAGCTTTGGAAAACATTCCAAAAAAAGGAGGTAAAAAGATGACAGACACGTCCCAGATACAGAACACATTTTACAGTCTTGACATAGAGACTCATGGAGCATCTCCAGTATCAAACAGAAATAAAGAGCTCTGCACAGACAGATTCACTGTGTCATATCACATTTGGGTATGAAAATTAAACCCAGCCTCCTGAAGCTCCAATTGTGAAGGACATTCAAGTCAAAAGTTCTGGCACAGACCTATCTTAAATTTAATAGAGCACTGTTTAATTTAAGATGTTAACATTAAAAAATTTCTGGATGGCACCCAAGACATTATTAAGCTATGATTTGCTAAATATTCATCACTTTGTACATTCTCTGAAACCATCTTTCCCATGCAAATAATTACGCATTTCATTTTTTAAAAAGTGTCCTGAGAATTAGCAAAAAGTCAATTCTATGTTCCCAATTCTGAATGCAAATATGGAAAAGAAAGCACTTATTACAAAGGGATCATATAATTTTTTCTACAGAAAGGTCAGACTGGACAAAAGAATTTTCATGTCAATTTCACCCTTTATGTTCTGCTCACTCTTCATCTTGCAAGAGGGATGCATTTTATTACTTTACAAAATGAAAGCCTATTATTTCTGCAAGTGATTCTTGATCAATAATAAATTTCCCACATAGTTTTATTTGAGGTCATTTGATATCTGGGCATTTGTCATACTTTTAAAACCAAATTAAATGAGATTTAAAATAAAATCAAATGCCTCCTTCCAACTTTTTTTTTTTTAAGGAAAAAACAGTTTAATTCATCAGGAAAGCTGTCAAGGAAAGAACTATGCATTTTATGCATATGAACATGGATCATAGCAGAATGCATCGTACCTTCATGGTAAACATCCATATTTGATGACAAAAGAAAAAAACATTACTAAATATTCTACATTGATACAGGTCTACATAATATACCACAGAATGACAGAATATCTTGAGCTGGAAGGGACTCAGAAGGACCATTGAGATACACACAGTCATGCACAAATACATACATACATACATATATACATAAAATCTAGCATTACAGATTTGTGTGACCTAAAAGACCAATTCTCAAAGGACCCATAACTTTAAACAGCTCCATCAGTTTCCCCATCTCCTCTTCTTATTGCCACTACCTAATGATGGCTGAATAATTGCACCTTGTTATCTTTCTAATCCTTCACACCTCGCCAGAGTATTTTCCAAATATGTTTATTCTGCGTAATTTACCACAATTTCTCAAAACTTTGGTAACTGTTAAGAGGAGGCAGATAGATAAACAAACCCCACCCCACCAGAAACATTTATCTGGTCTTTAAAATCCATAAAGGCTTTTTTTTAGCAGTCCTGTAGTATTGCATAGGCCTCGTGTTGTTCTGCTTTCCTTTTGCAGGACTAAACAATGGCGTATGTCTGAACTAGGAATCAGAGGCTTAGTGTGAAACTAACATTGATCTGTAATTAAATAAAGAAATAATGCTCAATTTTATTCAAATGAAACATATGACATGACAAATCTCTAAATAATGGCAGTACTATCTTGAAATCAAACTGTGGTGAAATTGTTTGATTTTTTACACTCAAATGTGCCAAGAATTCAAGAGGCTGCACTTGTAGGGGCTCCAACTTCATTGCAGAAATGAACAGCTATGTGACTAAACCCGAAGTTTTAGCATCAAACAAGAACAGATAATGCATTGCACAGCTCCACATTCAGCGATCAGTGTCTTCTGAGCGCCTTCTCTTGTCCATGGCGCAGCAGCGGCAAAATGTGAAGTTTTATAGCAGAGTCCTATTTTCAGGTTGACTTCTATCCAAACTGGCAATTCTCAAGCAGTTGCTATGGGCAGACAGATGCACTTCTCGGGGATTGCAAACCTTTGGAGAGCACAGTAGCACAGGACGATATTTGCAGGGGCAGTTTGAGTGGTAAAATGAAACTCATAGGCTGTTGTGAAGTCGCTACTCAGCAGGAGGGAGAGATTTTCCAGTCCAGAAGAACGTCCTGGTTGCAGAGATGATGCCAGAGCAAGGTAGCCCTGATGGGCTAGGGCAAGCCGCCAAGGCCGCATTCTCATGCAGATTTGAGCCTGTCAGTGTGCAGTGAACCTGAAATTGGTACAAGGAGAGCAAATGTGAGCCCCTTTCAGAACGACTGCTCTCGCCCGTTCAACCGCTTGGAGAAATTAACTCTGAACTTTGATCATATTTCTTAGGGAAGAAAAACTGATTAAGAGTTCCCACCCCCACCCCCCCCGCCCCAAGGTAAAAACCCAAAAATGTCTAAACTAGACTCAGAGAGTGGCAGACTCCATGCCATGTTCTTGCACATGCTACCTGCGTAAAGGCTTCTCGTGAAAACACAGCTGCATGTTTCAAAACTATTTTATCTGCTGTGTAGAGAAGGAAAGTTCTAACAAGTGCTTACTGTAGAAACTGAGTACATCAAGGAGGTCATTCCACAGCATCACAAGAAAAATGTTCAGCAAAAAGCAATCTAGGGATGAGACAGTGGCTCCCACATCCTTGCTGTGGTTTTGATAAACTGAAGGTGCCATTCTCTGGCGAGCAGTGGGAAGCCAGAAAGCAGCATTTCAGAGAGCGACCTCCACAAGTGCAGCGTGCATGTATCACAGCACAATCCCACACTCAGATCTGGCACTCTTTACACAGTTTGTTTGGAGTAATTCAAGTTTTGGGCTGGTGAGGATTCCAGAGATAAAAAGTAATATTACTGGGAGAAAAATCCTATCTTCAGCATATCTTTGTGGCAGACTGTTCTGCACAAGAGTATTTTCAAAACTCGCACAATTGGATATGGTTCATGGAGCTGGACACGGTTCATTAAGCAAGTGTTTATAATGGCCTCCTGTTACATCTGCTGAAAGTAAAATGCTTTGATCTTGCATCCAGGAGCAGATTTTGAGACTGTCTACAATATCATGCGTGCTGGTGGTAATTTACCCTTAATTTTCCCATTCAGTTTGCATTGCAAAGCAGCAGGGAGGTTGGCTTAACTCTAAATGCTGTAGTGTCAAAAGAATCAGCAGGATTCAATGCCCGTATTCATGTGAATTTCTTCTCTTCATTTTTGAAACAGAAAGATCCTATGTTTGTTTATTGATATGCCAGAACCCAGCAGACAGCCAAAAACTCTATCAGCTTCCTGAATCTATATGAAACTCCTGAATATTGATTAAAATCAATTTATCATTTTACTTAACTTGTGCATTCATCTGTACGTGCCTCTATCTGGTAAATCAAATTGCATATTAACTACTACATTAATTCATTATCACTCCCACCGGTATATTGCTAATATTTATTGACAAGCCACTTCATTTTCAGCTCTTAGTGGAGCTTCTGATACATGGTCAACATTCTGTTGTTTAGGGGCGGTTTGATTTTTTATCTAATCTTTCATGGGTATTCATTTCGCTGGAAAAAGATCCACCTTTTTTTATAATTATTTGTTTCCAAATCTTCAGATTAGTCTGGAACCAGAAAACGCAGGAGAGTTTTTGTTGTTTTTGTTGCTATAAAGCAGATTGTTGCATGCACCTGGTGTATTTTATGTTCAAAATGGGAAACAAACTAAGCATTGGTCTGAAAGGTCTCAAGACAAAATGAATCTGATTCAATAAATTCCTTTGATAAACAAATGCAGTCAAAAAACCACTAGTTTAACCAGAAGACCTGTTGCTCAGGAACACATATTCCCAAGGAGTGATTTTAACCCCAAGTAAAGGCAGTCTTGATGTTTTTTTCGTCATAAGGAGGACTTTGCTCTCTTACCATGGCCTCCAGACTCTTCCCATCCTACACACCCTCAAACCTCATCTCAACCAACAGGACTTCGTTCTTCAGCAATAGGGTGTCTCAGCTGGACATCAGGTGCCCACCAAAGCCACTCTGTCACTCCCCTCCTTGGCTGGTCAGAGAAGAGAAAATATAATGAAAGTCTTGTGGGTCATGATAAGGACAGGAAGAGATCGCTCACCAATTATAGGCAAAACAGACTTGACTTGGGGAAATTAGCTTAATTTTTCACTAAGCAAGTCAGAGTAGGATAAAGAGAAATAAAATCAAATCTTAAAACATCTTCCATCTGCCCCTCCCTTCTTCCCAAGCTTACCTTTACTTCTGATTTTCTCTCCTCATCCCCCCCAGTGGCACAGAGAGATGGAGAATGGGTGTTGTGGTCAGTTCACCATGTTGTCTCTGTCACTTCCTCCTCAGTGGGAGGACTCCTCACATTCTTCCCCTGCTCCAGTGTGAGGTCCCTTCCACAAGACATAGTCTTCCATGAATTTCCAACATGAATCCTTCACACAGGCTGAAGTTATTCAAAAACTGCCCCAGTGTGGGTCTCTACCATGGAATGCAGTCCCTCAGTAACAGACTGCTCCAGTGTGGGTTCTCTGCAGGGTCACAAGTCCGGCCAGCAAACCCAGTTGCTGGAAGCAAAGGCTTCCAACAGTCACAGCTGCCTTTGGACATCCACCTGCTCCACGGGAAGATGCTTCACTGGCAGCAGGTGGATATCTGATCTGGACCTTCACGAGCTGCAGGAAGACAGCCAGTCTTACCATGGTCTGCACTACGGGCTGTAGGGGAATCTCTGCTCTGTTCCTGGAGCAGCTCCTTCACCTCCTCCACTGCCCTTGGTGTCTGCAGGGCTGTTCCTCTCACAAATTCTCGCTCCTCTATTTGCTGTTCTGCAGCAGGTTTTTCCCCTTGTTAAAACCATTGCTGATGGGCTCATCCTTGGCCAGTGGCAGACCCGTCTTGAAGCCAGAGGTCAAAGGTTTTATTGGACACAGGGGAAGCTTCTCACAGAAGCCACTACTGTAGTCCCTCGCTGACAAAACCCTGCCATCCAAATCCAGCACACCTCCTTCTCAGCAGTTTGCAGTGGGAACTTGGTTACACTTTTCCTCCTCTCTTCTCACTAGGATGAACTGTGAATGATTCAGATATACAAAAATACGACAACTACTTAAAAATACATACAAACAAAATCCACCTCAACAATAAATTAGCTAGAATCTGCTTCACAGTGAAGGGCAGGTGGTAGAGTTAGTTTCAATAAATGAATCAAATATCTATTCTGTAAAATATATCTTTGAAGTGCAAGTACGAAACATGGAATATAAACCTAATGTATTCTTTTGAATTTTTCATGGTGGTTTTGAGAAAAACAAATTGAAAAAGAAAGAACAAAATATTTTGAAAAAATTCCTTCTGGTTTTGTTTCACTGGATTACTGTGAGGGTAGTAATGCACTGGAACAGGTTGCCAGAGAAGCTCCAGATGCTCAGTCCCTGAAATTGCTCAAGACCAGGTTGGATGTGACTTTGAACAACCTGGTCTAGTGGAAAGTGTCCCTGCCCATGTCAGGGGGTTTGGAAGTAGATGATCTTTAAAGTCCCCTCCAACCCAAACAATTCTATGATTCTCTGTCTTCATTTCCTATGCAACTCATTGGTAAAAATCTAAACAGTTTAAGACCCGTATTTTGAGTGTAGCACTGGTCTTCATAAAGTGATTAAAACAGCTATTTTTCAATGCATTTCACTTTGTATAGACATCTGAAGTTGGTATTCTGCAACTAAGCTAGCCATCTGAGGATCTTTTTGGCAAATTTTTCCTTTCTTGGTGAGAAACTTGAATTTTCCAAAAGTCAGTTAGAGTCACACAAATACATATTTGAATGGTGATATGCCTTGTCCTCTCTAAACATCTCTGCATGAAGGGTGAATGTCTTAAACTTTGAGTATTTATTTTTCAACCAAGTGAGATGAATTCCCCTGCGACTGAACACGTACCAGTGCTTTAAAAGTCCTTAGGCATGAACGTGGGCAACACCACTGAAATAATTACAGTGGACTTAATGACATTGACTTTAAGCAGATTCTTGCCAAAATATTATTATTTTCCAACCGAAAATGTTTTGCTGAATTGTATCATGTTTGTAGTTCTGACTAATTACAGAGTTGTTATTATATAATGTATAAGCATGTAGTTAGTCACTCACCAGCAGCTTATTTTAAAGGACCACCTCTCTTACAGCTTAATCAACAAGGTCTGATCCTTCCCAGCCTAATTTTAGGTAATAAAATAATACCTCTGTAGGTGCGAATTGCTGTCTAGAAATGCCATGTCTTTTCATTGTCTCCTGAAGAAAGTGAAAGAGGGAGAAACCTGGGTGATATGTAGGTCCTTAATTTGGCTTCATGTAATACTGAACACAGATGAAGTGAGTCCAGCTGAGTGTCCACCTCAGGAATCACAAGAAAAACAAACACAAATATATATGATGGTAAGGTTGTTAAATAGGATTTCCATAAACTGGGCCTTTTACAATTTATGCTATCACTAAACTGCAGTGCTAGTCATGAAAACTGAAGCTTCTGCCTCTGTCTTGAATTTTGTTTAAAAAAGCCCATTGCTATTTGTGCTTGCCTGAATTTATGCTCGTGTTATGGAACTCTGTGTGCTCCACAGAGGATGTGAATCTACGACAAGTCTCAGTTTGGGACTTGAACTCTAACAAAAAAAATCTTAAGTGGGAAATCAGCAGTGTTAAGTAAGGACAACTTCTTAAATGCATGGGATGTGAGAACCTGCAGATGTGATGTGTTGATATCAGTGCTGATGAGGTCAATGTCTCAAACCTACCTGCTTGAGCATAAGACTGATGGAGTCAGAGCTTGTACCTGTATTTGGCATCTGTGAGTCAGATTGCCAGTGTTACGCAGAAATGAGTTGTACTATGTAATCAAAAGTATTTCAGACACGCAGAGGTTACAGGAAACGTGATTGCAAAACCACAAAACAATAAAAAGTTACCACTGAAGGTATAATTCTTGAAAATACATCTAACCCATCTAGTAAAACTAAATATCATTAAAATTAGCCTATTTAGCCTAAAACCAAACCTGAGTAAAAACCTTTTGCAGAAAGATTACATAAATCAGAAGGTTCTGTGGCTTCTGATAAAAAAGAAGTCCAGTTCTTAAATTTTGTAACCCAAATGTTCTATCGTTGTGATGCAAAGCTCACAGATGAAGTCTGCACAGTGAATATTTGTCACGCTAGTTGTACTGCATAAAACACAGCACTCAGTAGAAGTGATAATGATTAACTTACTTTTTTGAATAATTATTTTAATAAATAGGTTTCTACCAATGTCCCAGTTCTTCTCTGCCTCCTTATTTTGGCTGGATCACCAAGCAAGGTTTCAGACTTTTGAAAGGTTATAGTCCAGAGCAAGCTACAGCTGATCACTTCAACAAGTTAAATTAGGTGGAAGAACCTGATTGCTTCATTTCTATACACCTGCAGAATCTTTTCCTGCAGAAACCTAATGACATTGATAAATGCATTTCTTAATCAAATATTAAAACACACATTTCTTTAAACAAGTACTATTCATGTTTCAAAAGTTCTGAAGGTGTTCAATTCCTCATTCTTGTCACCACTATTAACTGGCTACTATAGAAGTGATGAAAATAGGTGTTGATTTTTTTTTTTAAGTCTGGCTAGAAGAAAAGAGCTACACTTATGAGCAGTGTCACACTTGCAAGGGTTAGTAACTAGAAAAAGCTCAGCAAGTAATTTGCACTTCTGGGTATATGTTTGGACTGTGAACTCAGACCAGATTATCTTGATTTCACATTCAGAATTCTTATGCTACTTTTTGAAAAAAGAGGAGGGGGCAAACATGTCTTCCTTGAAACAAATAAATGGAGAGATTAGCATTCCTTAGTGTCTGGGTTTTTTTAGAAAACACAAATATTTTTGAGAGTAATTAATAATTTTTTGGGCCCAGTAAAATCTTTATTTAATAACAATGACTCTCTGGCAGATTAGCTTCAGTTTTTTGACCTGTCATGATTGTAATCCATATTCAAATTACACTGGAGTTAACTCAGGGAAATTGCAATATTTTCAATGCTATAATGAGAGCAAATTTAAATCCATCATTCCAAACTGCTGTATATGTAATATTTATTTCCTATAGTTTGTTGTCCAGTAAGGAGAAATTCCATACTCCATGTGTATTTCCACATGAGAAACAAACTTTGCACATTAAAATGTAGCATTTGTATGTTCAGTATTATTTTGCTAGCCAGGGCTCATTTCAAAATTATATCTTTTACACTATTATAAAAACAAGAACACAAGTCAATAGAAAACTGGAAGTATGCCTCATTAAATTTACTTATTTTTATTTTTTTCTTTGTCATTGGTAGGACACTGTCCTACTTTGCCATGTTTCTGAAATGAGCCTTGTCCTGCTGTTTCATTTCATGTTCCCAGATGAATAGAGTTACAGGATAAAAATGGAGTTCCTGAATATGCCTCAATGCAGAAGAATACATCTCCTTTTTAAGTTCTTGTAATGAATTTTCTAAAAATAAAAGACAATGAACACAATTTTCTGAACAGTGAGAGATTTGTATCGGAATTACAATTTGAGCTATTGTAGGTTTTTGTCACATTTTCCCAAGGTTTGTTACTTTTTAAACTGATTTGCATGTAGCATGAAAGTTACCCAGCTGTTTAGATGAATACATTACTTTTGGCTTTCAAACACAGAAAAAAGGAAGGAAGACTCTGTGTGTGTGAAGGAAAGGAAAGAGGAAACAGACTGGATTATATATTATGCTTTATATATAAAGGAAATATAATCATACAGGCAAAGCAGAAAAAAAAAGGGAGAAATACGCTTGGCACATAAATGAGTGGTAAAACCCTTTCTATGCTGTGGAACTTTGCTAAGTAAAGCTTAATGAAACCTGGGAAGTGGTGAAGGACACTGTAGAAAGTGAGGATAGTCTCAGCTTCAACAGTTCTGAAAGCTGGTATTGTTGGCTTAAAGAAGACAGAAGATAAAGGTCTCTTAACATGGTAGAGTTCTAAGGCAGTGTCTAACACCAGGTTAGGAAGCATGAAGAAACACCATAGAACACTATCTGCTGCATTTTTTCTATGGAATTCCTGCACAATTTTGCTAATCCATTCCCAGAAATCACAAACTATTAGAACTGCAATCCAAAAATCTCCTGAGAAAATATCCTTTTTAAGATTAAGACTGAATAAAATTTAGATTTTAACTGTTTTTCTAGCTGGGATCAAAGCTTTATATATGTGCCCATATAAGATCTAATAAGAGTCAGGGTCCTGTTTAAGATTGATATTGTTGCTGTATCACAAAATACCTGTGATAGGAAGGAATCTCTGGAGAAAATCCAGGCCAATCCCCTTCTCAAATGTTCATCAGGACCATGTTTAGTTGAGGTTTTAGTATCTCTAAGGATGCAGGCTTTAAAGCCTCTCTGGGAAACCTGTATATGACCTCACTTTCAGTAAACACGTTCTAATTCAATTTAGATAATACATTTTTTCTAATGTTTAAAAGGAAGTAACTTTATTTCCATTTGGGCCTATTGCCTCTTGTCTTGGCACTGGGCACCACTAAGAATGTGGCTCTGACTTCTTTACCTCCTCTGATCAGGTGTTTTCACACATTGACATAAACCCCTCGAATCTTTTAAACTTCAGGTTGAACAGAGCCATCTCTCTGTTCCGCTTTGTCACAGAAGCTCCAGCATCTAAATTTATGTGACCCATTGATGGACTCATGCCGTGTCTTTCTCTGAGGACCTCAAAACTGGGCCTAGCACTCCAGATATGTCTCATCAGGGCTAAGTGGAGAGGGATGATCATTTCTTTCATCCCACTGGAAAGATTTCACTTAATGAAGCCAGAGGCTGTTGACCCTTGATGCAAGGGTACATTGGTGTCTCCTGGTCAGCTCAGCATCCATTCAGACAGAATTTCCACACTACAAATACCTGGGTTATATCTGTAGAGGCTGGTCTCCTAATGGACTTTGTTCTGCTCTTTGAAAGCCTTGAGCCTGACAGTTTACTAATAGTTTCTTTGTTTCAAGGCCTGTTTTGCTGTCTTACATGCTCTAGTATCTGGCTTTGTTTTTCTTGATGGATTCAATCTATCTCTTTCATTTTTTCTAGACTGTACTTTGCCATTTTGTTTGTAAGAATGTTATGGAAGACAAAGCTGAAAGCCTTGATGGAATCAAGATAAACAATGTCAGCTACTCATCAGCCCTTGCCTACAGAGCTGGTCATAGCATAGAGAAGCTGTTTGATTGGTTAAGCATATAACTTAATAAATTCATGCTGACTAATCCTAATTTCCTTTTTGACTTTAATATGTTCAGACATGGCTTCCAGGAGGATCTCCTCTCTCACCTCCCCAGGGACTAAGATCACAGGATCACAAAATATTCTGATTTCGAAGGGACCCACAAAGATCAAGTCCAACTCTGAAGTGAATGGCTTGTATAGGGACTGAATCCACAACCTTGGTGTTATCAGCATCATGCTCTGACCAGCTGAGCTAGTCTCAGCTGATGCTGACCAGTCTGTAGTTCTTCAGACCTTTTAAAGATAATTGAGTATAATCTTGTAATGACAGTGGCTGGCTTCCTCGGGTCTCATGAGTGCATCCCGTTAGGTCCTATGGGTTCATGTATGCTCAGTTTGTTTAAATGTTTCCTGATATGATCCTCCTCCACTGAGGGCAAATCTTCCTTGCAATAGGATTCCTCGCTGGATTCAAGAGACTGAAACTGTTGAAAGCAAGTTTTACCAGTAAAGAACAGTGGGTGAAGGTGTTCACTCTTCTCCATGTGCTTTTAGTACATATGTGAAATACCTATGCAGAACCTAAACAGATTCCACTTTTTTACTGTTAATTTCCATCTGAACCTCCCTTTCTCATCAGCCCCAAGTCAAAGGGCTGATTTTCTTCTCTGATATTACAGGGAAGTTAATTCTGCAGTGAATTCATAGCTCAGCAGTCCAGATACACATTTTGTATGGATGGCTATATTTTTTTTTCTTGGTCAGCAGTCTCCATATGCCTAGGTATAGTACTTACTATAACAGAAGATAGCTATTAGAGATAGAATAAGTAATGAATATGAGCAGCAGTTTACTCT
Organism: Oreocharis arfaki; assembly: GCA_013398015.1. Lineage (NCBI taxonomy): Eukaryota > Metazoa > Chordata > Aves > Passeriformes > Paramythiidae > Oreocharis > Oreocharis arfaki. The sequence goes on along the minus strand of VZRR01000609.1, from coordinate 170,972 downwards.
ATGACTCACCATTGCAAGCATTGATATATTAGCTTTAGTTAGCCTAAGCAGAAATTAGAGGAGTCAAGGACTTGCAAGGACAAAAGATTAGAGGAAGTGTTCCAAGTAGCCAGTGTGCTTTCCCATTATTCAGATATTCAGATGATGACAAAATGCTACAATCACAATTATACCTGCATTAAGCTGAAGCACAGGTTCCCACATTAAGATTTCAAAACATCGTTGCTGAACTTCTGCAAAACGAGTAAAATTCCCTAAAGAGAAATGTCCTTGTTAAGTGTTTCTTTGAATTTTACTTTTGGTATTACATATATACATTCTACAGAAAATAGAGGTAATTTATTTCTTTCTGTACTTTTGTAATCTGCACAAAAACATAATGATTTTGTCATACACATGTTGTCATACCAAATGATTTGCCGTGTATGCACTTTTGTCTTCACATTTCTTCTTTTAGCTGTTTAAGTATAATTTTTTTCAGCCATTATAATGAAGATTTGGGTTTTTTCCATTTGTTCTGGTGGGCCCCTGGATGTATTGTGATTAATCATCTGACCTCTGAGGAAGAGGAAGTCAAGGTGACAAGTGGGTAATACAGATTTGTCAATAGGACTTTTTGCTTTCTATTATTAATTTACAGCCTAGAGCTTAATTTGGGTCTTCATTCATTGGTTTCAAGTTCACATCTGGTAGGTTTAGAAGAAGAGGCAGCTGTGTCAATGGGCTGTTTGAGTTTTTGATGGCAGATTAGCTGACTCCAGAACCTTAAGAGTGGAGGAAATTTTATGTAAAAATAGAAATGGGCAAGAAAAAGTTTTTCCAGACCGAGATTTCAAAAGTTTCCCTGTTTCTTACTGAGACAAAGCTGACCTTTTGAAGTTTTCAATGGAGAAACAGCCATAAATCCAAAATAAACAGTACTGCAATAGCAACATACTCAAAAGTAGTGTTATGCATGGTTGGCAGCTGAAAACTCATGTCCTACAAACCAGTGCAGTGAATTTATTGTTAAAAAGGAGGTTATTGTAGAGACCCTAAAAGAGAAGAGGAAAGGTTAGTGGGAATGCAAAAGAACCACTGGACTAAAACAGCCATTTTACACAGATCTCCAGAAGTGCAAATAAGGCTAGGAATTCTAGAAAAAATGCACAAAGCTGTAGCAGCGTCATTTTTGTTATGAATAAATTGAATGTGGTTTCTCTGGTTATGCCTAAATGTTCTCAACAATCCCCAGCAGAGAATGCTGTAATTCTCTGTAAGTTGAATAAACTTGGGCTGCAGAAGAAATTACATGGGGAGTGGCAAAGGAAAAAAAATTTTGGGGAAGTTATATAACGTGGCCTATCATTCTTATATATAATCAAGATGTATCTGGACTGTGAACCCAGATCACAAAATGATTTCCAATTTTTAAAAGACATTTTCAATTTCTACAGTTTTAGAGCTAGCCTTGAGAAGTACACAGGAATGCAGAATTTCCAGGGTATGTAAACACAGCTGTAAAATGAATACTCCTAAAGAATAGGGTATTGATTCCTTCTTCTAGAGTTTTGAAAATATTGTGGTATTAAGCAATATGGATCTAGAAAAAAAATGTGTTAAGTAAAAACAATCACAGGAACGCTGAGTCCAGAGATTGATTTCCTTCCCTCCTTCCTTCCTTCTTTCCTTCTTTCCTTGGAATTGTTAATCCAGCTACTTGAATTGAAGGGAGAAAGGAAGAATTATGACAATCATTCTTGGATGAAAAACTAAACTGAAGTTCCCAAAATAAGAGGGAGAGAGGGAGAGAGAGACAGATGACAATAAGATATGTGATGAGAAATGTGAGGGAAACCAGGAGATATTCCATTTGCACCTTGGTCCAGAAGACAGAGAACCCCAAGAGAGTGAAGCTTTAATAAAAGCAGATGGACAGTTAGAAGACTCTCTAGGTCAAATGATGCTTCAGTTGTGCATATGTGGGCAACAGAAGGCATAAGAGATAAGAAAAATTATATTCGTTATAGACAAAGAAATAGAATTTAAATTATCCCACTAAGGCTTACCTACCCTTGAAAAAGGTGAGGGGACATAGCTTATAAGAGATATATACAATCACCCACTGAAGAATTATCCGAGATTATGGGGTTAATTTTAATATTAACTTGGGTTTTTTTTCAAACTAGGTCTACCATTTTGTAATCAAGAACATAATCTTTTATTTTTCTAGAATAACTGCACATCATTTTCATCATTGTCTTTGCCTGGTAATGAGAATGTTAGGGGAGAACTGACAGGAACTAAGTATTTTGTTCCTAACCTAGAAACAGTGGAATGGAGCTATGTAGTCTTCCCAGCGGCCTCTCCACCCAAAATGTTGTATGACAGCCTCATATGACAGGCCATATTTTCTTAGTGTGTTTCACAGCAAATGAGTCTGAGGAGCAGTAATGCCTCAGGTAATGCCTCTCATCTGTAATGTTACACTGCAGGAGAGACATTCTGACAAACTTAACTGGTACCACTATGGCAAACTACAGCTAGCAATCAAATAGCTCTTGTATTCAGGAATGCCAGGAAATATTTTTGGAGTGGAAACGCTAAAGGAAGGGGAAAATTAGAAAGAATAATAATAAAAGAAGTAGCAGGGCAGAAAGAATCAAAACTGTAGCACAGGACACCAGAAAAAATATCCATATTCAAACATTTGGAACCAAATGATACAATGAAGGAAATATTATTGGGAGAACAAAGGAACTGAGGGTATCTTCACTTTCTCCATCTATCTTGATTGCGTTTTAAGGATAAAGGAAAGAGCTGAGACAGTCTGGGGTTTATTAAAATCCTCATTCAATTTTCCTTTGTTAATTAAGAAAAATCAAGGAAGAGATACACAAGCTCTATTTGATTAGAAGTATTTACGAAACTTTATGTCCTAACAGATTGCATTTCAAAGTCATCCACAAAGTCATGAGTGCTATAAAGTAGTTATCTTCTGATCTTTTAGATTCAATTATTCAGACTTTTTTTTCTGGAGATGCTAACATCACATCACATCACATGCAGAGTCTGTCTCATATTTGTCCAACATGGTTTATAAGACAAGGCTTTAACCTGGCATATTTAAGCAGTTGTGCTTTGCTTTTATCCAGCAGCCAGACATTCAAGCTGTCATCTTCATCAGCAACAATTCTCCTGTGTTCCTGAATCCCAGAATCTTTCTCAGCAGTATCTGCACCTCCCAGTGCTCTCCACAGATGAGCAAATTTTCACTAGATAAACAGATTAGTACTTTCAGGACTAGATCCTAAGCATTATCCTCTCTTCAGTCCCTTCTTCATATTTAAATATAAGCAGATAACTCCTCCTTTGTTACAGTGGCTAACAAAAGTGTCATATGGAGAGACATGCATGTCCTATCAGTAAAGTGTAGAAGACCACATAAAAGGTATAAAGATCTACTTTATACAGACTGAATTTAAAAACCATGCCCAGCAGCTATGCCTGCTCCCTTATCATCTTTGCAATTCCTCCTGGGTCAGTATTAATTATTTTCCAATTACATTAATTTATCCACAGTTAGTTACTAATTTTAAACATATTCTCCAGTGCCATTAATACATTGTTGTGAATTTAGGGTATCCAGTAGGTTATGCTTGGGTAAATACTTTTGTCCCCCTAAGCAGACATAGCAATATGCAATAAACTCCATTGACATGCTCACAGTAATTTGTTTTCTCTTTCTGTGCAATTATAGAATAAAATAGGATCAAACTTTTACTTAGGTATAACTGAAAGTATAATTTATCTTGGAGATAGATGTTTTAGCATTCAAATTCCTCTGTCATAGCTAAGGTACATATTTTCTGTGCAAAGCACCTGTCTCGGATAGCTGTGGAATGAATACTGAGTAATTACTCTAGAAATGCAAAAGCCACAGTGCCTTTTTCTCTTTCACTTTTACTATATGGGTACCAGCCGTGGGTTCACTTGGGAATTATTAACCTTCCTCATTTACTGTATAAAATTAAAACAAGAGGTAACTAAACCTTGGAATACTTTCTTGAGCCTGGCAACAAGCACTATGCTGGGCTTCTTTTATTGTAAATCAGCATAACTCTTTGTTTACTTAAACTTGCTGACATTTGTGCCTCCAGCTTGTTAATGTTCCAGGGGTGACTCTCAGAGCTATACTGTGTTTCAGCTTTTAGCAAGGCACCTCGGTTAAAGTCAATTAAAGAGGAGATATTCAGCAGCTCTTCAAATCAGACCTATATACTAGAGCCATTCAAGAAATGTATGCTTTTATCTGAAAGCTGGATTGAAATATAAATATTTCATTTTGGGTCATTTTTTCTTTCTGGTTTGTATAATTCTTTTTTCTTTTTGCTGAAAAGAAAACCTAGTCACTTGGGGCTCATGCAAAATATTTCGTTCAGTCTGAAGAAGAATATTTTATTTTGGCATATTTGAAATAAAAGGCAAAAGGAGCAGCATTTTAGATATGCAAAATATATCCTAATTTTTCATTTTTATCTAATAACCCAGTTCTCAGGGGATTCGTATAAAGTTATGGAATGCACAAAAGATCAAGACCTTTCTTGATGTAGGCATCTGACCATTCACAGCACATAAAGCAGTCTCAAATATTTTGGTAGAGGTAGCTCTCCCTCAGTCTTTTCTGTCAGAGCCATGATATTCTGCACAGACTATTTAAATATTCATGGGACAAGTGGATAGCATAAAAATGACTTCATGGCCTGCTTTTTCAGGTGTTCTTCTGGGCAGGATACATTAATTCAAATCCCTGCTCTGAGTCATCCAAAAATAGAACTGTGACTTTGAAGGGTTCCAGAACCTCATTTTTTGGGGAAAGGAGGCTTTGTGTAACTGGATTTTATGCCAAATGCTTATAAGCTGTCTTCACATTTCAGAATGCTCTGTCACTCTTATTTGGAACAATAAAAATTTGTCTCTGAGCTGTGTTTCTCAGTGAGGGACTGATTTGTTGACATTGTAATATCCAGCTATAGTGGATATCTTTAATAAAACATATATACTGAAAAGAAAAGGCATCAGGAAATGAAGAAGCTATTCCCACTTAGCACAAAAACTTGATAATACTAAAATGTTTCTCTGTCTAAATAATTAGTACTCTAGTTTTCTTTTTTGTTTTTTTTCCCCTTTAAATGATATTTTAAATAATAGTCAGGAAGAATAAGTCCTTATAATCACATCCAACACTGACTTCGTTTCAAAGGAAGAGGTTACTCTGAAACAACCTGTAGAGATCTAAGGCAGTGTTTGAAAAACAGAGTTTTAAGCAAACTCCCAAGATAGGTATTTTTTGGCAGTTTGACTAATGTCAAATATAATTCTATGCAAGTCAAGGAAATTGTCTGCATTTGTGCACATGCTGCACCCAGCGTGAGAGAGATAGGCTGCTACAGTGGACCTCATTCTGTAATCCCTGAGACATGGAAAATATGCAACGGGATCTGATGGGGAAAAAAGGCAACTTTGAAACTAAAAGCATCAGAAAGTAAGGAAAGACAGCAATGCCTGGAAGACAGTCCACTCCACCAGATATTAGTGGTCTTCATCAGTGTTGCAATAAGGAGCCCCCAGGCAGGTGCAAAGGAGTGCTGCTTTATTGCAAAAACTGCTTTTTAAGCTGTTAGCCGGTTGTCAGTTTACATAGTTTCAAAGCACAACAAATATAACGCAACCAACCACCGCACACCATGATGTGAACACGCGATGATCACGCAGCGTGTTTGTCTACCCCTGATTCAGCTGTGTCTCCTTCTCGCAGTCCTTTTCTGCTGAGCCGAAGTAACAGGCCCGAGCCATGGTTTTATAAAGGCAACAAGGCCTTTTTGATTTGATAAGGTTTTACCTATGTGCAGCACATCAGTAGGACTGTTACAGAGCTTTGCTGCCTGTTGCAGTCAAGACTTTCTGGTAACCAGAGGAAAGAATAATTATCTCTTTCGGAAAATTAGTTATCTCTTTGGCTGAGCAGTTGTGAGGAGGAACAAGAAGTGGCTTAGATATTTTTGTAAGAGTGGCAAGCGGCTGTTGCACAGGTCTACAGTTACCCTGCTTCCTTAGCCATCATCACCTGCTTTGTTGGAAGAGCAGCCTCAGATGAGACTGTTCATCTCTGCTGTGCCAGAGGACCTCATTTCTGCTTTCTTTTTTCCTTCCTTCCTTTCTTTCCCAATTTCCCTATTTCCTCCCTCTTCTTTTTCCCTCGCTTCCTCCACCTCTAGCGCTCTCTCTCTCCCCTACCTTTATAACTTTCTCCATTAACAATCCATGTGTGCCATCGGCTATGAGCCCTACTAACCATGTGCAGGTGAATGTTTCCTGACATCCTTTGTACAACCAGGCCTGTGATTAGGATTGTAAAAATGGCAGAGGTTTCATGGTAGATGAAAGATACTAGAAAGAATTTTGAATGATAATGGGAAAAAAAAGCTGGAGACACAATACTATCGCACAATGAAAGAAGAATAATGCACTTTCAGAAGAGAAGATTTGGAAACCGAAAACGAAGAAACCAAAGTCTGAAAACATAGTTCAGATTTAAAGGCAATATTAAAAATCCTGATATGGTGAAGACAATAGCAAAAGGTATTCTTGCCCACCTGTTTCTCTTAACATTGCATTTGATTATTTTCTTTACCATCTATGTGAACTGCTTTTTTTTGAAAAATTTATTAAATGAAGCATGAAGAAAGGTTCTGGTAGTTATCTATTTGATCATCTCCATGAAAAACAAATACAGGTGATCTCCATTTTTCCACCCGAATTTAATTTCTTTTGTCATCCATCTGAATGGTTGTAAATAAAGATGAAATAAAGCAAGTTTGGTATTATATGTTTAATTTTCTATTTACAGGTTTCAGATTTGAGGCTAAGGCTCAAAGTCTGAAAGAAGGATAGAACAGATTTTCTATTTTCCTATTCATAAGCAGAAGAATTGGATATTTCTGAAGCACATGAAGCAAATAAAAGTCTCTTTTGTTATTATTCATAACTAAAATTCTGGTCTATTTTTATTCTTACTGTAGCTTTTATAGAGAGCTATGCATCTGAGTCAGCACCTCAAAGCAAAACTCATTTCCAATTCATGACATCTCTTTTTCCTCCAATTACTTAGCTTCATTTCCTTCTCGTTTCATTTTTTCGCTTTTGACTCTCACTCACTCAGATGAGATTGCTACACAGTGTAATTCTGCATTTGAGAGCGATATATCATATTCTTGAATAGGCTTTAGTTTAACTAGCCTTTCTTCTTTGTTTTTATTTTTTTAACTGAAATAATTACATGGCCTTGACACATAGAGCTAAAATATAGGAAGAAGAAAGACTATATGAGAAGAATGTCCATTTGTGCATTTTATTATGGCTGTTGCGGTCATATCTTCAAAGTGTCATTTTTCACTCTTCCTTCCCACACTGTTGTGTTGATGGCCTGTCAGGTTTCTAAATTTATCTCTTTCACGTTTTTGCACTCGTTCTCTTCTCTCAAAGCTTGATGCTATCTATTCTAGCTCCTCTAGCTCTCTTTCTTTTTTATACTAAATATAATTTTTTCTGTTCCTACTATATTATCAGCCGTGATTGTCAAAACTTGAGTTATTTTCAGCAATGTTAGGGTGCAAGGCAATGTCAAACGCGTGAATTTGTGTGCACTTCCTCTTTAAATCTTAAGGTACGCAGTGTTCTTGAATAGTAAGAATTTCCAGAGAGGATCCTGTAAAACATCTGACAGAAGTGCTAAGATATTAATTAAAAAATCACACCAGTCTGTAAATATACAAATCATTGCCTTTGCAGTAGATCCTCTTGGCATACATCCTGCACATGCCTAGAAACATGTAGGTACTTTTAAGGGCTCCAGTGCAACAAGATATTCAGTGAATGCCTTGGGAGATAGTTCTGTGAACCATCCAACTATAACACGGAGGGAAAAGATCCTCATCCAGATCTATGGGGGGGAAGATGTTCTTTCACTATTTTCCAAAAAAAAAAAAAAAGCCTCAGTTTTAATTGGAGTCTCAAATGTACAGGAAATTGCTAACTGAGCTTATCCATGATCCTCCACCATTTTTGATAACTTGGCATTGCTGCAGCCTCCGTGAAGACAGACCTTCAGCATATTAGGAAAAATTGAAATGTACTTTGTTTACTCTCAAAGCAAGGACAGAAAAGATAAGTGTCCTGGATCTTACGTATACTATTTTCTACAATAACTGTGGGGTTTTTTTCGAAAGACTTCTTTGAAAAAAGAGAAATGACAAGTATAGCAGTAAGTCTGCTATTAAAAATCATGCCCTCTATTCACTAGAGTGGTTATTCAGAAATAGCTCACAGAAAAATATACCCCCTGTAGTACTGCCAAGGTCAGTGAGAGCTGAGATGATCTGAACAAATGTGGATTCTGCAACTGAAACCTTCGCATTGACCATCAACTACGTCTGAAGTTTCCCATGTTTTGGGTAAGTTGGATCATTGCAGCTTCGCTTAGCAGGTTGCTTCTCTCCAGACATTATTTAATATTATCTCAGTGACATCAAAGTGTAGCATCTCTGGGTCAGATTCTTTAGTGAAATAAAGACAGCATTCTCAATTTACTTCGATGACATAACCAAGCATCCTAAAGTATGATTATTACTGCAGAATGGATATGCTAAATGGAGAATGTCCAGCTGCTCAGAGGGGAACGCTTTCCAAACAGAGGGTGCCCAAAAGACTGACAAAGGCTCTCATTTGTAATTCAGCCAGGATTACGGGCAGATTTGGAAGACTCTTCTGTGTGTCTTTTGATTTGCAGACAGTAGAAACAAGGATCTCACCCCAAAGAATAATATACTCAATAATAGACCAGGAAGTAATAAAAAATTATTTGAGTCATCAAGCTGTAAGTAATCACGCAGTGGGGAGCAAGGAGAAGCTAAGTGCAATTTTAGCATTGGTACAGTATATTACTCACACTCACTCTTAGTTCCATCATCCATTCTTGACCAAAGAAGACTTACTTTTCTTGGTTTTAGTTGTGATGGAAATACTTAAGTGAAAAACATCTGAAACATTTTCAGTGAATCTGCAGAACAGATACATTGTCACAGACCACAGTCATACCTGTGTTGATTCTGCAGAGCTAAAAGGAGTAACACTAAAAATACCTTTGTATTGGTCAGCAGCTCCAAATACCTAGAGAGAGCTCAGCTGAGTTAGGCAGTGCTATTTTTATACAGCCACTTTATGCAGAAGTGGCTTTTAAGAACTTTATAACAGTTCAAATATAAAGATGGTGAGGTCATTGCAACACAAAGAGTGAACAATTAAAATCTCTCAGAACTCTTTGAGGAGGATTTTTGTGGGTGAGAAGTGAGCACATATCCAGCAACAAGCCAAGAATATGTATCCAGTGGAATGGTGATTGCAGTAGGGGCAAAGGGTGCCCAAAGTCAGGTGAACTGGCACTGTCCCTGCACTCTGGGTGCAGGACTCCCATTAATAGCTAATGGCAACAATACACAGGGAACAAGGTGAGAACAACTCCTTATACAAGAGTTCAAGAAAGCAATTAAATCTGAATTCCCAAAGAACGATCTTGGCAAGCTTACATCATTAGTTCTGATGTGAATATCCTTCTTCCCCAGTGTGTTTACAGTTACAGACACACAGCAGAGGCAGTAACTGCGGCCTTGATTCTGTAACAGTTTATCTGTCATGACTGAGGTATTTATATCTTCCTTGCACACCTGTACACAGTGTTCTGTAAATGGTTTTGCAAATATCATATTCCATATGCTTTATTATATATATGTTACAGTATTTAATACAGAAATCCATTACCCTGAGGATAAAGTGGCTTCTGTCATCTGAATATGTTTATTTTTGAAAGCTTTTAGCATTTCCATGACTGCATGACATGGAAGGTTTAGACTATTAGAGTATATCCTAAGTACAAACTGAGAATTGAAATCAAAGTACAACTTCATTTATTCAGTATTTTAAGCTCATTCATTTTTTTCTCTTTCTTGAAAATGCCCACCAACTATTTAACAACCTACAGTGCATTGTAATGTCATACATGAACTTGTGATTATAATAAATAAAATTTCTTAAGATCACATGTAGTCTCTCAGTATTCTTCAACTGTGTGGTCAAAATGGGACTACAAAAGTTTCAGTAGTCCTTGCCTAACAAAGTGCTGTTATTATTTATACCATTTTGTGGGTCAGCTCACTGAATACTGCAGATTTCGTTATGCTCATCTGTATGTTTATATACGCATAAATGCGCATAAACAAAGGCAGGCAAAGATATATGGTTACTATATACCAAAAAAACCTTCAATCTCTAAAGGACCACCCATAAAACTTGCTGTAGTTTAAGTGCCCGACTACAATTTGGATTTCTGTTCTTCCTTAGTACTATATTCATGAGTTTGTAATCTCTGTTGTTTACAAAGCCTCAGAACAAGTCGCAACTCACTGACAATTCAATATCCTCCCTTTTACAGGGGACACCAAGAAGAGAGTTACGTGAGCTGATTTTGCCAGCAAACAAAAGTGTTTCATCTTATTTTCCACGCAAAATACTGACCTTCTTTGCTGAGACATTTCGGTCAAAATCTTTTCTGCTTTCAGAACTAAAGAGGCCTCTAAACCTATGATCTTCAGAACCAATAGACAAGTAGGCCTGTTTTTTGACTAATATCATGACTGAAAAGTCCACATTTTCACTGAGTAAATGTCCATTTTCTATAGCAGCTGCAGGGGCTGCATGCAACTGGATTGCAGAAGGAACAGTGTTTTTCTTCCCAACTCATGTGGCTTTCTCCATAGATTGTATAATCACATAGTCTAAAAACTTGCACAAAAGCTTGGGTGCAAATAAGGATAACAGGACCTAAACCCAGTATTGAATAGCATTAAAAATTACTGTGATAACATCCATGCTTCATAGCCATCAAAAAGAAAACTAGGACTCTCTGAATTGATGTAGAGCACAAAAGAAAATAATAGATTATTTTCATGCACAAAATGAAAATGATGCTTTCATTAATTAATTCCCTACATGCTTACATTGGGTTGCAGAAAACAGTCTGAAGTTCAAAATTGCCCTTTTTTGCCACTCCTGTACAGTGGAAAAGAAAAAGGCAGATTACATTTCGTTTAGGTAAACTACAATTAGAAATGTGTGAATATAATTATTAGTATTAGTAAAAACAGTGCAAATATATTAAAATGTGGTACATGAATTACTTAATTTTTTCTACCATACAAGAAACTATTTACCATAAAATAACATAATAAGCTTCAACTTCAATAAGTATTGTGTTTTTAATTTTGATTGAACAACAAAAAAGCTGGGAAAAAAATTCAGAAGAAGCTTTTTCTGACATTTTACTAAGTTTCAAAAAAACCCTCAACTTTCAGAATAAAAATTAATATGCAGAACTTTAATCTGTTTTATATGAGCTTAAAAAGCCTAAAAATAATTAATCAGTTTTCTCCAGTGGTTCACTTAGCCTTGCCCAGGTTCAGCTGGTAATGAAATATTGCAATGACAGAGAAGTTAAAGGGAGTGTAGTTACGAACATTTTGGTAAATAAGAGTGGAAAATCCCCAACAACTTCCATCATTACTGATATATATGTATATATATATATCTTTGCTTTCACGGTTTTTTCTTGAATATCCGACAGCAATATTTGTTGACAGTGCCATTCATTTGAAGAGATTTTTTTAGATAATTATACCATATGGGAACCAAACTGTGAGATACAACTGGAGTATGAGATGGGAAATTTCATTCTACAAATTACAAGGAGCTGATGATTTTATATCAGCTTATAAGTTTCCAAAACTGAAAGTGTGCTCTCTTGGAAAATTCTAACTTCTCATCTGCCCATCACGTGGCGAATTACCTTACCTTATCTACTCAAGATTTAACTCTTAGCAATATTTTCTGACTGAGATACAGGAAGATCTTCCCAAGACAGGCTGCAGTTGTAACTTTGATATGAGCTACAGACCATTTTTCTCCAGGAATACCAAAGGAAGGAGAGAATGCAGGGGTAGGAGACCCTGTATATCCACTTGTGCAATGCACAGTGGGGAAGAAAACTCCAGCTCTTTGGAGATTGCTCTTCTTTTGCTGTATATAGAAAGCAAATGCAGCTTTACTCCATTGTACAAAAAAAACCCCAAGGCAAGCAGCAACATCACTTATTAGGAGCAATATCTGCTAAAAGAAGTTATGTATGTTTTTCTCTCTGATTCTCCGTTGTTTTTTTCTCTGCTTCTCTGCTGTTTGAAATAGGAGGGAGCTCTAGTGAACAAGGAGTGGAGGTGTGGGACTGAGGCAGATTGTCCTAAATTTCAGCAGCCTTTGAAACCAGGAGTTGGGTGTAGGCTACTTGAACTTTGCAGTCTGTAGAGATTTGTATAAATACCATGAGAAGTTAATGCTTGGAAAGCTTCCTGAAGTCCAAGAAACCTATTTCCTTGTGTTAAAGGAATACAATACAAGCTCTTACTATGCTAACTACAATGTCCAGTTCCATTTTCTTCACCAGAAAAATACCAACAGGGTTCACTAAATCTCTTCCAAGGGCTGAGGAAGGGAAAATCTGTTCACGATGCAGCCTTGTAAAATGTGAAGAGATCACTCAAGACAGTGATCAAGATGGTATGGACATTATTTATAACTAGAAAGATCATCCATAGACAAGAGAAGTATTGAAACCATTGAGCCTGGACCATTTGTAGGGTACCCTAGAACTGTGTGAAAGTCATGCTTTTGCCTTAAATAGAAAAGAAAGTATTAAAAAATTGAGAATACTCTCCATATGTTTCAAAGGTCACTGCTTTTAAAAGGTCATCTCCTGCAAACCTTAAATTTTTCTGAAGCCTTTCCTCTTGACCATAACCTAAACTGATAACACAAAGTATTCCTACATCTCTCAATCATGCGTTTCTGTCATTAGCTGCGGCACATTAGGTGTCCCAGGGATACTCTAGGCAATAATTGTTCTGTAACTTTGTAACATAGCAGACAAAACAGGGGCATACATAGCCTAGGAACGGTCAATGGTGAACATTTGCTTGACTTTTTACACATATAACAAGATACTCAAACATTCAGTTGTCTGTTAGCCTGTGCAAAGTGAAATTCTACATGGAGAGACAACATCCTTTGCTACCATTTGAACATCCATTAAGATTACAGTCCATTTCAGGGCTCATAGTTGAAATTATTGGTTAGAAAGTTGAATGGTCAGAAAAGCAAAAAAGTGATTTTTAAAAGCATTTATGATATTAGACCTGCTTCTGAGTTGAGAAAAAGAAAATAATAAATTCTTTTGGTACTTAGAAAAAATTAATATTCAGCTCTCACCTGATCTGGCACTGAATTTGTCTTGGATTACTGGAAAATTGTCTTCTTTATAATCTTTTTGTTATGGGCCTGTAAAGCAATCCTAATGATCTGGACAAGCCCTGAAGCATCTCTAAGGCTTCATGGAAAAATTAATTGAGGATTCACTGCCCTTGGAATTTACAAGTGGAAGTTAATAGCTCAGGCAAATACTCTGCCATATGTTAATAAACTACTGTGGCACTGTGGTGCTTCTGTCTTGGCTTCTCCTCAGTTATTATTCCTGTATCATCTCAATTAGCTTCTACAGGTTCTTATTAATGTAATTCCCACCTAATCCCCTTTCCCTTTTTCCCTTTCCTGTATCAGCAGCATTTCAATACATAATCTTTTACTGCGTACACTTGTTTATTCCATGTATTTCGGCATATTTTATAATGGCCACTTCCCATTCTATTCTACTCAAGAACTAAATCCATAATCTGCTAGAGAGACTTCCTGGAACTGCTACAGCGGGCTTGCTCGCTCTCTCTTGCTCTCTCTCCCTCCCAATCTATCTCAAACAGAAAAGATATTGTAGTATTTCCTCTTTTTAATAATCTAGAAATATCTATTAGGAGTTAGGATATTATATTTCAGTTAGGATATGATATTACATATCTGGTATGGTATTACATTTGCCACTGTCTTGCTGTGTGATCTCTTTATTTGCCTTGTCTGCCAAGTTTGCAGCTCGGGACAAGACAGGATGGAGACGTTGTGTGAGGCACCAGCAGCTGAGTTCTGCTGAGTGACCATGTATTTCCTTTTAATTCATGACAGGAGGAGTTATAAAAGCATGAAAACTCGTGCAAGCATGAACAGTCTTCATGGTCCTGTGCAGGAACCAAATATGAATATACTCAGACTTTATAAATATAGACAATATTTCTCACCCCTGCTATTTGCAACAGTAGCAAAAGATAATTTGCTTCTTCTATTAGAGCTTAAACAGTAGTTTAGAAATAATATGAGCATACACATTCTCCCACATTGCTACCACTGCACTTCCAGCCTACCTAATTCCTGAGTGCAGGCAGTTACAGAAAGATTCAGGTTGGGGCACATAGTTCTGGAGCAGAAGTTCTGGAGGCAGACACTACTAAGTTTTGGGGGACAAAGAAACAATACTGTAAACAGAAATTGGGTATTTTATCCTCTCTTCCCTTCTTCCCCCCAGTATGTCATCTAATTTAGTTACCAAACCAGTGTAAACAGAAAATTCCACTTTATTATCAGAAGCAGTGGTAAATTACGGGCAACATGTTTGTTAAATTAGACAAACTTTTGTGGCACTACTGAAGTCTAAAATGCTTGAAGGCCAGTTCAAATATTGTTAGTGTAGTCTAAACCGAAACATGTTTTCTATAGAAAGAAGCCACTTCTCTTAAAGAGAAAAGCCTCTACATTTTCTTATAAGAAACAAGCTTCTTTTTCTGTGTCTAGTGCAACATGTCTTGAAGAAACTTCTCAGTATTGCGGCTACAAGATTTTATTTCCACAGGGAAGTTAAAGTGCTTCTTTATAGTAAGTATTTTGAGAGAGACAGAAACAAGAGCAATATTTTTCTACTTGATCCTGCATTTTCTACCAAATAAAATATTTATTCCTGTGAATAGTCCTAGGAATTTTAGAATTCACTTCCATATGAATTTTTGTTTACTTCAATCATTTTTCTTTTTTTCTTTTTTATTAAAAAAATCACTTCAATCAGACCACTGGCACCACTGACCAATACATTTACTGCCAGGTCTTTGCAAAAAAAATCAATAAACACAAGTTTGATACCTGGTACAATTGAAATAACAAATAAAAGCTATTTAAAATTATAAAACTTAGTTGCCAAATAAATTTGATTTAGATTTTGGCCATAGAACAATAATAGTGTGCTTGACTTTCCAATAATAATAATAATATTAATAGTAGTAGAAGTAGTAGCAGTAGTAATAATAATAATAATAATAATATTTACCACAGGGAAAGTATTCTATATTTAAGTTCCTACTGGTCGCTCTGGAATTTGGTTCAGCCTACCTGCTCATCAATAACATTTTTATATGTCTTGGTGCTGTCATGACAATACATGTTGGACTCAGCCTATTCTCTCAAGTACTCTATTTTGCTCTGACCTTAGCACATATCTGCTCTATTGTTTTCCCTTTTTTTTCACATTTACATTTTACTTCACACAAAATTTAAAAAGGCAATAGCAATTACTGTCTGAAATTACTGCCTAAAAAGGCAATAGTAATTTTAAAAAGGCAGTGTTTTGAAAAATTACAACTGTAGATGTTCAAATTTTGTCTCAGGTTTTCTGTCTGAATAAGAACTGTGTGATTTCTTCTGGTTAAAGCTTTGATTTAGTATCTTCTTCTACAACATGTAGTGAAGAAATTACCGCACATTTCTTCATAGACAGCTTCTGATACACTTTCACTATGCTCATATATTTTCTTGAATAGTCAAAAGACAATGATCATGATCTCATCTTTAAAACAGGCACTACATCAAATACAACAAATAATAACCCTTTTCCAATTGTAAGGAAAACTTTGGCAGGGAAACTAACACCTGAACATGACTTTGGTATGTAGGTCTAGGAGGCTAATAATTTCAAGATGCAGTTCAGATTCTGAAACAATTCACTGCTTCCTTCCTCCTTCCTAAAATAAATCTAGGATTCCACTTTCACTGTAATTCCAAATAACCTTTAAATATTTCTTGAAAAATATCCTAAATGATCCAAAAAATATGTTGAATGTTAAGAAAAAATCTTAAAAATTTCAAACATCTTATTAAATATAACTCAGAAACAGTGACACAATTAACAAGCATTAGCAAATTCAAACGTTTTGTTAACACTAAGGGATAAAGTAGGCTAGGAAACATCCTGTTAAAATATTTGATGGGCTAGTCACTTTTGAGAGCAGTGATTATAGAAGCAATTCTCAGATGAAACACTCTATGAGAAAGATTTGTGGTTTTCTGTAATTAGAAAAAAAATGCTCCCCGTTCTAGTCTGCTGAGCTAGGGAAAAAAAAAGACACGAAAGAAGATCTCAATATTAAATAAGAGAGAAAAAGCGGTGATCAATGAGACAGAGAGTGTATCATCACTAAACAGAAACTATGGTCATGATAAGATTTCCTTGCAAAGAAAATTTTGAAAAAAATAAAAAAAATACAGCATGCAGATCTCTTGTCTCTATCCCTTCCCTTCCACACAAAAAACCCAGAAAACAAAAACAAAACAAACAAACAAACAACAGAAAACCCCACCAAAAAAAAACCCAAAAAAATGAAAACCAAACAAGAATTCTTTCTTTATTCTTTCTTTCTCATGATAAAGGCAAAATACACTGTATTTTGAATGACAACATCTGAAATCCTCAAATGCTCTAAGTACTGCCTAATGTAGGCGTTTAAATGAAATGCCTAAGGCAAATCAATATTCTACTGCCTTATTTTGTCATACTTAGGTCTTTTGTGATTTGGCAAAGTTTACTATTGCTGTATCTGAGCCAGTGGTGAAATCTGTGAGAATCTATATGGCTAAGAGGCTCCTACACATGTGATTACCTGCGCTCAAAAGCAAAATCAAAAGCAAAACCAAAAATGCCAACTGACAATAATTCAAAAACATTTTGTTCTCAGGCTTTAACTGAGAAATCCACACTCCCTGATTTATTATGAAGAAGACCTTAGGAAACTTTGAAAGTAAAGCTCTCCAGCTTGTAAACATCCATTCCAAATTTAGCCACAGGTACGTCCACCTTCATATTTCTGTCAATACATGCATTATTGATTGCATTCATTAGTAAGCAATGGCTCATATCTTCAGTACAAAACATATTCTTTAAAATTTTCATGAAACACAAATATTTCAGCTGCTGGTTTGGACAAAAATATGACTAGATCAGCTTAAACATCTCTGTGTCCAATTTAGCACCTTGATTTGGAGTTTTGGGCATTTTGTCTCTTGAAAACAGGAGAAAGAAGAAAGAGGAAGGCTCTATTATAGGGGCTGCGAAGAGAATCAGCTCTCCTACATCATTAAATATGAAAGTTCAATTACTTTCTGCACTTCAGTTCTCTTCTGTGTATAGCTGCAGCTGTGCGCTTGGAGAAGGCTTCTGACATCTCCACGGATAATAAAGCGGGTTGCCAGATAGCAAAGTTGTTCCTGGAGCAGGTTATCACAGACCAACAGGCTGAGGCAATCATGGCTCGTAAAAGTAAAAGCAGTGAGTTAGAGGCAGGCTACTGCTCTGCTTGCCTGGGGGGTTTTCCCAGCGATACTAGCTTTGACCATTAGATGACCAATTACAGCAGCTAACAGAGAAATGGAGCATGTCTGTCTTCAGTGGAGGCAATTGAGACTGTGAAGAAAAATAGGACAGCATCTGCTTCATAGTTCATAAAGGTCCTGAAATCCTGCTTACAAGGCCCAACAGAGAGGGAATAGGCTTAAGGATGGGCCATATATTAGTGAAGGGTTGAACTGCAGAGAGGTATGTAGGAGGTTCAACCAAAACTCCTGCAGCTCTCAGCCAGTAGGGCTTGAAGCAATAAAGGAGAAAAGATGGATTTTGCCTTCTCGTCAACAACTGAAGTCACATATGGAAGCTGGCTATTTTCATTCATGACTTAGGCTGGCAGGGCTCAGTAGAAAAATGAGCTGCTGAAAATTGATTCCTTCTTACAACCAGTCCAAATCAGCATAAATCCAGAGAAAAAACTGTTGGTCCTCTTCACAGGAACCATGATTACTTTAGGGAGTGTCCTGGTTTCAGCTGGAATAGAGTTAATTTTCTTCCTAGTAGATGGTACAGTGCTGTGCTTTGGAGTTAAGATGAGAATAATATCAACAGCACACTGATGTTTTAGTTGCTCCTGAGCAGTGCTTGCACTAACCCAAAGACTTTTCAGCTCCTGCCTTATGTTGTCTGGTCAGCCAGGGTGCTGGGGGTGTGCCAGAACCTGGAAGGGACACAGTCAGGGCAGCTGACCCTAACCGGCCAAAGGCTATTTCATACTATACAGCATCATGATCAGCACATAAAGTAGGGGGGAAGCTGGCGGGGCACTGCTGCTCGGGAAGAGGTTGAGAGTGGTCGGTTGGTGATGAGCAATTGTTTTTCATTTGCAACACTTGTTTCTCTTGGTTTTAATTTCTCTTTCATTTTTCCATTTTCCTTTTCACTGCAATATTTTATTATTATCTTTGTCATTATTTTATTTTATTTTATTATTTTTTAATTTAATTTAATTTAATTTAATTTAATTTTGTTTTGTTTTGTTTTGTTTTATTTTATTAAACTGTTCTTGTCTCAACCCCTAAGTTTTGTTACTTTTGCCTTTCATATTCTCAACCGCATGACACTGGGAAGGGCTGGGGATGGGCAGTGAGCTAGCAACCAGGTAGTGCTTAGTTGCTGGCAGAGGTTAAACCACAGCAAGGGTACTCATTTCCTGCAGTAACAAAGGTGAGAAATGCTCTATCCTATGAACAAACCTCCATACTATACCAGTCAAGAACTTCAGCCAACTGATGCGTGGCAACTCTTTACAGGCAACCTTATACCACTTTTTACATCATTCCAATATGTCTTTTGAAGTTCAAGAAGGGGAAGATTTCAGGTTGCTTTTTTTTTCTCCAGAGGATCTACTGAATGGGAAAAACTGAACAGAAAAACTTTCTGGAAAAGTTTTATATTGGAAAAAGGAAATTATATTCTGGAAAAGGAAATTATATATTCTAGATAAACGGAGATGGAGACGGCCAAAGTAGACACGACATTTTATGCTTTCCACAGATCTATGCAGGAGTTCAGGACATAGAAAGAGACATTAAAATATCATAAAATAATTACTGCCTTTATCAAAGCTTCAGTGCTACACAGATATGAGTGATCCTATGAGATCCTGTTGGAACTGTTAGTGATTCTCTGTTTACAGCTCCTTTAGCCACTGAAAGGCAAAGTCCAAATGACACTCCTACTCCAAAGCAAGAATTTTGGTAAGGGCAGATATTTGTTTCCAATGTAGCTGTCTTGCCGTTGACCAGAATTTTTTATGGTTTATTATGGACCTTCTAACAGCTGGCTTAATTGCATGTTTCTACCTATTCCCCTCACAAAACCTTAGTATTAATCATGTATTGTTTCAAAGAACACACAAACATGGAACTGTCTTCATTTGCTCTGACTACCCATCATGCTCGCATTCAGGGTATACTCCTCAACAAGATTTTTTTTAACAAAAAGAAATTCATGAAGTTGTATTAGCAGTGGAAAAAGAGCTTGAGAGACATCAAAGCTCTGGAGTTTTGTAGGCATTATAGCAATATTTTTCAATATGCATATTTTGTTTTTCTGAAATGTTGATGCAAGTTGAAACCAGTCCTTAAAACCTCTTAAATTAATTGTACAGTTGGCACTTTCTTCTGATTTCACTGCTCACTCACACTGTTTCATGGAATTTTTTTTATGTTCCTCTTGTCAGTCATTTAAAAAAGAAAGAAGAAAGCGACATAATTAAAAATTAAAAATTGAAACAAGATCAAACCTAGGAACATACACTTCATAATGAGAAAAAAATTAAGATTCTTGAATCACGTGTGGTTGTGGTTTATGCTGCAGCTTCTCGTCCCATTCCTGCCTCAGCTATGTCTATTCCCTACTTAAGTAAGCTGCAGGTGCTTAACCCCAGGGATCTACAGTGTGGCAGATCTAGAAAAGATTCGTTTGGTGCCAGGTTTGCCTTCATAAATGTGATTGTAAACTACTGGTCTCCAGGTACCCCTGCACAAACAGAGCAGCTGGGCCGTGCCTGCCCTGGAAAGGGGAAACCTGCAAAGTTTGAGTGGACTCCATAGAGAAGGGCAAGAGCCACCACTGCTGTAACAATGTTGGCCATGTCTTCTTCTGAACCAGGTTCCTGCATTGTACCAACCATTTCACCAAACACGGCTTAGCAGCATCCATCACAAATCCACCTGGATTTCAGGGACAACTGAGGAAGAGAGCTACAAACTTACCTGCACACACCCACAGTAGTTTATCGTGACACATTTTCTGAGCTTTCACAAATATGAACAATGACAGATGCAAATATCTACCCAGAATAATGACCTTTCTGACGTCAAAATGTAAACAATCCTGAAGGTTCACTTTATTATGATATTAATTACTCCTAAAAAATAGAAATATCTTGAGTCATTAAAACATGGACACATTCAGAATTCAACTGTACAATCTGAAATTTTCTCTCAGATCTATATATCAGATTTTTATATTTTATTCTTTAAGTTAATCTTCAGCTTTTTCTATATATTTTAAAAACCTGAAGGAAGGAATAAGCATGTTAAATACTCTTGCTCAAGTAAGATCTTTGACTCGATAGCATCATTTTTAGCCACTGTATGCATAGTAAAAGTATGCAAGATGTAAAAGAATGCAGTTGCTCTAAAAAAATAAAGCATTGAAAGGAAAGAATGTGAAGAAGGTAAGCTACGGAGATATGAAACTAAACTCTGTACAAGTATAGAATATTTTTCCAGAATTTTTTTCAAAAAAACCCTAGATTTATGGAGATTAAAGTCTTACATTTTTAAAGCTTTTCCTAAACAGAGTTTCTACTTTCTGAGATAAGAGCCAGTCAGCTTGTATGTTCCCAGCTGTAACTTCCCAGACTACATTTGAAAACATTTCCCTTTGTAGATACAGGACTAAATCCTGTATCCTTTGCAGATCAATAAAATAATCCTGTCTATTTCTATGAGTTACAGATATGGCCATAATGCTAATTTTTTTTTCCACGTTCGTTGGCCCTTATTGCACATGGCATTTCTCTTCACATTATACTTTCTCTCAGAGACTGTACCCAACAATATGCGAAGGAATCCCAGGCTTGTCAAAATAGAAGAGATTCATACTGCACTAAGCTTTTAATTCCTCCCTTTTCCGAGCTCAGTGTTTGAGATTCTTTCATCATCATCTTTATCCACGTCTGAAACTAAACATCCTTCTATTGTTGAGTTATGGTTCATCACCAAAATATTTTTTTCCACTGAAGTCTGTGAGCTTACATGGGGCTATGCTTTGGATTTGTGATGAAAACAGTTTTTGTAACAGATGTTTTAATTACTGCTGAGCAGTGTTTATGCAGCACCGTGTCCTTTTTTGCTTCTCTCTGACCCACCAGCGAGGAAGCTGGGGGTGCACAAGGAGTTGGGAGAACACACAGCTGGGACATCCGATCCCAATAGACCGAACAGTTTTCCCAGACCAAATGGCATCATCCTCAGGATATAAAGCTGGGGGAAGAAGAAGGAAGAGAAGACATTCGGAGTTATGACATCTATCTTCCCATGTAATTGTTAAGCATGACGGAGCCCTGGTTTCCTGAAGATGGCGGAACACCTGCCTGCCCGTGAGAAGTGGTGAATTAATCCCTTGTTTTAATTTCCTTACTTTCCTTGCACAAGCAGCTTTTGCTTTGCCTATTAAACAGTCTTTATCTAAACCCATGTGTTTTCTCACTTTCACACTTCAGAGCCTCTTCCCCATCCTGCTGAATACGAGTGAGCAGCTAGGTGAGGTCTAGATTCCTACCAGAGTTGAACCATGGCAGAGATACTATCCATAGTTGAATTCAGCCACATTATGGGGTTGCCTCTGAAGCCACATTTTTCACAAGAACATATGATCCCACTTTACAGCTTATAAAACAGATGTTCCTTGGATTGAGTATTGTGCAGGTATGTTGAAACGCATCAAGACATGAAAAACTACTCTGATGTTCATTTTCAAAATCTGAAAACAGAACGCAAGAAAAAACATTCAACAAGAGTAAATTAATATTCATCAGTAGAACAGATGCATTTCTAGCCAATGCTTTTCCCAGCACAGTGCTATTTCCTAAATATACTATTTTCTTGGGAAAATTCTTTCTTACATTCTCCTTCTTTGAATAGGCTTCCTGTTGCTCATATATAAAACATATTGTACTTATAGGATAACCTCTGCATTCTCTACAGGCTTTGTTTCTTTTCTTTCTTAATTCTTTACATATTTCCTAATCTGTACCTAAATCTGGAACATCACTCTACATCTGGCATGTACTGTTTTTTCTTCTTTTGGCTTCTACCTGCAAACAAAGAATCCTCTCTTTTCTGAAAGTGCTTAAAAGGTTGATCCACTGCAGTAAATACACCGTAAATACAGCCGTGCTTTTTATTAAAATGTTTATATTTTAATTAAAACCATTCCTTCTTTGCTGTCTGTAAGGCTCAGTCCTGCCTACCACATCTTGAAATTACAGAAAAGAGCCTGCATGACCATATCTTTTATACCACTAAGTCAGTCTACTATGAAAATAAGATATGTCAATATGTTTAAATTAAATAAATTCAAATAGATCTGTGTGGTGCTGGAAAAGTGTAAGTCCAAAGGGTAGATAACAGAGGAGAAATGTGTCCTCAGTAAGATTTTGGGTCAAATAATAGGCGAAGAAGGACTCACAACCCCTAGTAGCCCTTTAGCTCTTGCAGAAATGGAACAACCCTGGCAGCCTCATTCATGTTGTGCCAAGAGCCACAACATCTGCTCCAGCCAAGCTCCCCAGCACATACTCAGCTCTGGTTTACAAATAATCCTAGAGGGCAGCTGACAGCTACATCCTCCTCCTGGACTTTCCTGGGTCACAACTAGAATATCAAGCATCTTCAAGCAACTCTTGAAATATTAAGTGTACAATGGAAAATGTTTGAAAGATATCTAAGAAAGCTAGGCAGGTCAGTAAAGCAGTAAACACTCGGATGTTTAGTTAAATGTCTCAGTAGAGAAACACAAGAGTGAACTTAGGGTCGCTTACACCTTTATTAAAGGCTATCTATGTCTGGAGCTGCGTACTGATATTCTGTTCCTTGATACAAGTCCATGCTAAACCTGTCTAGAGAAAAGCAAAACATAAACAGAAGAACACAACTGGAAAACAAAATGCAATTACACTTCTGCAAACTATACTGCATGCTTGACTCCAGTTTAAAGCAAAGGTGTCAGTTCTCATTTTTTATAAATCAGTTCACCAGTTTCTCGTTGGGATATAACTGCTTAGAGTTCTCACATGGTTGCTCTCGTAGGGGAATCTAATTTCTCAGTTTCAACATGCCCAAGGCATCTGCTTTTCTTACTGACAAGACACAATCTTTCTGTCACTGACATCAGAGGAATTATCAGTACATTTGACAACAGTGATGTTCAGCACTGAATATAGCTATGATATCCACAAAAATAACATGGCAGCTTACTAAAAAAGTTGTGAAAGGAAGTACTTGGAAAGCTTTCATTTATGTAAAAAAAAATTAAAAATTAAGATTATTTTAGTTTTACTGTTAACATTTTAAGAAGTTGCTTTTTAGGACAGGGAAAAGACTGCTTAGTCACAGCAAAGTCTGCCTGGACATATCAAGAAGACACTGGAGAAACGATTGGCAGTATTTTACATCAATTATAGATAAACTAGTAAATAATTTGAAACTGTTGCTCAGAGAAAAGTTGATCTTCACAGCTAGAAATGGCATTTGGATTTTTTTTCCTATTAGGAGAAAACTTTCAGATACTTTTGTACTTGGCTTTTTTAAAATGATATTTCACTCTTTGAATACTGTTCTTCAAGATTCAACAAGTCTTAACGAATTAGACTGTAGACCATTATAAGCTATGAAAAAGTGACATGATCCAGTTCGAGCATTAAAAAATATCTGCCTGTGAGGGTTTTGTGGTTAGAGCCCTTGACTATTTACTAGAAACACAGATACCATGTCAATAATATAGAACACAAACCACATGTTTTGTATATGTATGTGTTTTCTAATTAAAAAAAAAAATGGTTAAGAAAGTGGAGGCCAGCTTATGTAAAAGAATATGAGTTAAAGGATACCTAAGTCCATCTATTGTCACTGCAATACACTTTCAAGTTCCCTTTGTATAATAAAACACTCAGGTTCTTCTTTTGGAGTGTATCTAGTATACAACTAATAGCATGGCTAGGTTCAATACTTTCAGAACTAGGAGTGATGTTTGCAATTTCTTTTTTATTTATGAGCTAAAATTCCATTTTGAAATGTCTAAAAATAGTATGCAAACTTTAGCAAAATTTCTCCTGAAGTTTTTTGTTTTTTAAGTGAACCTGGTGCCTCTGAGCTGCCTTCATGCTCAGGAAATAGTTCTTGACTGATTAGAGCCTGCTGACCTCAACGCCTGTCTTCTCATTTTTTATGGTGAGCACCAGTGCTTTGTTCTTCTCAAGGCTGATTTGGACCTTTCTTGGTAAGCTTACTTTTTTGTCGTTTATTATTGACACTCGTAAAACCAGATAACCTTATACAACCCATGACATAATTCTTCTCAGCATGAGGCAGTCAGATTGATATCTTTGGTAAGTTGTCAAGAGTTCATCAGAAGTGTTCAAATATCCAGCTTGAAAATCCAAGTTATCTCGGAGGAACCAGACATCTATTTCAATTTTAGTGGGGTAAAATTTTGTAATACAAAGCCAACTACCATAACATTGATGGTTTTTTGTCTTCCTTAAAATTAGAAAATACTGATAGCAGCAGCATAAGATACTGTGGCTGTTTACATCACAGTAGCACACTGAAAAGTCACAACAGAAAGCTGATAGATATCTCTGTGTTAGGCGCAACCTCAGAGTCTGAGCTTACAGTTTAAATAAACACGGCAGAATGAGCCTGGATTGAAGTATCTCTTTGACTAAGACTTAGAAGAAGGAAGACCAGATCCTCGGGTATGGTTAAATGCTTGCCTTTCTATGACATTTCTTCATTCTACATGTCAGCCCCTAATTTGAAACTGGTCATTGCATTTCAACAGAAATACTCTTTCCCTTGCATTTTTCAGTATAATATCAATAACTTCAGCTCAGCAGGACAGGGGATGAGATACCACATCCAAAGCAGATTGAAAAATACAGTCTGTTTGACATCAGACATACTACAAAGACAGAGAACAAGGTAACATTTCTCTTCTGACCTTTTGACATCATACAGTATCTATTTTAAAAACAGCAACAAAATAAAAAACCATGGTAAGATTCTGGTCACATTAATGCATACATAAGCTTACTGTCTCTTAAAATACCATGCCTTGAAAATGACTTCACTGAAAAATAAGATTTAAAAAATATCCTTTTGGTTTTTTGTTGTTTTTTTTTTCCTCCAACAGAAGGCAGTGTAGAGTCCATCTCTTTTATAAGAATGTTTTATAGCTTGTTTACAGCTTGAGACTTGTACAGAAGGCCAATACAATGCAGACTAGCAGTAGGAAAGCGGCAAGTACCTATTCATACTCGAAAGAATGGCATCATACGTCAACTGTCTCCAGAATAATTAAATTATGGTTCTGAAGAAATGAAAGATTAAACTCACAATCTAATAATTATCTCACAATTCTTTCATGAAAGATGCTGGGGGCATTTTTTTTTCTTTGGCATAGACATTTGAAACATGAACACGAAATAATATTTTTACAAGCAAATAAAAATGTTCACTGGTCACCAGTAACTGTCTTTTAGGGCCACTGGAAGCATAAGCATTCTATTGTTTGCAAATATGACTTTAAGTTTTCATGGATTCCAACAGTTGACATAATCTAATATAAACACATGTCAGAGGAGTAGGGTAAAGTTCCCTAAGTCCCTTTTCACGCCTGTACTTTTCCTTGCATTTTGTAGATTTTTATCTGATAGGACTTACGTTCAGTTAGAGAGCTGAAGGTTGGAATGCCGAAAGTTTGTCCGCAATGTCTTTATTATATGCCTGAAATTTTAGATATCACAGCATGGAGACTTCAGAGGCGGCTGAAGATTAAGTGATTTCTAAAAGTGCCTGTGAAATATTTTCTTCTTCACTATATTTTTGAAGATAAAATATTTACTAGCAATTTCAGAATATGATTTATCTTATTGACTGGCCAAGAAAAAAAACACTGTCCTCCTAACATTCCTGCAAAAGAAATAAAAAAGTCTGTCTAAGGGATAAATGGCCTATCACTCCTCAGAAGGATTAAAGTTTTTAAGCACTCTGATAAAAAGAAAGGTGGGCAAAGGAGTGAAATCAATTCAGAGTTTACCTTTGGGCCGCATGGAAATTCCCAAATAACACACCTGCCATGTTTTAACACAGACTGTTGAAAACTTGCCAGCATGTACTTTTTTTCCGCATTCCTCCAAATTTCCATTTCCCCCAACCACTCTTTCTCCCTGTCACACACATGCATAAAGGAGTCAGAAATTCCTCTCACGCCTTGCTTCAACAAGCCAGAGAGTCCTCCAAACTTTTGATTCTGCTTAGATGTACTCCTACGAATAGTAGAGATGCTTTGATAGAATAGCCATCTTAAGGCCCAAACAGTTTAATTTATTAAGCTGATTAGCAGCAGCAGAGAAGGAGCTTAAGAGTTAGTAGCACTAAACTGTGTTCTACAAGTTGTTCGGTTGAAGTCAACAAGAATGTGGAAGGAATTAAATGATCCTCAGTTGGTCAAAGCAAGTTAAAAATTGAAAGTAATTATTAACCTATCTGATGTTATATTGAGATGACTATAAAGTGACTTTCTGTATGGAGTCCACCTCGCACCACACAATATTTGGATTGGTCCCCATACAGGATGTGGAAGAACACATACTAAACCAAAATTTAGTTCGAAGCTGGAAGACAATAAATTCTTTGAAAGGTACCTAAAGAGACATCTTCATAGGTTGTAGGTAGTATTAATAAAATCTTAATTACTTGAATAAATGAAGAAAAAATCGTCTCCAACAACAGCAATAAGTAACTGAGGAGTAAAGGTGAAAGATTAACAGTGTGTTCAAACACAGAAGGCCAGGAGAGTAACGAGACAGATATAGCAGAAGGACAGGAGTTTGTGCTGGGTGACAAAGTACTTATGAGTCAAACATACAGCACTTTCACAACCAAAAAAAAAGGTGAAAGGGAAGCAAACGCTACAGGGTATTAAGATGTATTAAGAGTAATAAATTTAAACCCAAATGAGTTAATTACCCTGTTCTACTTGGTGCTTATTAAGCATCAGTTGGAGTCCTAGATTCAATTTTAAGCATCACATCTGAAAAATGACAGGCAAATTAGGGAGTTCAGAGAGAAATAAAAAATGATTAAACATTTAGAAAACAGGTCCCACAAGACACCATCTAGGAAAAAAAATTCTGAGGGGAGACATGATAACTGGAAAAATATGCTAGGGGATGTAACAAAAGGGACAGGGAGCAATAATTCTTGCATAGTCTTCTTCGACTGACAAATAGTAAGTGTACTGGGAAGCTACAACAGGGAAACTAGGCTTTAGATAAACATAAAATCTTTATAAGAAAGGTCTAGGCTTTAGGGAATATGTCACAGGGAGGATGCTTGATAACCTTCACAGGAGGTCTTCAAGGTTAAATAGACAACATTGGCCCTCAAGGTTTTGGGATAGTGTAATCTTGTTACATTGCAGGGAGCAGGCTTTTCGGCTTTAGGCATCCATTATGAGCCAAGTCTTTCATGTGTCTTTATAGGGATGTGGATATGCAAGCACACACTTAAACACTTCGCAGCTGTATATGGAGGAGTATATGTGATGGATAATCCTTCTGTTATGACACATATGCACTATCCAATGTCTCATAAGTGAAGACACAATAAATGTCATAACAGGGACTGGTCATTTTTTATACAGAATGGATTGTCTCCTTTCACTGTTCTCCAGACTGAAATGCTTTTTACTTGACAGCTGTGCAGTGCAGAAACTGCTTAAATTGTGAAGAGCAGGGAAATATTAAGGATGGTTTAAGTTTCAAGCTCTAACTTCCAAGTTCTTCTCTCAAGTAACAAGTGACAGGACAAGAAAAAAGCTTCAAGTTGAAGCAGGGGAGGTTTAGATTGGATATCAGAAAAATTTCTTCATTGAAAAGGTTGTGAAGGGATGGAACAGGCTGCCCAGGGAAGTGGTGAAATCACCACCCCTGGAGGTATTCAAAAGATGTGTAGATATGGCACTTAGGGGCATAATTTAGTGGTGGACTTAGCAGCGCTACATTTACAGTTGGTCTACCTGATCTTAAATGATTCCAACCTAAATTGGATCTGCTGATGAACAGTATTTGCCTGGTTCTAGCTTTTTGTACGGCTTGATGGGTAGATATTATAAAAAGGATTTTCCTAAACCCATAAATAGGTGTTGAAACACTGAGAAAAGCTGAGAATTCCAGCAGTGCCATCTTTATTAATGAAAATAAACTAGGAAGAAGAAATGGGCAGGAAATAGAGTGAACCAAATTTTTAAATATTTTCGTGTCTTTTATTCAGTACTTCCTTTTGTGGGTGTGGCTTTTTTCCATTTCATGAGAATTTCATTTTCAGAAGAGGAAGGAAAGAAAAATGTCAACCAGATATACTGGATGTCTAAATTAAGATACTCAGTTGTCATTTGTTGCTTTGATAGCAACAAAACTGTCTCTCTCTTTCTCTAGTGCTGAAGTCTGCATATGGTTTCTGGTTTGAATAATTTCATCACCTTCATACTGTAGCCACTGTGGCAAAACTAATTAAGTATTTCCTCATTTTATGTAGGACAGAGAAACAGAAAGCTACTGCCTTCATAAGTATAGTGATTTGAACAGCTGTAACACACACTGTAAAATACTGCCTTCAGAAATTTTCATGTTACTGGAAATTCTCACTATTGTTTCATGTGTGAAACACCGCGAGTCCCCTTTAATTCGATAAGATTGCAGAACACCATCATTTGATAAAAATCCTAAAATAAAACTGCCAGCAGAACACTGAAAAAGAGTTATTCTAATATACAATACTTGCTGGTGTCATCTAACTAAGAGGGAATGGAGACAAGTTATAAGTAAATTTCCCTCTTGCAACTGAAATCGTTAGGGCTTCTGTTGCCAGAAGACCCCAAGCATCTCTAGTAGGGCTATGATCCCTTTGCCCCATGCCTTGTAAAGACTTGCACATAGACCAGAAAGTGTAGAAATGAAATAGTATGATGGTCCAGTAAGTGGGCTGATAAAGCGGTTGGGGTTTTTTTTCAGCTTACTGGTTTTTAAATGAACTGTTTAATTCTTAGATTTCCCCTTTTTTCAAATAATTCACTATGAATCTGAAAGTCTGTTTTGGATTTTGTTGTTTTTTTTTTTTCCTGCAGTTATGTTGGTTGTACCAAGCTCTGCTAGCTTTAACTCTCCCTAGATATCAAGGATAGCCTTTGCAACTAGTCTTACCTCCAAGAAAAATCCTGCTCTACCCCATTCCTGTCATCAACAACCCTCCCGGTACCTCACCTTGACGTACAAAAGTAGCAAACAGATCCCTGTAGGGCTGTCAGTGCTGTTTCAACAGCCGAAAGACAGGAGCTTTTGCCTAGTGATGCAGTCAGTTTCGTTCTCCTCTGTCCTTCTGGATATTGTGTGATCTTGAGTTACAACCATGGCCTCCATCAGTCCACAGAAGTGTCCCACATCTGTTGGTATGAAGCATCAGTCTGACAGGACTTACTCCAGCAAGTTGCCTTTGACTTGGGATCACACAGCTAAATTTTCTGTATGCAGATGATCAGAAAATGCTCTGCTAATAGAGACATCTAATGGCTACAAAGAACAGCCCCTCCTTCTATGCGCCTGCCACTACTGAGAAAGATGCCTTTAAATTTTCCTTTCCCTGCAGAAATCCTTGAACAGATTTGAAGATAATAAAGGTGTAGCCTTTAAATGAAGTGTGCAAAGTCTAAATACATTGTTGTGAATTAAGTCACAGTAAATTAATCACTGATTATACAAATGAAGATGAAAAGTGGAGCTCGCGCACGGCATTCACAATGCAGTGTAAACTGTACAGGGCAGGGACTGCTTCTTGCCATGGCAACCTCATCCCAGGATTTCTCCTCAGCCTCCTACATGAAAAAGCTGCACAACTGCTTTTGTTGAGCATTGTGTCACAGATCTAAGGAAAGGGACAGATCTCATCCCATCCAGAGAGGAAACCAGAGCTGGGGACTGCAAGAAGGAAAATGATGCTTATCTCAGAAGCAGGGAAACTATCCAGATTGACACGCCTTGTCAATGTAACACCATAAACTTTATGCAGAGAACTTAAGGGACTTCTTGTTTTCCACATAATCCTTTCAGAGAGCTGCAAGAAGTGTACTAGTGATCTGTGGTGAAGAGAGGATACAGAATTTGAATTTCAGATTTTAATTTAATGTTAATCTGTCTCAGGTTTTTCGTAATACAATGTCATTCTTAATGCTAGAAATTAACAAAATGCTTAACAATTTGTTGCATTTGAAGGGCACTATGATATATTGACAACTGGAAATGAATATAAGTCATCAAAAAGGATTGTAAAGATGTAACTGAATGAAACACAAGCCTATACACATATATATATAATATATATATATAAAAGAATATGCACTAAAAATATAAAATGTATAAATGGGTATAATGTGTATATATATTTTAATATGTGTTTATATATTATGTTTAAAGTGTGTATATGTATTTAACGTATAAATGCATCTATACATAGGCAGCTTACACTTAAACTTTAAAAATAGAAAACTTGACCATGCCGAAAAGTGAACATATTAAGCTCATATAAAACTTACATTTCCAAAGGTATTCATTCTGTTGATGCCGTGTGTTACGACTACACTACAAACCATTCATATTCTCTCTTTCTCGGTGGGCTACTATGAAAACATATAGAATGGGAGACAGTATGCTGAAAAATTCAGAACTGGGGCACAAAAACCTTTATTCTTCAGTTGCATTAGATAAATTAGAACATTGTATTCCTGATATCACAGTGTTCGAACTCCAAAGTCTATGAGTAATTTCATTATGTCTACAGAGAAATAAAATTTGGTGACATGGGATGAGTTGGAGAAGACGAAAAGACTACATATTGGGATGGTTATGAAGTCCTACCACATGTAATGGAATGTTTAGATCCTGAGGTGACAAATGGAATCTTTGGGGCAATAAACGGATAAAGACCCTCAGTGAGCAAATCAGTAGAATGAAACTATCCTGGAGATTAAAACAAGCATGTACTTATTATTTTGCCTACACGAGACAATAGAACAAAAATTACTTGCTATTGTGTACCTGAGACAGTTACAATTTCTTCAATAGTAAAGTTGTACAATTGCAAAAAGTGCTATTGAATAAGTTGACAAATTTGAATTACTTGGAAATTTTAAAAAATTTTATTTAAAATTAGTGTCTTAAATTCATTTGGCCACGCACTAGCTGCAGACAATAACTGCGTTTCTGTTTGCTTTAGAAGGATAGGATTACAGAAGCAGCGCTATGGTCAGCTAAAAAAAATAAGTAAAGCGTCATCACCTTATGTTTATGTAAATGACAGCTTGGTCTTCATAAACACTCTAATATATGTGGCTTACATATGAAACGTAAAAAGTTTTGCCATGATTTGAATGCTTATTGTTCTGAGTGCTTTTTCTGATCCATTGATTTCCACTACACTCCAGCAGAAACCACATCCCTAGAATTTTTCCTGGTCATAGCACATTCTTCTGTAGACAGCCAAAGACAACACAGTAATGTTTTTTTGTTTTTTCAAGAAAACATCATCTCTCCTTAAAAACAAAACTTCCTTTAGTTGCTTCTTAATCAATATGAATTCTTTCCAGTCACTGGGAAACAGTCTTTACAAAATTAAATTTCATTTTTTTAAACTAGGAAAACACAATAACCCGTCTGAAAAGCACACACAGGCCTGAGTGCTGCTTCATCCAGCACTTTGTGAAATTTAAAAACAAAGTTCTTGGAGGAGATGTCCATTTTCAAAAAAAGTAAAGAATGCAGACTGCAGAGAAGTTGTTTCAGGCTATTTGCACTATTCAGAGTAAAAACATTATTTAGGTTTCTTTTCCTCACTTCAATTTATTCAAATACACTGTATTTATAACAAAAGACCAGCAGTAGGACTCTACAGTCTAAATGTACACAACAACTGGACACTGGACCATTTATTTTGGCAAAGAGCTCCATTGGAAGAGAAATCAACAACAGAAAAGTGGTTCTAAAAATAAACAAGATATAAGGTAATCTGCGCCTTAATCTGCTTCATTGTTTGGTAAATAATCTGATAAAACTGGAAAAGAAAGACATCAAGAAGTGTTTGTTTATGTTGCTATGGCTAGTAATCTCCTACTTCAGGATGTAAGCTTTTTTCCTCTTGTCTATTAGTGTCTGAATTAATTCTTCCACTGTAAAGCTCCATTTCATCTTTGATTGACTGCTCTGGTTACATCAGTGGCTCACACGGTAGGCTTAATGACTGCATTTTCCGTGTAAAAATAGCTAACAAATATCATGTGTCAGCTAAACAAAGATGACAATAAATAGTTTTAAAAGTTCTTTAACACAATATATTATGGGGTTTTTTCCTATTGTTGTTATTCTCCTACTACACACTAACACCAGATACAATTGTATTGTATGATGTATTATATAAAAGCTGTTATGTCATTACAGGCTGTCTGATGAATCTCTCTTCTTTGCAATTATCTCATTTCTATAATTTTACAACACTTTAGGTTATTTGTTTCAGTCTGAAGAAGGATAAGCAGTTCTTCAAGGTGGATGTGTACAAACCTGAGATCAGTTGATTTGAAAAGTCAAAATTCAAAAACTGTTCATAAAGAGTAGTTTGCTTGCTTAGGAACACAGCAGCATATAGATAAAAGAGCACACAAATGCCTCTGTCTGTACTACTGTCTTCTGACCAAACTTTCTTCTTTGGGTGGTCTCAAGCTAATTGTGGCGCTGTACCCTCTTCTACTGATCACTTCCTGCCCTCTCCATGGGGCCTCCCTCCTTCCCCTGCCCCTAGTCCTGGCCACTCCTCGAGTTCTCCCTATTGGTTCCTGTATCCCAACCCCGCCCATGTACCACCCCTGTGCCCTGAAACCATTTGCCCATGTGCTCTCCCCGCCCCCCTGGCACCCGGGTAAACTGAGGCTCCAAGCCATGTGACTCTCTCTCGCTCTCTCTCTCTCTGCCCCTGGGAGCAGCCTGTGAACAGCTCCCTCCCCTTGGGGGCCAGCCCGTGTGCTGGCCCCAGGCTTTGGGGAGGCAGCATGGAATAAAGACCTTTGCAGTGCCATGAGGAGAGCCTTCTCACCTCTTTTTCCATCACTAAAGTTGCAGGCTGGCAGCTGGAGCAGCGGTGCGGGGCGTCCGAGATGGACTGCAGGAGGGCAGAGAATCCCTGCCTTGTCCCAAGAAGCCCCCGCTGCGCTCCCAGGGAAAGCTGCAGCAGCTAAACAACACCCAGCACTGCAACAGCTAATCAGTGTCTGAATTATGATCTTAGTAATCAATATTTTCATTTAGTCAACTCTTTTTGGAGTTAATAAATGTATGAAATAATTATTTCATTGGCAAAAGTAATGAAAGGAAGCAATATTAGGTAACTGACAAAATCTTCCTATTATTATGTTACAAGAAAAGGAGTATCTGACCTTTTCTCAGATCTGAAATTTTCAACCTCAGAGTGTAGGATACTACACTTAAACAGGAATAATGAGCTGCAAATACTGTGTGTAACAGCTGGCTGCATAGAAGTCCTGTAAAGGATTCTGGACCTTAGGGTTGATTACAAGGTGAGTGGGTCAATAATGTCATCCCAAGCAATCACACCAAGGACATGCATGTGAGGAGATAGTCAGCAAGATTGTACATGAAACAATCTTACTGCTTTGTCTTGTATAAAATCTCTACTAAAGTTTCATCTTCCATTTTGAACAATTCATTTGTAAGAAAGATTCTGAGCTACTGAATAGGCTGCAATGGAGAGGAATCAGAGTGATTAGAGACCCTCAGAAGATGGACTACAAGGTAAAATTAAAGAAACAAGGGCTGGATAGCCTAAGAAAAGGCTAAAATGGAGGAAGGATGAAAAAACTCTCGTTTATTGCAGCAATGAATGTATGTATACTAAGAGTCTACTGGCAAGGCTAGATAACCACTTTAGTGGATGTGTTAGAAAGATTGCAACATCTCTTTCAATAAGCTGGGCAAATATTTGCACTGGCCATGGAAAAGGCAGATTGTTGCATCACCTGGAGAGGTAAGCTAGGTGACTTCGTGTCACCCAGCTCTCTTCATTCTGTCATGAATAAGGTGTCATTTCAAGGGGGGAGAAACGGAATACTTATGAATGTCAGTTGTTGACAGATAAATAACACCGCCAGGTACTTGCATGCCTGTTTAATTAAATAATGTCTCCGCTTTTTAGAAATATTAATAAAAAGAGCATCACAATGTTATGTGGCAAATATAAATCCACCCATTGCACAGATGAATGAACTTAATGCAAAGTGATTACATGACGTTTCTCTAGGGACCTTTTCCTCATTTTCATTTGTGTTTGCCCTACTCATACGTCAACTCAAGATTTATTTTGTTGATTTTATTTAAATGGAAAGGCCTATTAGTGTATCTGTTTTATAAATACGCATGATTCTGTGTATGCTGTATACCATACATATGGTTTCTATGTACAGTATTAGTCATGAGATCATACCCAGACTAAACAAAAGGTTCTTTAGACAGTCTCTCCTAAGGAAAAAAAAAAAAAAAGTTAATGAGATTTCTTGTGGATCCCCCAAATTTGTTTTCGTAATCCACATAAGAGTTTAAATATTTATGAATGCATTAAGCTAAACAAATTTCATCTGTATATTTTGATCTATCTCTCCAAATACTCTATCTGTCTCACTTAAATCATGCCTCTATGATCCAAAGTTTGATTTACACTTAGATTCCAAGTTATATACTAAGATAAACCTTTACCCGTACTTTCAATGGTTGTTGCAACAGGCTTTCATGGCCCATATAACATTTCTGGCTGTGAAGTGTTTTCACTGATTTTATTTTAGCTAACATACTTTTTACTTAGGCAAAATAAAACTGAGCAAGGTATCATTTTTATCCCCAGATGAGTATATTTCCCGAAAACCAGAAACTGTTAACTTAGCAATATCAACAAAAATCTTTCAACACGTATCTTCAAGATTTACGGTAGCATTCCATGTGTTACATCTCAGTTGGAAAGATTTTATCTGTGACCTTTTTTCACTCCCAAAATTTATAGCATTTGATATTCACTACTGCAGATTAAATCTCAGTTGTTCTCTTGCAGTAGCAATAAAACCCTCTTAAAACTACTTTCTTGTCATTAAAATGACCATTGTTTACAAATAAACAACATGATTACCTCTCACTGCAGCTCCTGATTGGTAAAACAGTATTGTAACATTGTAATAAATTTTCTATTTTATTAGAACAATTCCCAGGAGAGAAATACTTCATCTGCATAGCAAAGTAATTCAACAATTTACAGTAATACTGCGTGGAAAAAAAAGAGTGCTTTTCCCTCTACATAAGTTATGTATCAAGAAAAATTGTACAATTATCAGCTTATTACTGTGATAAGACTCTAAGAAGCATTCCTAGCTCCAGTTACATCTGTACAATGCCACCCTCGAAAAAAACAAACATCTGAACTCTGCTAACCTGTCACTATAAGATGCTCACCTTCATAAGACCCGAAAGCAGAAATCAGGCCCCAACCTCAGATTTTTCCAACAAACTAGATTTCACAAAACTTCACTTTTTAATGAGGCATCTCAGAATTCTGCCAGGTTTTCCACTCTGTGCTATTTTCTGAGCTGCATTTGGAAGGCATACCTTCTAAAATACAGCAGACTGTTGAGAAGCAATTGCTTCTCACAGCAGCAAGGTGCAGCCCACCAGCACTATTTTCTTTCTCTGGAAGGCCTGGCTCCAAGGTTTAAGTTCCTACTAAATACTGAGCTGGGAAAACTGCAACTCAAGTGACAAAATCTTTATTTTGATGGGGCAGAGGGTCCTTGATAAATTTCGTATCCCTGTGATTGCTGAGCTCGGTGTAGACCCACCATGGGACTTCTGGTGCAGGATGGCCCGCGTGATGCTCAGGGAGCAGGACTAGCTGCCAGGCTCTGCAGTGAGATACTGCCCCTTGGAGAGTTTCTGGCTCCAGCTCCTTCTGATATCAGCAGATCCTTGGCACCTGAGCCTGATGTCTTTGGGGAGAGGACCGCAGCTTTCGTCACTGCCTGCTGTGGGCATTTGCATGTGTGTGTCGTGGCAAGGCATGTGGGGATGGGGATCAGACACTGCAGCTGACAAACACGGCTACCTGGCAGTAATCCCAGCTGGGACAAAGCAGAGCTACTCCCCAGTCCCTCTGCTCTCTGATTTTGTACTCAGCAACATCTGATCATTCTCTAGCTATTAATGAAAACTTCCCTTTGAGCTACTTTATCCTCAGCTGGTTAATTCCAATGGCAAAAGTTAAGTTATGCTACCAGCCAGCAGAATAGTGCTTCCTGTCTCCTACACATCTCCCTTTAATGTGTCTAGGCATTTCACTGATGATTGTAGGACAATAGCACAGATTCTATTTTTACCTGAATTGCCAAACAATCTACCCACTTTTCATGTTACACCAGACTAATTCTAAGAAGGAAAAGGTTTGTGCCTCTTACAGTGTGATTTGTTTTCAAAGGCATTGCAAATTATTAATGGCCTCTGGTCCATACAGTTTGCTGGACAAACGACTAAAGGTTGCGAAGAAGACAGTTCTAATCTGTGCAATGCAAATGACATCACCATACTCAGTTTAAAAAGAAAAGCAAACATAAACCCCCAAAACAACAACAGCAACAACAACAGCAACAAGAAAACCCCCCAAAAAACCCACAACAAAACAAACAAAAAACCATGCTTGCTGAGATTAGCTGGAAATGAAAAGTGTTGAGAAACCCAAATAAATGGATAGAAAATATTCACTTATTCAGTAAATCAGAAGTACTATTGTGTCACATATATGCAGCCATACAGGGTTTGTTTGTTTTTTTTCAGAAATAATATCTTTTAGATGTGCTTATCTTTCTAATTACCAATTTAATCGTTCAAGAGAAAAAGGAGATCACACATTACTCTAAATTTCAGGGTCACAAGAGAAAGACAGGTCTTAATTTGCAAGAGCTTTGGTATGCAAGTAGCAGAAAGCACTTCATACTGTCTCCAAATATATTGAGTGTTTTCAGTAGCTTGGGGAAGAAGGGGTTATCAGAAATTTTTAAAATAAATTCTGTTACAGGATAATACTGTGGGAGCACAGGACATGGAGAACTATGACTACAGCCTCAAGAACAATCTGCAGTCAGCATTAATTGCAAAAATGATCATAATGTTGCCATCTGTTTCAGTGGAAACTAATAACAGTTTGTGGTACTTTGAATATGTAAGCCTCTTTGTGCTCCTGGAAAGTTACAGCAGCAAAACTTGGTTGTTTCACGAAAAGGAGTTCAATGTTAGCAGCTACAGCTCAAGGAATATTTCTCCTACCCCACCTCCTCTCCTGTCCCTTTTTTATAAGCCTTTTAAAATTCATTGCAGTTGTATAATGTATTAGGAGATTAAGTCTTCCAATTGCTTCTCACTATTAAGAGACTCATTTACAGTCTCCATTATGATATAACAGACCTTTTTATTCCTTCCATATGAAGTTACTGGTAATGTTTACCTCTGAGATATCTGACTTAAGTGCTCTGAAATACTCCATGGAAGATTGACTCTCATGCTTGCTGTCACTAGGAGGGAATAATTTGGAGAGAACAACTTTCTAACTTAGATGCCTCATATAAGTGCCTAAAGCTAGGCCAAGTCACTAGCCATATAATAAGAGTGTAAAATTAAAAGCTGAAACAGAGAAGATATTTATATATTAGTGCTGCCATGCCAATAGAGGGAAATTTAGAAATCCTATCATATACTTTACAATTCTAATAAGTGGAAATGCAGAAAAACAACAGTCTATTGTCTGATTCTTCAAAGTTAATATTCTCTTGACAAA
The DNA here is from genome assembly GCA_013398015.1 of Oreocharis arfaki. NCBI lineage: Eukaryota > Metazoa > Chordata > Aves > Passeriformes > Paramythiidae > Oreocharis > Oreocharis arfaki. The sequence goes on along the minus strand of VZRR01000609.1, from coordinate 132,512 downwards.
TTTGCATTAGGTTATTATCATGCCCTGGATTACAGATAAACTTTACCCCAACTGTTTATCTAGAAGATGACCATGTATTTTCAGAATGTAAAAGAAATGAAAATTAGGGAGATGGAACTTCTAGGAAAAATTAACTTTTTTACCTTTTTTTTTTCCCAGAGGTGTAAGGTGTCCCTTCTTATTCCTCAACACTTTTTCTGAACACATGGAAAAAAGATCTACAATTAGATGCACAGCATCACTCCTTTCATGATAATTGGATGCTGAGGCATATATTTCAACTAGATACAGAATGTATTTTTATCAGTTTAGTTCTGTCAAATACAAAATTTAGGACCTGAGCATCAACTTTTTCTGGGCTTCATTTTGCTTTTGCTTTGGCTCAGTAGAAATGTTATTTATACTGTTCCAAAGCAGTCTCTTCCTACTCATTCCTCCTAAACTGATGTATGAACTACAGAATTATGAGCTCTTCATCTACAAATACTGCTTTGAGAAAACTTGTTGGAAAGGAGGGCAATGGGAGTTGAGGAAAGAAGAAAATTATATTTAAGAACTCAGGCTAGCACATATTTTTTCCTCTCTTAAGCTGTGCTTTTAAGTATGATTGTTTCCACCTAGAAACAAAACCCTTTTGTTCTGCCACTTCCTCAGAACCTTCCAGAATAGGCAGGAATTAGCTAACCATCTCCAAAAGAACTTAAAATTCAAAGATGTGAAATAATTATGCTTGGAGGAAAAACAAAAACAACCAACCAAATAAAACACTCACAAAACCCCCTAAAAAACCAGCTACCACAACAGCAACAACAAAAACCCCAAACACAAAACACCACACCAAACTCTAAGAATGATAATTAAGAGTCTGAAGTACAAAAGGGTAATGCACTGTCCTCTTCCTCAGTAGGGAAGTTCATTAGCAGTGGAATCATGTCATTTGCCCATCTGTTCATAATTGCATTCACCGCAGGAATTAAGCGACGGAAGTGACGTTACCCGGGCTCAGCAAGGCAGCCCAGTGCATCACACACACCTTCGGCTCTGCATGGGCACCTGCTCCAGCTCCAGCTCCAGCTCTCTTCATGGCCCAGAGAGCCCGGATGATTTACACCCATTGCCTGAGCAGGGCTGGTCTGGATCATATCTCTGAGAGGGGGGACAGAAATTAAATTTTAAAAAGGTGACACATGTTCAGGGTAAGAATAAAGCCGTATTGAGGGGGAAATTGCCCTTCCACTGGTTGGAGGAACACACACCTCGTGTGTGTACATCCCAAACACTGGGTGCTTAGCAGCTGCTGTAATATCAATGAGCGATTGAAACAGGCCCTCATTAGATTTGCGCGGAGCTTATTGCTTGTGCCAGTCTCATTATTATTGGTGACTAAACTGGCAGATTGTCAGGATGCCTCATGGCGAGATGAGCTTTTGCAGCTCTTTGTTTGTAGTTATTATAAACAATGAAGTGAAAGCAATCCCCTGGGCATAGTCATGTCTCAGATGTTTTTCGCAAGCAGCAATCAGCTTGCAGAAGCAGCAATGGTAAACAACTTCTTATTTTAAGAAGCGATATTAATTAAAGCATGAGGCATGGTTCTGAAAGAGAACTTGTTAATTATTTAATGTCACCTGCACTATCAAGCCCACCAGTTGGAAATTGTTTCGTTTTGCCTCAGATGGGCTCTGCCTGTCATCTGAACCAGTGGAAAATAATGTGTGGTGCCAAGTGCCAAAAAAATAGTCAGGGTACATCTGGGAGTCATATCACATTTTAATGTACAATCCAGGTTTATTACTTCTAAAGAATTCTGGATGTGAATAGTAGGCCATATTACACAGTCTGTATAAATGCTGAACTTAATTGTGAACATTACATTCCTCATAAGAATACAGAGAATATTAAGTGAGCTGAAACTGTAGATATTCATGGTTATTGAAATTCCTGGCCATCTACTGATATCACTGCATACCAGTAGATGGTTTGGAAACTCTGCCCAGCTGTTAAATCAAATAGTGTGACTCAAGAGTTTGACATCTGCAAAAATACATGCACATTAAGGAGAATTTTTTTAACCTTTTAGCAGAGCTTCTGCTGCCATTCCTGTAGCACAAGAAAAAGCTTCCTACTTTTCTTGAAAGACCTACAGGTATGACCAGAGAAAGCAGGATACGAGCTGGAATCACTGGGTCTGAAACTGCTCAGAGGTGGGCATGAGCCTCCTGACTTTGCTTCAGGAGAAATGGGAGCCCACTGAGAGCCACCAGGACTCATTTGGGTGCTGAGTTCAGCACAGGCAGAAGGTCATTGGTACAGCTCAAAGGTATTTCTACTTTTAATTGAGATAGAAAATACTAACACCTGAGTTTTTGCTGTGAAAACTTTCTTGTTAAATGCTGAAAAAGTGAACACAATTTTCAAATATAGAACAAGTGAAAAAGTGCCATTTTTTTACATCAGTAAAAATCTAGACTTCTTTCAAATGAGTACCAACCAGTGACTTTTTTTTTTTCAAATTCTCATAGACAGTGCTGTTGCATCTCAGAGAGCAGTATCTGATATTTATATCTATTCCTAGCACTACGTAGGAATATTTTGTATATTTTGTATACCAGAGTGTGTATGCAGAATTTCATGTGAGAAAGGACCTGGCAGAACAGGCTTGCACAACTAATTGTCCCTAAGCTGCCTTCAAACCATTAAACTGCAATGGCAAGGCTAGTGCTGCAAGGGTCATTAATCTCTGCTGGAATATTTGTTTGAATTGCCACCTCTGTTGTCTTGGTACACATACCTAAATTCCAACCTGCAACAAACATCAATCTAATAGAATACAGCAGTTCAGGTTTTCTACTCCTATACATAGGATATGAAACTCCAATAAAAAGTTTAAAAACTTATATTAAAGTAACCAGTGTTCTGAGGACATTTTTGACAACAGAGTCAAACAAAACAAAATAATGGGAGAAAAATAGGCAAGCATAGCAAAGTTAAAGGCATCAACAGCTGCAGTAAAGCGAAATGGAAATTAGGGAGTAAGCATGCAAGAAAGGACAAGAACATTGATTCGCTGCTTACTGATTTGAAAAGCAGGATTGTATTTCTTTGCCTACACACACTGTTCGAGAAAAAACCTTAGAGCCCTGAGGACACAGTCTTAACCAAAGGATCTGCAGTATTAATGAATTACAATTCTGATAAACTGTAAGATCCATCAAAGACTGAGAAGAATACAAAGCTTACCAGAGAGGTTAATTAATTATCTGATAGGTAGAGATAAGACAACAGGAGATCCATATCCCAAGTTGATCTAACCTAAAAGTTGACAGGGCGTAGCAGGAAGGATGCTAGCCCCAGGAAGGAGTACATACCAAGGACAAGCAATCAACATAGATCTGGCACTCACTCAGAGCTAATAGAGAAGTAAACATTCTTAAAATGAAGCACAAAGGAATTTAAAAGAATTATTTCAAATGAACCTGACTGTGGGCTGTTTGTTCCTTTAAGAAGCAGTTATGATTTGTTAGAACAAAATGCTGCAGTAAGTTACAATTCTATTATCACCTTGCAACACACTAAATTGATTGCACAATAATGTTTCTATTTTTTCCCCACTCTCTCAACCATACTCAAAGGTGTCTCAACAGTCAATAAAGCAACAACAGCAGCAGCCACTGCTAGACAACATTTTTGAATGGGATTAATTTCACTTTCAGTGGAAAAAAAGACCATTTTTCTGCCAGGGTTAAGGGTCCGAAAAACTAGCAACTTTAGTTCAGGCACATTTTCTGTTCTCCAGAGGAAAAAAGCTGGGATCAGTAGAAAGTGGGTTGTAGAAGGTGCTTTTTTCAAGTGCCCGTTCCGATACTAACATGAATTCCACTTGGAGCACTGGTCAGCCTAAGCTAAAAAAAAATAAACAAAACAAAACAACAAAAACCCCTCAAACTATCAAATTTGATCTTCTACAAAACAACCAAACTGGTAGGTTCTTTTTCTGGTAATCATTCATGAACCAACCCATACTCTGTCACAGAACATGAATTTGCTCAGACAGTCAGACTGGGTCACGAAAACAATTTTTATTTCAGAAGTGGAAGTTATTTTTCCTACAGTTTGAAAGCAAAGGAGATACAGCTACCTAGAAATCTGTCAAAAGGGAAGTTCCTTCTTAATTTGCCCAAAGACTCCACATCTCAAACTCCATTTGGTTAAATAATGTGTGTCAACATTTCAAGTTTTAATTTAAGAAAATATATTTTTGTCATTCATAAACAGTGGAAAGACCTAGAACATTAGAAAAGAAATTCTAAAAGAAGTTATTAGAGATGTTTGTGAGTATGAAATGTTTTCTTTCAGTAAAATATGCCATACTTCTTGTGAAACTCTGTTTGAGAAATGTGTGAGTTGCACTATGCATCTCAAAGGATGCCTCAAGATTATGAACTTTTATTACCACCTACCCTGTGGACTTCTGCTGGCATCTACCCTCCTTTGCATTGCGAACAGAGAAAGCCAGGATGCACTGCCCGCATGCACAAAGGTGCCAGCTGCTGAGTGAGGTATTTCTGAGATAAAACCATGACTCCCTTAAGTGAAAAATAAAGGCAGCATTCTAGACATTGAGCAGTAGGGATGCTTACATAATATTATGATTACAGATCCAAATGGCCTTAGCAAAGCCCTAAAACACAGAACATCTCTTTTGCCAACTTGCTGTTTCCACAATATTCAAGACACTAAGGACTTTTACTGTAAGAAAGTACAGACTTTGTTCTTTCATGTTACCAGATAATGGCCATAACATTGCAAATATTTCCCGTTTCAAAGGAAGAGAAGTTCTGACAATATTTTTGTTATTGTGATTGGTCAATTAGTCATCAGCGTAGGAATGCATCTGTTGCTTTACTACTTACACATCTTTAAAGCAGAAAACAATTTAATAAACAAATTCTCTGCAACTCAGGCAATAATAATATCAATTTTCCATTTGCACTGAGCAAATCTACTAATTTCAATGTATTGAATAGGAAACAGAACCAATAAAACCAGAAATGTTGTATAATGTTCAAAAAATTGCTAAGAGAAGTATTAGTTAACAACAGTGTCCATCCACTACCCTAATTATCACATGCCTTTCCCAAATACTGAATCCAATACCTCTGTGGTTCCTTCAAAGGACTTTATGTTTTCAAAAGTGCAATAATTATTATCTGTATTTAAGACCATTGATTCAAAAAGCAGTTTAAAAATGGCAAAAGTTTCACCAGCAAGATTTCACAAAGTAGTCTTTCTTGTGCAATCAAAACTTCCTCGCAAAACATAAAAAAAGGTGGGGAAACCCCCAGCCAATACAATCTGGAGTTGTTCCTCTGCTTTTCTCTGTCAAGAGTCTAACCTGTCTTTCAGGTCCCAACAGAGAGACCTGGAATTGGAAGTAAGATTAGGAACATTTTATACAAAGATACTGCTTTGTACTGAGTTGCCTTGATCACCAATAATCAGGATCATGCTTGTATTCTCAGTTTGAAGTTGTTTTTTTTTTTTTATTTTGTCTCCAGGTGTTGCTCCAGGTGGTGTCCTTTCTGCCAAGGGTGTAGAGATATCCTGAAGATCCTCCAGTTGTGGGGTTTATTTCACTTTTACTTCTAGTCATTTTTGCTCCTGTTACATCTCTTTTTACATTTTTCAGCTTCGGTGGCACCATGGTGACTTCAGGTGGAAAGCTTCTGATTTTTAAAGGGGGTTTAGAGATTTCAGTACACAGTTGACATAGGAACTATGATCTGGTAACCCAGGCACTGAGGTTTTCAGTTCTTCTTGCTTCCAAGCAAGAACGTGAAAGTGAAATTCTAAGGAAATTTAAATGGAATGTCATTGGGTGTGAAACAGTTGTTCAGTCAATTAAACACTAATGTAGCAGCTAAAACAATATCCAAACCTGAGCTGCAACTTCTATCATAGCTCCTTTGAAGTTCCAATCAGACCAGAATGCCACTTTTTGTCTATGCTGTTGGAAAGGGACTTTCTTCTGCTTTTCTGGCATTCCAGGCTTGCATGACATCTGGCCTGTTTTTCATATAGTTTCTGAGTCTCTTATCTTGGACAAGACAATACCTGAGGCAACATGTGTATGCCCTTTAGGCCATGGGCTGTTTACCTCTTTATAACTGCATACTGCTGTATCTCCAGCTTCTATATGACTTTCCAGAACATTCTTCAGTTATGATCTGAGCTCTGATAGCCTATACAGAACTTCTGTGGTCAAAGGTCTGTGTGATATTGAATCTTACCTTTTGAAATTACTCTTGCAGCTGCTTTTAACTGTGCTGAGGCCTGCTCAATTGTAAAGCCATGGATGTGGATAGCTATGGTCTTCTGCGGCATTTGTCGCAGAGTCAGATATCACAGAATATTCTGAGTTATAATGGACCCCTAAGGATCATCAAGTTCAACCCTTTAGTGAATGGCCCGTATGGGGATCGAACCCACAACCTTGCATTATCAGCACTTCCTCAGACACTTCTGTTGTTCGTTATTGTTTGTGCTGAACAGAAGAAAGTATGAGACAGCCATTATGAGAAGCGTAGTTTAGTCCCCCACCTCATCAATCTTCTCTCTAAATATCCATGTTCTAAAGGAGCACAGAAAGGAAAGTTGCAATAGTTGTACATTGATATGTAACATCATCCCCACTTGTTTCACCTTTTCTATCAGTCTGTTTCTTCAGTGCTGGCTCTACTTTCCTGTTATTTGGCAGTTAGTTGTCTGAATTCTCCTGAAGTGTACTGTGTCTCGTTTTCTGAAGACAATATACCTTCAATTTCCCTATCACATTCCTTGCCAAATTGTCTTCCCAGAAATAAAAGTAGCAATTAATTGTGATTATCCTATTATACAATGAATAGGCCTGACACACTCACTGCTGTAAGTTCACCATGTCTTTTGCACACTTAACGTTTGTGCATAGGGTGCATACAATCACAGAATAGTATTTTCCATATTTGCTTTTTGCAGCATGACTTAGCCCAAATCACCATCTACTTCTTAGAAGAGAGCCACCAAGTCATGCCTCATGTACTGCCAGACTGTGTTGGACCTCTTTTTCTGAAACAGAAAGGGACTGTGGCATGCTGGTAGACTCTTCTTCCAATTCCTAGAAAATACCGGTGTTGCTATCTGAAAGGTGTGCTCTGCTAAGTGTGCCTGCTTTCAGCAGCAGCTTCTCAGAAAATTTGTTCCCTTTTAACACCATAGCACTAGAGTGTCAGTATATTTTGGAGATATGAAGATGAACACAAGGGTGGTTTGCTCAACAATACTTCTTTCAATGGGTTCTTTGTACTTGTTGAACTTCATATGTGCCTTGCAACAAAAGGTGCAGGTTGCATAGTTACACAGTTCCACTCCATCACACCCAACACCTTTTCTAAGTTATACAGTTTTCTTTTCAGTTAAGGCTGTACACCCAATGTGGTGCTGCATGTACAGCACTACTCTTTTTGGGTTTCTTTCTGAAGCATTACAGCCTGCTTGTAGCTCCTCTGTTGCCCATATTCCACCTCACTATCCCATCCCAAACACTCATCTAGCAGTTATTACAAACTACCATCTTTGCATTCTCTGCCCTGGACTAACTCTTCTTTGGCTTTATTCAGGTGCTACTAAAGAAGAAATAAAGGTTTCCACTCTATAAAATTAGGTAGTTGTCCTCTGTTAAAACTTGTTTTGCAGCTTGTGTTTCAGTGCTAGCCTTCTCAAACTTAGTTGTTTGAATTGTAGATTCAAATTTACATAAACTCTCTTGTCAGCTGAAAGCTCCTGTCCTTTCTAATGTGGGCTGATTTTAAAAGGTGGGGTTTGTGTGGGTTTATAGGGAATTTTTTTACATAAGTTGTTTCAGGAAAAAAGGGGTGAGAGTGCTAATTTAGCATCAATGTCCCCATCAAAACCCTTAGTTAGAATACAGGGGCCTATAGCTCATGTTCTCCTCCTTCTGTCACACATTATTGCCAATGGCTTCTATTTTGCTCCTAATTGTTGTACTACAAACGCTAAAGACAGTTTATCACTTTTTAAATCACTTGACAGTGTGTATCCGCTCCCCAACATCTAGTCTTAGATTTTCATTGTAAAATATTTTGTTAATTTTTTTTTTATCTAAAAGGATTATTATAATACAATCCTAATTGCTAGGATTGTATTANCAGTGTGTATCCGCTCCCCAACATCTAGTCTTAGATTTTCATTGTAAAATATTTTGTTAATTTTTTTTTTATCTAAAAGGATTATTAGTATTGCTAGGATTGTATTATAGCTTTCTCTGCAACCCAGCTCAAATAAAATATTTCAACTATATACATGAAACTATTGCTGAATTGTAAACATGACCAAGGAAAAGTCATCTTCTAAAGTATAAGTGAGTCTGTTTGGCTTATGGAAGATATTTTTCTTCAATGTAATCACAAAAACTTGATGTGCAAATGTAAGGCAGCAGCATAATTTTCACAGAAGATAGCACCATTTTCTAGTTCAGGTATACTACTGTTAGTAAATTTCATTCTGAGTTCTTAGGGTGGATTTTTGCCTTTGAGCCTGAGAATGTTCTTTTTTCTTGAAAACTGGAAGCGTTTTCCTGTGGTTAAATACGTTTCTGTGGTTTAAATATCCTTCAGGATAAATTTTTGAAAATGGAAAGGAATATTTTGTCACATTCACAAGTTATAGGTTAGTGGTAGATTGCTAAGTTCAATAATGTGAACAACTGTTTTGTCATTTATTTCTCATCTTAAAATCAGATTGTTTAATAAAAAAAACCCCTTCCTGCTCTAAATCAAAGAACTAAAATTAAATTTGTCAGTTGTTACAGTGTTCTGTCCTACCTTTTCACCGACCATTTGTAAATAAAATGAAATCTTTGTGTCCATTTTTTCAAGCTTACAGTTTATGTTGAGGTCTGATATCCTTGTATGAGTCTAGAAACTTAAACCTGACCCACACCCACCAGTGCTACACCTGTTTACCCTCACCTATAAGCATTCCTTATCTTCTAATATTTGTCTCCAGACTGCTCATCAGCATGATATTTTATTTAATTTGTAAAGGAAATAATACAGGCAAAGTCCAGGAAGTAGCATAGCGGGAGAAAGGAGAGCGTAAACTCACCAACATAAGCACTGCAGCTGTTACTCTTTTCCCTTTGCAGTTTTGAAGTTATTCATTGGTTCTTCTTCCAGTTCTTCTGGATAGTCTACCTATAACTCTTTTCCCCAAGTTCTTTCAGGTGTGAAGATCTTCCTTGAGATGTTGTCTTTCTGGTTTTGGTGGCTGTTTCTGTTTTGTTTGGTTTTGTTTGGTTGGTTTTGGGTTTTGTGTCGTTGTTGTTTCAATTTGTTGCTTTTTAAAAAGGGAATAACACTGGAAAAATGCATTCTGTATGAGATCTCAAAATGTCCTGCATAAAAACATGCCAGTTCCCTTAAAAGAAGGTGTACAGTACCTGGGAGTGAGGAAAAAGTTGAAGAAAAATTAGAATTCTAGAAATAAATGTTTCATACTTCCAGGAGACAATACCAATCTTAAAATCTCTATATTTCCAGTATTCCTTGGTTCATCTTTTGCTTAATGGAACATTCTGTGAAACATCACATGGTTTTGGTCACTTCGAGAACAATTAAGGCTATGTTACAGTGAAAGGAAGTACTAGGTCATGAGACTGATGAATATAATGGTTCCACACTTACTGAGAAATCACAACATACCACACTGCTAATGCACAATAATAACACCTTCATTAGGAGTCATCAATTCTATACAGTACTTCACAATATCGACATTCCCATAATGTGAAAGGAGAATAAATAATTTTTATTATATTTTAAATACAGGTTTATCAACTGCAAATCACAATGTCCTATTTTCTCCTTTACAATATTATACAAAATGTCTCCTGTCTCTGGCTGAGGATCACGATTAAGATACAGAAGCAGCAAAAAAAAAGCTACACCTGCTCTTTCCAGTGCTGACTTTGATGCTGACTTTGACACTACATGTTCATTAAAACAGCCCTTAAATTGTGAAAATTCTATGCTGATGCCATCTGTAACACTACTTGTAAAAAATAAAAACAAATCCATAATTTTCCAAGATGAGCTGTGTAATGTTTCAGCAATGCTTTTAATGTTACTGGATTTGTTTGCTCTTTAATAATTAGATGTTGCCAACACAAAAAAAAAAATTATCGAGTGTATCCACAGACAGTTTCAAGACATAAACTGATCACCAGCTGGAATCATGAAGAAATTTATCCCTGTAGTATATGATTACAGAATTGGGTACATAACATAGGCTTTATTACCTCCTCCAAAGATTTTGGCATTGACCTCTGGTAGAGATGGGGCCAACTGGATGGACCCACTGGTTTCCTCTGCTGCAGCTTTTGCTGTGTGCATCTGTTTATGAATTATGGGATGCAAAAGTATCATCTCTAGCAAAATGGCCATCACTCTGCCCTCTAATGCAAGTTCGCTGGTGGTGCAGGACCCATTGACCAAGTTTTCCTGTTGTGTGTAGCCAAATTACCTCCTCCAGGTTAGAAAAAAATGATACAGTATTCATCTGAACTCCTAGCATGATTCTAAACCTTTAAGAGCTATCAGATAAGATTAGAGGGTGCAGCCCTCCGATTTAGTGCTTTATATTTTGGCTCTTTTTTTTTTGCATTTTGAGAAATTAGTAGACTAAATGTAAAAATGAGTAGGGGAGGAAGGGTGGAGTTGATACGACATAGATGTCTCACATAAATGCACCAGTTCAGAGAAGAGTATTGGATTCAGATCAATATCTGGAACACAGAACCCATACAAGAAAGAGTCAAAGACATTCGGCAGGTTGCCTGAGTTCACATTCACAAAGGATTTTCCAAGACCTAAGCTGTGGTTCCTGGTCACCTATGAAATGAATTTATAATACTGAGAATTCAGAGACAGTTTACAAAGTTTGGCCATTTCTATATGATATCAAAGTCCAATTTTGTTCAGGTCAGTATGGAACTCTCAGAATCTTTTTTGCGTAAGAAGTAACTAGCATCTCCATGTAAGGGGTATGTTTGGGTGGGACAGTTCCCTGCTGTATAAAAACCTCTGAACCAGTTAGGGTACTAGGAGAAATAAAGGACTATTACAGTTCACCTCTGCAAGGATAATTAGCCTAGACTATGCTATAGTGATATCCAAACTAGTGTACTCATATATTACAAGGAATATGGCCTAGAACTATAATAAAATTGTGTTTTGACACAATGCAAAGTTACAGTCCTTATGTTAGAAGAAAGGCTATTTCCACTTGGACGATAACTTTGTTCTGTGCATGGAATTAATACTCCAATACCTTTTTTGTTTTGTACAAGTTTAAGCAGGTTTAAATATTTGTGGAGGAAGCCTTGCTATCATTGTTTTGCTAGTTTTCTTTGTCTTGTGTTGGTTTTTTTTTAATGTGAAGTGAGATAAAAAACAATGTGAAAAAGGTTATTGCTCTGTTCTGAGGGTTTTAGAAATTCCATCCTGATGTGCTGTACTTGGGAGAAGTTTTAATTAACTCTGGTCTTGAGGGTTCTCTGTATTGTCTTATTCAAACTTCCCTTGAAACCATAGCATTTGCTGCCCCAGGTAGTTTATACTTCAGAATAAGGGATACTTTTGTTTTTACTGCTGCAGAGGAGCACAGTGTGAATTTTTAATGGGACCTACTTGCTGTCTCCCCTTTCTTACCCTGGGTTTCAGAGAGAGAAGAGAAGGTGACAGGAGTGAAAAACATGTTCAGAAGAAAAATAGAGTAGCCATCAATCAGGTAATATCTGCAGCTATCTCCTTAGGGTAAAACTGATGTGGTCCTGTTATATCTCATTTCAGTAAGGGCTGGCATAAAAAGAGGCAAAAAAGAGACTAGAAGATGGGAGAGGGAGAGAGGGAGAGAAAGAGGGGGAGAGAGATTTAATCAGACTGACTGACAAAGTTAATATATATTCTCTATGAAAGAGGAGTCTCCAGGGTCATGGTTTCAGTGTTGAACAAGAACTCCAGAAAGTTTAGAGACCTGGATTGAGTCAGAATTGATTTTTCTCTGTTTACTACATTCCCCAGGTGAAAAGTTAATGAACCAAGGCTAAAGCATAAAAAAGGGATAGGTTACTTGGAAGGGTGTGATAAAAATATCATCCAGGTAAATCAGGGATGGACTTTCATGCTCCAGAGTAGGCACCTCACTAACCACAAATAAAGAGAAAGGAAAAATTTACTGACAAAGCAGAGCGTGCTCTGTGATGATATGCTATTCCAACCAGAAAATACATGGCAATCTCAAACAGTGTAAGTGCATATAGTCACCTCTTTACATGTAGAAGAGCCAGTGTTTGACTGCAGCCTTTTGATAGGTCCATGGAGCCTGAGGTAAAGGAGTCTGCATCAGAACTACAATTTTTTGGGAGAAATTCCAGAACTCAGAAGTCCAGTCTGTTAATTGGGATTGAAAGTGAGATATTTGGGGCTCTGAGCCTCGCTGGCCCCGTGAGATCTGCCTCACTAGTATGATATAATGCTACCTCCCACCACTGCCTCTTCTCGACTGCCCCCAACAGAGACACTGCATGAAAAGATATGCACTTGGTGGTGGTTGGCAATTCATATTTTCTCCTCTCAGTATTAAGCAGGGAGCAAGGCTTGGATGGACCCTGCTTTGCATCCTAGTTATGGAGCCTTTTCTTGTTCTTTTTGCAGCAAAGAAAATGGAACAAGTCCAGCTGACTGATTTTGCTGTCCCACCCTTTTGTCACAAAACACCTGGAGCAAGTTTTTATCTTCGTCCTTTTTTGGGTCAAGGAAGAGTGAAGAAATCAGTGCTGTTTAGAAAAGAAATCAGTGTTGGTTAGAGCTTAAAGGGGTCATCTTGGATGCAAGATAAGCACCAAAAAAGTTGCTGACAAGAGTATAAAAATATTTTCCCAAGTTTCATTTTTTCTTCTACAGAATTTTACTAGGTATTGAAGAACATGTCGCTGGAAAAAAATTTTATAAGCAGAGTCAAAACAAGAGAACATGCACAGCTTAGGCTCTGTTCCAGCTCATGTTGAATTATACTAGTGGATTAAGTGATTAAAAAGAGACACAGCCTCCCTAGCCTGGTGGTTAAGACATTTATGTATGATATTAAGCTCAGAGTATTGAGACTTTAGTGTGTGTTTGACTATGGTTTATCTGTCTGTCTCTCAATTTTTTCTGACAAAATGGCCAGCAGATTCACTTCCACACTTGGGCTGGATTGAAACTATTTCTTCTCCTCAAAATCCTAAAATTATTCTGTGGATTAAAAATATGTTTTCCTTTGAATTTTAGATTCCTTTCGAATTTAGACAAAAGTGCAACGCTGAGCTTTTTACCTCAAACTATGACAGAAGAGATATCTATAGTAAATTTTAGGTCTTTCTACAGCTACCTCTGGTATTCGTATTCCTTTGACTTTTCACTGGCTAGTGCAGTTCATTTAAAATGGCTTTAGGATACCTGTCAAAACTTCAGGAACTGATTACGGGAAAAATGATGAAGCTTCTCAGAATAGGATGGAACAAGGTGAGACACTGGGGCTCTAATGGTTTTGTCTTTGCTCATATGAAATACAACAGGTCAGCACCATAGTCTGGCCATTAGAAGCCCAATGTAGGAATTAAGAAGTATATTGGAACGTGTAATGAAATATTAAATGTTCCAATTCTCTGAGCTCTCAGATTACAGAGCAGTGGCAAAACCAGTCACATTTAGCCAGCTATTTACATCAGGATTTTTGGCCTTGGATGGAAAGCAGTCAAAAGTTAGACCTACAGAAAAAATTCTGCCCTCAAAGAGAAGCACAAAGGTCTCCCACCCCTTGATGTTTTAAATTTAGTTTTGTTCTATATTTTGACATTGGTAGAAGTGAAATCTGCAAAATCACCCAGAAAGGCTTATGATGGAAAGCTCATCTGCCAGTAGATATGTCTAACCATGCATGTAGCACACAACATGTAACACAGATGTAACACACAGGATACTCAGAGAACACTGGCCTTATTTTAAACTAACCAATCACAATTTTTTAAAATAATTTTTAGGTCTGTATTGTGACAGTTTGTTTTATGATGTCATGCCTGGGCAATTGCAGAGCCATAATTGCACAGCTATGACTCATTGCAAACCAATCAGTGTAGTCAGTTTCCTAATGCTATTTTGTACTATAACGTTGTTATTGTAAAGGCAGGAATTCTTTAATCATCAAATTGAATGACTGCCAAGAGCTCATTTTATTGACCATTAAAAATGCTTCTGTTTAGAAGAAATGCTACAACATCACTGTTTCCAAGAGCAGATTTTTTTCTGCAGTGTTTTTTAGAGAACAATCTGCAATCAAATTATAGGTCAAAACAGTGTTTATCATCTGTAAATGTACAAGGCATTCAAAAATGAAGATCCTAATCCACACTGTATTAAGTTCTCAAGTAAAACCTACTTTTGGGAAAAAATATTGTATCAGACCCCAACAAGCAAGGAGGCAACAACATGCATATTTTCATTGCAAAGCACTAGAATTCCTCAAAGACGACTGTTTCAAATTTTAAAAGTAGTATCTGCAACCGAACACCACTGCTGCATGTCTTTTGATGTCTGGCACCTCTTTCTGATTAAAATATAATTTTCAGTAAGGCCCCAATTTTAGAAAAATAAACTGAAGGTGGTAAATCTGATGCTGAATTGTGGCAACAATTTTTAATGATGATATTACAGTTTCCTCACTGTCAAAGGATTCCATGGGAGGGACAGCGTGATGTTGCTTTATTCAAAGAACCATTTTCCATCCAGTTGGAAAGAGGTGTCGTCTTGGTAGATGCTTCAATGGTGTGAAAATTTAGAAGTAAAAATAGATAGAAACCCATGCTCAGTTTAGTGGCAGTGGGTTGGTTCCCAGTTTCTGGAAAATCTGTAGAAAAGTTTATACCAGTACCTAAATATTTCTACAGCTGCAATTTCTGAGAACGCTTGTGGACACATTCAGCAAAAATCACCCTATTTAGTAAAATACATTCTCTTTGGACAGCAAGGACTTGAAAAAATATACAATTATGTTGCCTTTTATCTTTAAACACACAGCAACTCTAGAGTCTACAGGAATAATCTCACTGCATTGACCTGTCAGTACCAACTAATGACTTCCTACTGTTTGCTCTTTTCCTTTTCAAGTCTACCAAGGAAAGTGTGCAGAGTAAAAATAAAATAAAGCCTTTTCGTAAGGCAGCAAAAATATTGAATACTCCTTTGCAGCTCCATAAACATCAGCAGAATCATTATATTTGTCATTTAATAACCAATTCAATCAATAATAAAGAAAGGGGAAACAGTGCAGTCTACTAATGTACTTAAAAAAGGATGTGCTTATACAACAAAACAAATTTGATTATGTGAGTCTGTAAATAAGCAGAGGGCTTGTTCTCTTACCAGTAAGCAAGCTGATATATCCTTTTTAACTGTCATGAAAAGTAAAATAGGTATTTTTAGCAGTAAGGAAACACAAGACTTACCAAGAAAAGAGAAAAAAGGATCTGCATGCTAGAAAAGAAGGGAAAGGAGAGAGCAAGACTTGGCAAAAGAAAGGATGGCATAGGTGTACTGAGAAATGCCTCCATGGTTTAATGCAGGTGCGTCACACAATGACAAACCGAGAAACAGGTCTAGGGTTTTCCAGTGAGTAAACCAGTCTTTTGGAATGAATGTAGAGTAAAAATATCAAGTTGGCTGACAGACTTGGGCAGTTCATCTTGCAGGTTATGTGCTACCTGCATTATGTATTACTAGTATTTATGGACCAGCAATTCACTGTCGAAGTCAGTAGATGATGCTGGAAGTGGTTTTTTGTTTGGCTGCTCTTGAGTGAATGCTTCTTCCATGGGAGAGTACCTGATGACTTGGATCATTTCTCTTTCTTATTTCCCCAGCAAATAAGGCATAAAGAGAATAATGTTTTGGATCTCTGTGAATAAGCCAGTACTGGTTTCTAAATCATCTAGAGGCTGTCCAAAAAGCCCAAATCAGTTTACTTTTATAAATGAACTCAAAAGGACTCATCTCTCCTAGCTGAGCATACCCTGTGTCTTGGTATCCCAGCACTTTGCATCCTAGCAGACAGCTGTCACTAGACTGCCTGAATGCAGTTGAAGAGCTTGGTCATTGGATAAAAGTTATGGAGCATGCTAGGTTACCTAGAGCATTTAAAGAATCCATTCAAGCCAGTTCAATTGTGTTGTGATATATAGCATCCAATTTCCTGTAATTTCACCCAGGTGAACTGGGGAAAACATAATTTCAGATAAAGATATATCGAAAAGCAATTGTGTCACATCAGTGGCTGTACCACATGGTTCATCTCTGAGTTAGGACTAATAAAACTTTCTACCTATCCCTTTAACATTGCTGATGTGATCACATTCTCTCCTTGCCTTGTAAGCCCACAGACAGCTGTCAGTTGCACACAAGTGAAACTGCAGATATTCACTGAAATAGCCAATGGAACATTTTCTTAAATGCAGAAATAGTATTGTTGCATTACTGAGAAGAGCAGAACTGGATGAGCAGTATGGAAAATGATTGCACGGCTCTACTTGCAGCATCTGTCACTGCTAACCGTTCATGAAAGGGACCAATAAAGGAACGGGATATTGCCAATATTCTTAGAATAAGGTTTTTTATTAGCACAAAAATAATCCGACAAGTAAAATATGGAAGTGAGACAAGAATATGTGAGAGACTTGTCTTAAAGGAGAGACTAATCTTTACTCTGCTAAAATAATTGAATGAGGATGTTGGTTTGTGTTTTGTCAGCTGCTGTTGTAGTTCCAACAGTTTGTCTGAAGGTTTTATTACAAGTGATAACTGAGCAGAAGGAAAAACAATGATGGCCAAGTGATAGACAGTCAACAACTGAGTCAAAATTAAATGGATGAGGAACAACTAGTCAGACACTTCAGCATCCAAGCAATCCTAGCCTCAGGAACCAGAGAGCAGCAGATTTTAGCAGAAAGGTACTTTTTTCCTCCCTCTTTAAAAGATAATCTTCAGAAAAAAAACCAGACATGGCTGGTTTGAGGAGCCTGAGCGTACCCATGGGCACGCTCGCCTTGACCAGCCCGGCCAGTCTCTCTGAGGTCTGTGACCTGAGGGGCTCCATTCAGGCTCAGATCAGAGCACCCGCACCTGTCCTAAAAGGTGTTTCCTGCTGCTCCTGACTTGCTCTGTGGTTTTCTAGTCCAATCTCGGGCCAGGCTTGTGGCCTATCATCTGCTTGGTGATTACAGAGTGTTAGATGGACCCCATCCCTGACTAAACCTTGACAAGGGCTTTGCCTATGTTGAGGGTCACCCCCAGCTCCCAGCTCAGGCCTCTTCATGGGTCTTCACATGAGTCTGTCCCACTCTCACTGTTCTCAGTAACTGCTGAGGCAGGAGAGGATGCAAAGAGAGTAAGTCCAACCTTTTTTTTTTGTCTTCCCCCTGAAAAATCTCTTGCTGCAGCAGCTCTGTGTATGTTTGCACTACAGCAGGTACATGGTGGAGCATATTTGCGTATAAAGTGTGGCAGAGATTTTGTGGACAATGGGCAGAGGAAACAAGAACTACATTTGGAAACAATGAGGGCGTATGCATCTGGAACTTAGGACATTATGAATACAACACAGAAAACTTCAGACCTTGGAGGCAGTTCCTGGCCCAAAGGCAGGAAGAAACCTGTTGGTAGGTGCTTTTAAAAGAGGGAAAAGACAGCGGGATATAGGAGAAACTGCCCCAAAATTAGAATAAATCTGATTTCATAAATGAGAGCTTTCAGGAAAACAAAAACTCCCTGTGACTAATGAGGCCAGAAGGAAGGCTGCAGAGAAACATTTCAGACTGACTTCAACAGAAAGAAAATGCTGAGGCATGCGACTGAAAGCTCTGTGTTTAACACTAAAAGGTCCGCCTGCAGAGCAAACCCAGGAGAGAAAGTTGTGAAAATTATGTGCCTACATGCAAACAGAGGTCTGAAAAAAATGCAGAAGTACACTAGTCAATCATCAAAATGGGTAAACTTTGTCACCCTATTCCTCAGAGGACTAATTAGGTCTGGCAATATCAGGCAAGATGAAATGCTTCCTGTAATGTTCAAATCCCTTGGATAGGCAGCTTCCAGCACCCTTTGTCCTCCCAGAGTGGTTGGTCACATTTTCAACCAGTATCATCCAACCATCACATGACATTTCTACATAAATGAGGTGAGGTTGTCTTTATTTACTTCTCATAGATCTTTTACCAATGTTTTAATAATCAAGGGACCTGTCAATAAAGTTTACAAAAAATCAAAATACAAGCCTACAAAAATGCCACCTCCAGCACAGTATCCCAGAGCACCCAAGGTGTAGATGGTTTCCTGTTACAGGAATTGAATGGTCTAGTTTCAAAATGTTACACTGCGAGCATAGAGTAAAAGATTCTGCTAACAATCAGCAGCAACCAAAAAACATCTATGTGATGTGGAAACTAACCTGAAATTTTGAAGTTTGTGGCAACATTACCAGAAAATAAATAGGGCTCTAATATTCTTTATTATTTTTTCCCTCTAATTCTATATATAAAATGTTTAAAATTAACAAAAATTTGCATTTTAAGAGAGAAGAAGATCTAAAATTACTAAATTGTTAATTCAGTTTTCCTAATTATAGCAAACTACTTCAAGACGTAATCTGGTGATTTTTAATAAAAACCTACAGGCTGTTTAAAAAGATACCCAAGACCTTCATCTAGTCACAGTTGCGTAGTTATGTAAACACAAATGGCTGCCTAAAGCTGCACACAAGCTGGAAGAGTCATTATCCAAACATTCAATTTTAACATGAAAATTCTGTCTAACATGTATTTTAGGATAGGCCAGATTAAAACCAGAAATACAGGCTTTCTGAATGCCTTCAAAGCAACATTTAGAAAGCCAGTGTGTCCTGCTCTTTCACCTCCACAAAGTGAAGCTGGACTTTCTCTTTGCCAGTAATGTCAGCTATCTCATTCCTGCTCTGTAGCTTCCCCACAGACTGAGTGGCAAGAACCAGGAATTTTTCTTCCATGGCATCCCATTACAAAGTTTCAGATCACCCAAAGGCTGTTTTCTTTTTAACCTGATGTTGTGAAGCCGGGACAGCCCATCCAGATGCTCTTCAGCAGGGTAAGTGGTATCTCTGCCTGCCAGAAAAGTAAGCGTTGAAAACGGACCTTACATCTGTGCCTGCTGTTTGTGTTTGGCAGTCAGAAGCCATTAGTAATGGCTCTGCTACGAAGCTGGAGAAAGAACCAGCACCTTCCTTCTTGGTGTCTCAAAGGTCTGTTCTGGTCTTTGCTCATATTTCTTAAAATATGTTTTAGTTTCATTTAGCACAGTGCATAATAAGTACACTTGACGCCAAAAACACAAACACTGCTGAGATGGCAAACTGTGTATATTTTCAATGCCGTCTGAGCCATTTTTTGGGAGAAACAAAGGAATTTTTAGATGCCTTCCAGCAGTCTTTAGGGCTTATACATATCTTGCAACAGCAACTTCTAACTTTTTTACTTTTACTGTATCTATGCTCAGCCTGCCTCACAATTTCATGGGAATAGAACAACAGGGCAGAATGGAATGCTCAACTATCCAGTGTTACCAAAACGACAATAGGACAGTCAGGAATTAGTTGTGGAGGTAATAACATAGACTTCCGGTTTTACACTGTTTCTGCACTCTGCTGAACTTCATCAGCGCCTACCCCCCTTCCTCAGAAGTCTTTTGTAGCTCATTGTCAGATTTCAGGGTAGAGCTCAAACTAAATGTAATGTTTTTAATTTTATTCACTATTTATTTACTGAATCTCTTCGCAGTAGAGGAAACTTAATTGAAGGAGATTCCTTTTGCCTTCTCCCTCTTGACCAATATTCTGCTTTTCCAAGCAAACCACCTCAATCCATTTTTCTAAATCCATTCAGGCAGCTGAGAAGCTTGAACCTTCTTTTTGCCATCCTGGGGAAGTGTCTAGTGACCTCTGGGTTAGACAAATCAGAAGGGGAAAGTATGAAAAATTCTTCATGACAACTAAGGTCTGAAGCCTTAAGCCTAAAAAAACAATTACTCAAAGATAATTGTCCTGTCTGTTTATATATAAACCTCTGTCTTTCTGAATGTCTTTTAAGTTTTGGGTAACCACACATTTCTCCACAATATAGATGAAACTGCGAAGTTTGGTTTAATGATTTCTTTTCCTTTGATTAAGACAGGAGAAAAACTAGAGAAAAAACCCCGAACCTGCCTTGCATTTTAATTACCTGAACCCATTAGGTAAACTCAAACAATTAACCTTTCAAACCACTTATAGATACAACAGAGTTTTTGACTCAGCTTTCATTATATACATGTTGCTTAGAGAGTAGTTCTATATTTACAGATATCTTTTTCATCATCGTTTTCTTTTAAAAAGCTCAGTAAACAGACAGCTCATCCTCAAAGTTCTAACAAAAATGAATGTCGTAACACATCATATTAAAAACCTCTTAAAAAACAGTGCATGTATACATATGAATTAGGAAAAATCATAATGAGACATGGCAGGAGAAGAGAAATATTACCCTGAGAGTAGAGGCCTCCATTGTGTTCTTCAGAGAGCAGATCAATGCATTTTTGATGCAAACACAATGCTTAGTTACAAAAGCATAAGTCCTGCAATTGACTTTGCATAGACAGATTCAGCTTCTCTCTTGAAGCATCGTTGACTTCAATTGACTCTCACATGGAGTCAGTTGCAGAATCAGTCCTTGGTAATGACCACACTATAAGGGCTTGAGTCCTTGCCCATTAAACTCAGTGTGAGATTTTTCAGTTGATTTTAAATCTGAGTCTAAACACAGATAGATAAGGCATTATGAGTAGTTTGAATTCATTTCTGAATTAAAAGAATTTCTATCAGCTATTTCATGTAAACATTAAACACAGCAGCATACATCCTTTAAAAATTCATTCAGCTATGTGATGGGAAAGTAAATACAAAGGAATGCAAAATCTTACATCCTAACTGCATGAGTTAACCTCGAAAAGGGGGAGGGTTTTATTTTTCCTGAATTTTGATAGCGTTAAAGCTCTTCTCTTCTGTTATTCTGGTTATGTGCAATGCTTTACACCTTTAAATGTCCACTCATTTTCATTGATAGTTTTCTACATTTGCAGTATAACTAAATGTTAATTAAAGTCATTCAATGCAACTGAAACAATTATAGGTTCTCTTTTGGATTAAATGTTCCACTACCGAGCAGTTGCAATTAAATGCGATTAAATTTTCTGTTTACATAGGCTATATTTCTTGACACTATCATTTTTATGGCTTTACAGTAGGAGAGAAAAATCCAATATAATCCCCAAATTTCCTCACATATTTACATCTTATGTCACTTTCACAGTAAGGAGCACTGATGACAATACTTTCTTTAATAGGAATTAAGAGACTTTTTCTGCATTTATCATATCTTGTGGGCATTGATATCTGCTCTTGGTGAACTTGGGTCTCATCAGAAGACCTATACATTTCAACAGCTTATTAACACCAATTTTTTCCTTTGATGAAGCAAGACAGATCTCTTTGAAAGCTAAGAACATTAACAGAGATATTAAAACAATTTGGTAAATATATCCGTGTCTTTTGTTAATACGAATAAATTTTTCATTTTTGTATTTGTAAATTGCCTAATTTTTAAGACACTTGAGGAAAGAATATTACCTTTACCTAAATTTACTCCAAGCAATAAATACAAGATACATCTAAAAATAAAAGATAAAACAGTAAATGTGGAATATACATACTGACTATTTCAAGATTACTGTATTCCAGAAATCTTACTGCCTCTTTTACCACTCAGTCTGCTCTTAAAGAGAGGTGATGACTTTTTCTTTCAGTAGACAGGCCAAAATATAAAATTAATGCATCTATATACTAGCAGGCACCTTTAAAATAGTATTTGAGGGCATCGTCTACAATGGACAATTGCTGGATATGACGTTCTGTCATTCATACCAGAATGTAACTGACCCTGCCTGACACAGAAATTGACCAAAGCTCCTAATGCCCCAATCTTATTTCTCTTCGCTTTGCAAAATACTTGTAGTTGAATTTCTCATGCTATACTTCTATCCAGGCTAACTATTTCTGAAGACATTCTGGAACCAGGTGAGCCATATTGTTTGAATATTACGATGGGTGTTATCTTTCATTAAATCCGGGTTGGTTTTTTTTTCAGCTCTGGATAACATTGTTAATTTTCCAAAATGTGATTTTGTTCAAGTGTATTTTAAGAACTTTTTGTCATATCCTGGAAAATACGTGCAGATTTGGTCAGTTCTTAGGTTTCTGGTAAATTTTAGTTTTATACATTCTCACTAGAGGTGTTTTCAATTTTAAACACTGTACACCTCTGACAAAATTATTCTTCTTTATCAAGTCCCTGCTGGTATTGAGATTGTGTATGCCTGATACTAACAGAGCAACCAGACAGGTCTCCTGAAGAAATATGCTGCTGGATTTTAGCTAAACATTGTCTGAAATAGCTACTCTCAGCTGCACAGAACTAGTGTAAGAACATCAGCAAGGAGAAATCTGAGAGCTTTTTTTCCTTCGAACTAGAAATATTTCTCCCAGTAGGAGCTAAACCAGAAAAAAATAGAAGAATTGAGAGAGCAGGAAAATCAAATAGTTCGATAGGCTTTGTAGAGTTTGCTGAGCTCACACAAGGATTTGGACCCCAGAGGGAAAGTCGAGCCAGGCTGGGTGAGAATGAGGAAAGGAGGAGACCAAAACAGGAACCCATGTGCACCTCCAGGGACCTTCAGGGTTAGGGTTAGGGTAAGGGTCAGGGTTAACGCAACAACATAGCAACTCTTGTAGAAAACTGCTATGAAGTAGATAAAAACCGACTTTTTACAAACGTGGATCTCGAACACTAACCTCTGTTGAGCTTGAGTCTTTCTCTCATTTCACTAAATAGACTGTTTTTATTAAATTTATAAGGATGTAGCACCTCTGAGAGCCTTTCC
This sequence comes from Oreocharis arfaki, assembly GCA_013398015.1. NCBI lineage: Eukaryota > Metazoa > Chordata > Aves > Passeriformes > Paramythiidae > Oreocharis > Oreocharis arfaki. The sequence goes on along the minus strand of VZRR01000609.1, from coordinate 109,368 downwards.
TGGTGAAGTTCAGTTGAGGTGAGTCCTGCTATTATGAACAGAGCAATGATGCTGCGAACAAATAAGCATTATCTCTTTGTAAGTTGAATGAGGGGTACTAAACCCAGCCAGGCAGAGGAGGGCAAAATTAATGATACATTGGGTCCCTGGATTCCAAGAGTTCCTAAAATTTAAATTCTTGACTTTTCAATTTGAAGAATGCTTAATGCAGCAGTTGTTAATGCTGCATTTGTAATGCACCATCATTGTGAAGTTTGAATGCTTTAGCCAGATGAACATTTACTGTCAGTGGCACAAATCAAACTTTTCCGACTACTAATCTTAGATGGAACAGACACAGACCAGCCTTCATAAGCCATCCCTCATGTTTTGCAGTGGAAGGCATTATTTGTTTTCTGCCTTTATTACATGCAATATACTCTTGGAGAGGCAGGTTGCAAATATATGTTCCATGTCAACCACATGAAAAATATTTGCCATGTATTTTCACTTGCAATTGAACTCTCTGGAGGATAAGAGCTATGAGACCAAGCAAACTGAAAGAAGTCGTAAAAATGGTGCCACACATCAACACCCTGGTAATACACGAATGTTGTCAAAGCTGGATGCAACTGAAATATCAGTGAGGAGAAGAGAGGATGAAGGGTGGCACAGCTGGTACACACAATTCAAAATATGGTCCACAGAGCCTGGGCTAGTGAAGGTTATTTCTTTATGCCCTGTCATATAAATCTGCCTTGTTCTTGTGCTTCTGTCTCTGAGAATAGGACTAGGGAACTCAGTGAATTCCTTTAGATGAAGGTAAAAAGTACTGCTTAAAGAATGAAATAAGGAAAATTTAAAAGGGATTTGCCCACAACTCTAAAGCTCCAAGTTGGACTGAGAAAATTAGAAATGGCTTATCTGGAAAAGGTGAGACATCTTATATTTTACCATAAAATAAAATATATTCTTGTCTTGGAGTGGTAAAATATGTACTCTATCATGCATTTGCTAACCGTTTTAAGAGGTATATATGCAATATATAGCTAAAGAGATAACTACATATTTATATAAATGTAAACTGTTCTAGATGAAGTTGGAGTGGAAGAAAAGCTGGGGTATGACTTTAAATGATTTATAGAGACGACTTCCATTAAATATTTGTTCTGTATACTAGTGGACAGCTGTAGTCCAACTCCAGTACTATTAGCTTTGACCATTTATCAGCATGTAGACTACAAAATCAACAAAAATAACCAAATATTATTGATGTGAATATCAAGGCATTATTATCAGAATCAGAGCAGATGTTTGCCCATTTTGCATTCATATTTTAAGGGCATCTCTGTTTATTTTTTTGTAAAATAAACATGAGAAGGTACAAGTATAATTGTAACTTTGAAGAACTCTTTCTACTACTTCAAGTCATTGTGCCTCTGTTGAAAGAGCAGACTTATTACTGTACAAAAATATTGGAGAAGAATGCTTTGGGGATTATATAAATTCCACATTTATCCCCTCTGCAAGAACAAGCAAGTGTCAAGTGTCAGCTACCCTATTCTCATCCATTAGCTCTCGGGGTTCAGAATAGAATGGACTTCAGAAAAGGACAGTTTGGAAATGGGTATTGACAAAGTGCAATTTTAGCCTAGTATAGCTAATCTCTTTAGGCTCTGTCTATAGTCAGCAGAGTAAGATAGTCTCCTATAGAGGATGATTCAGAGCAGAAACCTAATTTAGCTGGTCTGACTCACTCTCCTCAGAATGAATCAGCAGGCATTCTTGACCAACATTATGCCCGAAAATTGAAAATGCCTTTCCTCTACCTGAGTACATATGACGCACTATTCCCAAACAGAAAAAAATTTAAATCCTCTACAGTACTTACTATAACTCATTTAAAATCATCTTTTCCTCCAGAAAGCACTGGAAAGGGAAAAAAATAAAGAAATAAACAGAAGAACAAGACAAAACAAAAGACAATAAATAGCTGGTCAAAGCAGCCCAGGTCCTTCTGGCCACAGCTGATGTAGGAAAAATGTGATCAAGTATGAAGTTGTTATCTCTTTAAGTTATAGGGTCTATTGAATGTGAACAGGTGACATCCTTAACCAACAGTATACTTTCGCAGGGAAAACTCTAAGTTCCTTTGTGGACTTGGTCAGTGCTTGATATGAAATAGCTTGGCTAGAAGGTGAAGCTAGTTAAAAATGTTAATTTCAAGTGGGAAAAAAAAATCAGTTGTATAAAACAACTTGGCAGGAGCAAAGGTGATGGAGAAAAAAATACCCACAGGTATATACCCACACTTTTCTTATCATCATGTTCATACCTATTTTTTTTCTAGCAGAAAGAAGAGAAAGAGATATTCATGAAGTATATGAAAAGGTAAGAGTTACTAAGGATGATATTACACACTTTTAAGGCTTTAATGATTCACAGTTTCATCAACCAACTATGAAAACTGCATGTTATTTAGAACTGGTGGCCTTGGGAAAACTCAACTGGGTAGGCAGATTTCTTTGAAAGAAAGAGAATATCCTCTAAGTTGGCTAGAGTTTCAATAACATAAAAAAACTCATCTGAGAACTCACATCTACAGTTTTCAAATATATATCATTATTTAGTCAAAACAGAAATTCCGTTTAAATTTTTAATATTAATAACATATATAAACATTTTATTCAGAAGAGTTTCATTTTCTTGTGTTTTAGAGAAGACATTAACATTTATACACAACATTTCCTTCAGAATAATTTTAAGGAGTGCCACAGGTCAGCTCCTACAACAGCATTAGAAATACTGATGTAAGGGACCATTTACAGAAATGTCTTACCAGCTAACTACAGTCTTATTTGCCCAGATTACTGAGGTTATGAAGTATTTTACACCTGTAGAGTAGTGCTAATAATCTGTTATGCTCACTGTATCTGAACTAGCTCTGTTTGCTGCTTTCTGGCTAGCAACAGCCCGAAGGTTCTACGTAGACAACACTTAGAACCAAGTACTTTTGCACTTTATGCTTTGCACTTTAGCAACATAAACACAATTCCCTGGCAGCAGCAACTGCAAGCTAGATGTACTTGGAATAAGCACCCGTTGGAAAAGGGGACCGTTATTTCTACACTTTTTTTAAATGCTACCTTCTGTTTTTCAAATGTGCTCTTTAATATCCAGCAGTCATTGCAAATCATTTCAACACACATTTGTACACACATCAGTCACCTGTTATGGATCCTCTGCTCTTTTCTCCACTCTGTTCTCTGTCACTGCCACAATATTCTCCTCCAGGCAATGTGCTCAGCGGGAAACATGAGCGATACCTTCTGGATTTATCATATGGGGAGAGAGGAAGCACTGTAGGTCTGCACTGCTGAATCACAACATTTATATATATGCGTCAAAGCATCTCATCAGGTGATGACACTGCATTTTTGCATCATTTAGTCACATTCTGATGCACATCATCGCACCATGATGTTACATTCCAATGTAAATTCACATCAGGAAGCCTGAAATAAAACAGTGGTGTTTCTAGAAGTCCTGACACCTAGGAAACTGAAAAACTTAACAAAGATCTTTTAAAAATTGGGTCTGCACTGCAAGTATTACCTGAGTTCATTATTCTCATAGTCAATGTTATTTTATACAGTGAACAATTCAGCCAACAACAAAGTATGGAAAATCACTATTAGTTTAGGGAATAATATTGTGTTTGCTTGCTTACTTTTGGCTCACTAGATTTCATAAGTCTAAGAAAATAAAACAGACTGATGAGCAAACAGCAGTCAGTTTAAACACCTTGAATGACTTGCTTACCACAGGTCCATTATCTAAATAATGGTTTCATCTTTGTCCTACTTTAATATGAGTTTCGGCATAAAACTATGGTAGAGGCTTATTCCAAGTGTTTTGTGTTGTTGAACAGATTCCTTATCAATTTATGCTTGTTGCTAACAGGTTACCCTTGCAGAGGTGGTGTAGACTATTCCCAGTGCTAACAGAGACGGGATCTCTGTGTTAGAAGACAGACAAGACTCCAAGGGCCCTGGAAATGAATTAGTAAACCCCCTCAAAGTATCTAGCCATGTGTTAAAAGAAGATGAAGGAAAGCTACATCCACACTCACTGTGTAGTATTTCCTTAAATGGCCTTGTTAATCTGGTTTTTACACCAGATTTTAACAGGGAGGTGAGATGGGAAGAACTTCACTGAGACTCTGGACAGTTTATCGAAGGCATTATGGAACCAAAGGCCCTTGAAACTGCAGAAACATCGTTTTATTCTTTAAAGCAGCCTCGTTGTAAGCTATACACACTGCACCTTCCTCACAAATGCAGAAATTATTCCTGGTTGGCTCATAGACATCCTCTATACAAATTTCACTCACTCCTCTCCATACCTTATGGCATTGCTGTAACCCAGTGTAAGGGGAAAAAAAAACAGTGAGAGGTGTGTTCTTTTTCTGTCTTAATGTCTTCTTTGTTCTGTAAGAGGAGGTTTATGGCGATTTCTTTCAAAAAAAGATCATTTGACACAGGGAAAGTAACCACAGCTCTGTGCTAAATGGTTCTGTAACCTGGGGTTAATTAAGGTCTATGTGACAGAAGTGACCTGCAAGCATGGATACTGAGCAGACCTGTAGATTTTTTGCTTTAAATTTCACTGCTAATAAGCACATCCAACCACACATGCAAGCTTAGCAGATGTTTCATTTTTTCTTGGAAACAGAGATTTAAAAGAACTATTTTCCTGCGGTTTCAAGGACTGCAGAAGCATACAGTACTACGTACACCCACAAACATAATTGCTGTTTACAGCCAGACACCAAAGGGAGTTGAAAGGTTTGAAATATTTGTATATGCAAAGGAATTGAAAAAGGCTATCAGACTTTCCTATGCATTTACTCATCACAGGGCCTAAAAGAATTTTGTCTCACTTTTTTTTAACAAACAAACAAGTAAATAAACAAACAAACAAAAACAACAAAAAACCAACCAACCAACCAACCGAAAAACCAAACCTGTTAAGAGGCAGATTGCTGGAAAATAAATCTGATTTGCATTGACCAGTCCTGTTATGCAATTCACCAGTAAGTGAGGCGAAAAACAAGCAGGAGGTAAAGGCATTTTACTTTAAAGTTTTACCCAACCTGTTTACAACTCTGGAAAAGAGAGCTGTATCACTTAGAATGCCTTCACACTTACTCTTTGGATTACACAGCTTTTGACATATGTTAAGGTCTATTTCTTCTCCATGGGATGTTGTATGAAAGTGTCAGAAACAGGTATTCAGGCACTGAGATTTTCATTAAAAATCTGTCATGCCCATATGTGCTTAAAATTAGAACAAAAAATAGAGTATAAGTTATACAGTTGAGAAAAAGTATGAAAGAAAGGAAAGGCAGAAAATAAATCTTCCCACTGGTTTGTTTGGTTTTTCTTTTAAGTGCTATGATCATCAAAACAAACTAGCTGGTGGTGAATATCCTTTGGGGACACTGTCTGTGGTGGCCACCATTTACAACCAAATTATACATACAGAGATGACACAACACGCTGACACTTGCTGACATCAGTGCAGACAGGGCATCCAAACTCAGATTTGCACAACTTAACGAACATTACTTGCTGGAGAAGCCATATATAATCTTTTGGAAAGCTATAATCTTTAATTTTTCTATTTTTTTTTTTTTTGAAACAGAGGTAGAAGATGGGATTCAGCAAGTATATCTTTCTCTTACAACATCGTCATCTCAAGAGCAATCATTCTGGAACTCATTCCTTTTCCCACTTGTCTCTTCTCAGCAACAGTCCCTCTTCCAAAGTTCCCGCTAGGAGTATCTCTGGTTTATAAATTGTGTCAGGGATTATTTTTTCCTTAAGTACCACAATTTAAATTGGCAGCTCTGCTCTTCTGATCCTATTCTGGACAAAGATTATATGTTCAAAATAAAATCTGACTTACACATTTAAAGGGTGGAATTGGCTTTATTAGTAACTCAAAAAACCAAACCAAACTAGACCAAAACACATGATGTTGGGTCTAAATGCTCTCTCCCGAAGATGCTAGCATCTCCAAGTTTCAACTAGTTATTGATCTGACCACTGACTAGAAGATCAGATCTCCTTAATATCCTAGGTCATGAAAAGCATGGTGAGCTAGCAGCACTTACATGGCATGCTGATCACAGAATAAGCTGAGTTGGAAGGAACCCATCAGGAAGATTGAGTCCAACTCCTGGCCCTGCACAGCACCATCCCTGAGAGTTACACCATGTGCCCAAGAGTATTGTCTAAATGCTTCTTGAACTCTCTCAGGATTGGTGTTGTAACCACTTCCCTGGGAAGCATGTTCCAGTGCCCAGCCACCCTCTGAGGAAAAACCTTTTCCTGATATCCAGCATAAACCTCTCCTGACACAACTTCAGACCATTCCCTCACATCCTGTCACTGGTCACCACCAAGAAGAGATCAGTGTCTTCCCTCCTCTTCCCTCGCGTGAAAATTGTAACTGCGATGGTTTCTCCTCATTCTGCTCTTTTCCAGGCTAAATAAGACAAATGATCTCAGTCACTCCTCATAACCTTGGCCCATCCTCTCAAGGCCCTTCACCATCTTCACTGCCCTTCTTTGGACACTCTCTAATAGCTTAATGTCTTTTTTATATTGTGGCACCCAACACTGCCCCCAGCACTGGAGGTGAGGCCACCCCAGTGCTGAGCAGAGAGGGACAACCCCCTTCTTTGCCCAACTGGTGATGCTGTGCCTGATGCCCCCCAGCACACGCTTGGTGCTCTTGGCAGTGCTGACTCCTGTTCAACTTGCCATTGCTCAGGACCCTCAGGTCCCTTTCTGTGATTCTCTTCTCCAGTCTCTCATTCCCCAGTCTTTCTGTACATCCAGGGTTGTCCTGGAAAGAGTCTGGCACTTTCCCTTGTTGACCTTCATACGGTCAGTGATTGCCCAATCCTCTAAGCTGTTGAGGTCTCTCTGGCTCTTGCTAAACAAGTGGGTTAGAAGAAAGGATCCTTTTATGTTTATGTGAGGTTATGGTCACTGCCAGTCTGTTAGGGGCATCTCCCATCACAACTCTGGACCTAATGAAGTCACAGCACTGTCTTGAATTCTGTAGTTGCTAAAATGCTCTGCCCTGGAGAAATACAGAAAACTGTTGGCAATGTAGGTCATTCGGGGAAGCATTCCCATTCCAAATTACTTTTAAATGGGATAAGAATGAGTATAATTAGCTGACATAGTAAAATGACTAATACTTTCTCTTCTCCCCTCACTCCCCTGGACAATAGCCACCCCAACAGTCAAACACACACTTTTATTTCATAAGACTATTTGCAAGATCATTAGCCTTTCTCCTAAGATGGTTAGAACATGTGGATCCACTTTATTTGGTTAACATGTGCACATTAGGAACCCCATCTCCCTGGAACTCTGCTGCAAATATGCCTCGCCTGTTTTTGTGTTTATTTACTATACTATTCATCATCTGTTATGCTTCTGAAATCTGTGCACGTGTTGCAAATAATATAATGCCTGTATTACAGCAAAACAGCAAAGAAATTTTGGGTCATATGTCCAGTAGTTCCCATTTCTTAGATGGTGAAGAGAGAATACAGACATGAGTGTCATATTCAGCATTGTGCTCTTATTCACTGCAGCTTTCTTTTTTTAGACTTTACTGCAGTTCCTGTAAGGAGCTGTGTGACTTTCTCACCTCATGTTCATTTGTACACATTGAAAAAAGCAGTCAGTAACAGTTCTGCCAGTAACAGTAGCCAAAATATGCAGGTTTAATTAAAAAAAATAAAGTTTTGTACCGCCATCCAAAAAGGAAATGTGTTTGTTTTCTACACCAAACCATATTTCACGGTGATAAGCAATGACTGGTCAGTGGCTGAGATTTGAACACTGCAGCAGTATCAATCAATCAGGCATCAGATAAACACATTTCAAAATGTGTATTAAATACAGGCTTGAGCTCATGCGCACTGACATACAGTATTTCATTCTCAATGTGTTCTTTTCCTATCAGCAGACATTTCTTTGTTCTTCAACTGTGTTACTTGAACGGCTTCCTTTCTGCAAAACAATTTTTGAATTTCAGAGTAATTTCTTTTAAACTTATTTTTGAAAGTTGAAGTTTAGGTCAAATGCAAATATGAATATAGTTTTATCCTGCATGCATAATTTGTAGTCTGTGTGGAACTGACTCATCTGTCCTCTGTATCTGGCACTCATATGACGAGCTCTCCTGCTAAGAGTGACCTATTCATCCTTCAAATAAACATCCACAGAGGAAGAAAAACAATATGTACAGTTCCAAATAAGGAACAACATATTGTGCTTGATGTGATCCACTCATGTCAGTTCTGTCAGCAGTCTTTTGAATTAAGGGTCTCTTATTCTGAAAACATTTGGAGATATTGGGTCATATCCTGAGCAAATCAAAATGCTGACATATCTGAATTTAACTGTTTATGACATATGAGCAGTTAAAATAATGTCTTGGCTCAGTGATCTTAAGCACAATGCTTTGAATAATTAAGAAAAAGTTTGCAGAATTTTTTTTTTCTTTTGAGGAGTTGTGGTCTACTGGCAAAACAAAGGGTATTACTGTCTTGAGTGACTGAAGTATTTATTACTTATGAATATTTTCACAAGTTGCTTTACATATATGATCAATGAAATGTAGCAAAACTTCCAGCTAATACCTAATCTACAAGAATTTACTGGTTGACTGATATGTTCCCTTCGGTCCGCATTCAAGATTTATTTTACTTGATTTGCAACAGAAATCTTGTTGTATTCAATGGAAGAGTAGCATTATGGATATTCACATACTATGTGCACATAACACTGGACAAAGACATTAAGGTGTTGGAAAGAAGCATTCAGAGACCAGATTTGTAGAAGTCAGACCATAACCACAAACAAATGGATATGGTGTGGCTGAGTGCAGCTTTTCCAAATCTGTTAAAAGATTGAGCGTTCCTAATTGGAAAATTAGAAAATATTACAATAGCTTGTATAGATAGTCTATAAGTGATTCTAAGAAAACTTTTAAGTTAACACCTAGAAATAAAAAAATCACGCTTTTGTAGAATAAAAAAGACTACCTGCAGCAAATATTGATCCCAAGAATTATCCTCTTAGCATTTTTACAATCTGTTTCTGCCTTACAGGTGATAAAAAGAAAGATCAGGTTTCTTTATTTTTGGCTGTGGTGTGCCACCATCTCAAGGTAAATAGATTTCCATTTCTTTTTCCTTTACAAACAAACCCTGAATCTAGTGTTCAGGGTTGGTTCATTTTGTCTTATATTTTACAACACCTGAACACAGCTGTCTCCCTGAAATCACTGGCTACATTTATGCAAACCCACAGTCTTCTGATTATACCCTCCCTACATGGTGAAACCTTCACAGAGGTGTTACTAAGAGCATAATGAAAATATAAGGCACTGTACAGGTGTCCTGATAGACCTAATCTGGCCAGCAGCACCTGCATTACTTACACTGGTGAATGCAATACCTAAATCAAAACCAAAACACAGTCCTGGCTTAATTCCCAGTTTTAGGGAGTGCTTATAGAACTGGCTACTGGGAGGTGAAGGGTGGAATAACAGGTTTTTTTTTTCTTCAGTTGGAAAGCAGAACAAATTTGAGCTGGAAATCAGTAGGAAAAGGAATATAGAACCCTATAATGTCATTTTTATTTAATCATTTTATAGATTACAACTGGCAGGCTCATCTTTTGCCAGGTTGTTTTTTGTCACTTACCACATTGTGAAAGTCTGTTTTACAGACAGACACTGTCATATAAACTAGGTTACTACATTGGAAATTTAGACAAGCGGACTTAACACTGCAATTAATTTGATCTTAAATTTTTTGTGCTTTTCCTGGGTTTCCTCTGCATACAACCCTCAGCAGTTGTTGTGGCATTGCTGGAGTTTTCATGTGTTTCACTTTGTTTTGGGATCTTCAAGTATCACATCCCACTTCCCAGTCTAACTGAAACAGTTTCCTCTGAGTTTGCTTCTATCTCCTCATGCATTTGATTTTTTTAAAACAAAGCAGAATATAGTGTGATTTAGATGACTGATGAGAAGAAGGGTCACAGAAAAGGGCTGATGGTATCTCTTCTTTTTTTAATAAGGCTGGCAAAGGATAAAGAACAGAATAATAAGTAGTAAAAATTTCATCTCTGCAGTGTGTTTGGAAATGAAATATTTTGTCTTGTCAGAAATCAAAAGTGGCTGTCGATTTAAATATGAAAATCATTATAGGAAAACCTCTTAAATTGTTATTTTCAATTCTGTGTTTGAAGTGTAATTATGTCAATGCCTGTGTTGTCACTAGAACACAGAGAAAATTCTTTTGTAGAGAAAACTCTCACAAAACCTGTGAAGAAAGGTCAGATGAAATCCAAAAAGAGTATTATCGTATTGTTACTGGTCCACTCTATTGAGGAGGCTGTTTAACAGGACATTGCCTGCACAGCCCAGAAAATAGCTCAGGCAAGGTAATGTCTGCTGCATTGACCATGTTACTAGCAATTCAAAATGCACTGTGTTATGAAGGAATTCAGAGTGAGAATATTAAAGGCCCAGTCAGGAAGACAACTAACTTCTGAAGCACAATATACACCAATTTATAAAGCTAAAACAGAAATTGGTCTTTCATAAATGCTACATGTAAACTGTTGTTGTCATCTTCAAGATGACTACAATATGACAGCTGTAGATAAAATTTTGGTGGAATCTAGCAGCAAAATAGCATCAGGAGTTTTTTGGGTAAGGGGAAGAGAATTTTGTCGATGGGCCTCTATGGCAAAACTCCATTACATTGAAGCAAAGTCTAACAAAACTAATTAGTCAAACACAGTAGAGTCAAATAAAAGGCACAATCAACCAGTGTTGAGCTACGGCTTTTGGGAAAAGCTGCCTGGGTCTTGCCAGGAAGTTTCTGTGCTATCAGTTTGACACAAATTGAGATCTTTTCTCTCTATCCTAGAATTCCCAATGTCTGTTGACAAAGTCTTGCATCTGATTAGGATGGACCATGCTCAAACGGGACATTATATGTCCCAGCCTCTGGTTCTTCTAAGCAATGCTTACAGCTGGATATATCTGCACACTCCATGTGGTTGTTAAGTTCCTACATGATGTACACATCATCTAGATATCTGGGGTCTTCAGCAGTTAGTTGTCTATCAGACTCAGACTCTCTCTGAGTGTGACAGCCTGTGCTGAGCCAACCATAGGATTCTGAGGATCTAATTTTAGTATCTTTATGAATCAATTTTTTAAAATAATAAAATGTTTCTTTTCCAAGTTCCTGCCCTACGCAGGTCTTCTTGACTTGTCTGATATTCCCTCTGCAGAAATTTAGTGCAGTGGCAGGCTCCAGAAATATATGTGTGTGCTTACTAATACAGCCAAGGAAGACTGGACGATTTATGTGCTCAAGGACATTCTTTGCCTAGAAATAATCCCCTGGGTTAATTTATTTTTCCCTCTTCCTCTATAGTAGCTCTTTCTTCTCTCTTCTGATTTTGGACGTGAGGTAACTAAAGTCTTCTCTCCAAGGAAAGATTTTGTTTAGTCCACATGACAGCTAGGGCAGCTAGGAGGCTTTATCTCTTCAGGGATGAGGGCAAGAGATCTTTGTAAATGTTGCTGAGAATTTTCTTCATTTTGCCAAATAATTTGTTATATTCTCATCCTTCCTACTCCTTCATTCCTTTCTGCCTTTCTAAAATCTGTGACATGGCTGCATTGAGGTGAATTATTATGTGGTTATTGCTACAATATTGCAGTAGCCCCTTCTCATTCAGTTTATGCACTGAACCTGAATCTTTCAGTCATTTGGTTACAAACAGCATTTAAAGTACCTTCAAAGACTGTTTTTCTGCTGTTTACATAAACATTAGAAGCTGGAGTTATTTCAGGTACTGGGGCATTTTGAGCCTTTTTCATCTATTGCAGGCAGATCCTTAGTGCCAGCTTTACCTCACCCTGCTGATTTCTCCCTGCTTACAGGGTGTGAAGTACCTCCTGGAAGAGGCAGAGCAGAGCATGACATTGAAGCTGCAAGAGAGCCTTATTGAATCCTGAAGACAGCAGTCAGAAATGTAGCTCAGGAACCAGTCAGTGTAGGTGACAAGCAGATGCTGGAAAAGGAAGTGAAACAGATGAACCATGTGAATGAGAGTAGATGCAAAAAAAAAGGAGACCTCTTTTCCACAAACTCTAAATATGCCTGTTGGTCTGGATGAGTAACTCGGTAAAAAAATATTGAATTTAGCTGCAGTAAATATTTACGAACATCACACTACTGCTATTCCTTTATCTAGCCTACAAAAGACATAATCTGCATTTGCACACCTGCAGTTGTAATGCTACCATTCTCAGAAGTATCTGGCAAAATGATAAATATGTTTTTACTTTTGTCTTCTACAAAGAAATGTAAACCAGCTGCAAGGGAATTTAAAAACTGAATTTAAAGGTGTTTATGCTTTATAGAACAATCTACCTCCTTCGTGTAAGTGACTGTTAACTTTATTCAGTATGCCTGAAAGGGAATCATGCTGTACAAGGAAAGGATTGTGTTATGACAGTCTTCAATGTTTAAGTAAAGTGCTGACAGCTATTTCAGAGGACTGCCTGCTCTGAACTTTCTCACCCTGGGATTATAGATGGATACCATGAGCCCAGCAGTGTAAAGGGAGACTCCTGTGGTGAAAATATCCACACAGATAGACCTGTTTCCTGAACCTCATTCTGTTTGCTCATTTTTTATTCTAATTAATTCACCAATTAATTCCCAGCAGTGTCTCAGCATCTCATGCGTAAGGCTCAGCTAGTGCATCAGCGGTCTGCAGCTAAACACCTGCAGATGGCAGCTTGAGAAAAATATTGATTTTCAATTACTGGAATTTGTTTAATTCGCATTAGATTCATAACCATTCCTTCCTCATCAGCATGAGACCACAAGAAGCTTGTGTGTTCTAGGTAGTCAGGAACAAGCCAGTGAGGCAACCCATAGGGGCAGCTTGCTCCCTAAATGAGCAGGAGGAGAAAAGATGCAAGGATGCACACACAGCTGTGGGAATGTTACAGTTACATTCTTCCACAAACCGCTCTCATGAGTGCAAAGCAAAAAGAAAGGGGTGGATCAGCTGTGTTGTGCACCCCAACCTGGAAATTCTGGAAGGGGTATCCTCTGCTGGTAGTCTTTCACGGTACTCTTCCCTGGCATAGTGCAGTTCACCTATGCCTAGAGTGATAAAAATCATCAGGGACAACATGAAATCATTTATTTTTTCAGGTGATTTCATAGTAGCTCTAGGGGTATTATATAGGGAGGGGTTTCTGTTCTAGAAAGGACAGAAAAAAAGAAAATATAGGAAAAAAACCTCTCATTGGTGAAGAAGCAAAGGAGCAAGATGGATATGTTTTTATCAAAGAGAAAAGGTACATCTGGGAACTCTGACTTCTCTGGTGGATGCTTGTGCCATCAAATAAAGGAATAACAGCAATCAGTTTATCGTGCACACAACCGCCTATGGTGTATAGTGAAAACCTCGTCAAGAAGAAAAGACAGAAAATGGAAAAGAAAAAGGTTCTTATACTTTTACACTGACAATGACCTTTCCTTCTAAATTTATTATTGGTATATGCAATACTATGTTCCATAACATAACTCAGATATCTACATTGTTACTCTCTGAATAAGCTTTGACAGAGTGTGATTAATCTGAGTTCAAATGTGGTGCCTTTTCTCCCTCATGTAAAACCTCATCCCTGCCAACTAAGTGGCATGGAAAATCAGACCCCGCAAAAATGGGAGATCTCTGATTTTACCACTGGATCTCTATACTGAGTACGGCATAGTATTCTTCCCTGGTGCCATGGTATATGTAGGCCCTGATAATTTTCATTATTTACTGCAATGTAATCCATAAAAGATGGGTACAAATTATTCATCTCTAGAAATTAATATAGTCTGCAGTATTGAGTTTGGAGTTACAGGATTGCACTGATAGCATCTAGATTCAATACACACCACTATGAAATCTTGTCAGAAACAATACCGATAGGAACAAAGACAATACAAAGAATCTAAACTGAAGTCTCAAAAAGAGCATTCACAGTAATATGATAGCAACACCAGAATTTTCATTTCCTTTTCACACTGGTGATATATCAAATCCTGCATTTAATCTGTGGTCTTTCGAAGAAAAAGGTGAGAAATCAAGAGGATTAAACTACCTATAGGACAAATATCTTCACAATGCAAAACAGATCTCCACTTTGAAACTTAGGGGTCATGCTTTATCTTTTAAAGAAAAGAAAGTGTGATCATAGGATCATTCTTATGTTCTCATTATGTATTTAAATACGTAATCACCCTTTGAATCTCACTGAGCCTGGTGGCATCTCATGCCAGTGAATTCGAGATTCATTCTAAGTTGACTTACTCTATATGTTAATAAAATTAGATGATAAATAAGGAAATCAATAATTCTCCTCATGTAAGAGAATTATGAAAATCTGAGGGCTAGCCCTGAAAACTCAGCAACTTAGCTGATATTCAGAGCAGCAAAATTAAAGACAGGATAGATTAAAAAAGAAAGGAAAAAACTTGTTAAATGTTGATAATGATCTTTAGATATTGGCTCTCTTTAAATATTTTTAAATTTTAGCATATTTTAAAATAGTTATTTATCTGTAGACTGAAAGGGATTTCTGCTTCCAGTTTATATCTCTATTGCCATTAGGTTTTCCCTTTCTAATGAACAACTTATAACAGAATTTTAATGTCTCAAATCACAATCACATACATTTCCATGTAGATATGCCTTGGTCTTTCCATTGAATAAGGCCTCTTAGACTTTCCCAGTAGGTATTTTAACAATTTTAAACAGCCCTGCCTGTCAAACTCCCTGCACCCTCACAATTTTTTTTCTCCTTGTTCTACTAAATAATCAATATCTGCATGAAGGGTTAGTACCAAACCACTAAGTTCAAAACAGAGTGAACAAAAGATCAATAAAACATGAACTTTTCTCTCACTTACAGGTTTAACAAAACCTTTTATTTCAAAAACTACATTTACAGCCAATATTATTAGACTGCTCTTTCCAAGGCCAGAAAGGTTTCTAGCTTGAAAAAGATCCAACAGCTCATTTTAAACAATATATGAGAAGATTTAAGTGCCAGAAGATTGACACTTCTTTTGAGTAACAAACTTCTCCCACAAAGTCTGATTTCCTCTCACACTACACCCCCAAAAATTTATGAAAAACACTCCCTAATTTAAACTACAGGCACAAACATGATGTGTGAATCAGCTCTTCCACAGCATTCATTTCATACAACAGATACATATATCTCAGCAGATATTCCTGCATCTTCTCATTTTGAAATGGAGATGTTTATCACTGGCAGCAGTGCCTCAAATCTTGGCATACACAAACAAAACTCAGACAAAACCTGTCCCTGGAGGGATGGTCTCAGGTCCCTCCAAAAGTTCATCAGAAAGAGGGGCATAAATTTATGTAGAAAAGGCAGGGACCTAAGAAATTTAAGACTCAGCCCCAATACTACAAAACTGTGTTTTTACTGATGAAGAGAAAGCTCAAGCATATACCCGAGCATGGATTTGGGATCCCTGTTCTTCTCACTCACATAGCTGAGGTGTGTGGAGCCAACCCAAAAAATCTCAAAACGTTTTGTGCCTAGAAAAGACGACCTCAGGATGCCTTCAAACTGACAAAGGAGGCTATTCCTAACTCTAAACTATGAGTCTAGAGATGGACTAAAAGCATGTTAAGGCTCTGCTTCTCCAGGGTGTTGCTGACCACAGGAAAGATCAATGCCAACCAGCTAATGTGAGCAGATGCAGTGGTCAGCAGTGTACAGAGCTACCAGATACGATCTTCAGAACAAGCTTATGGTGACATAAGTATGCCCATACATTTATTTCATGTAGATACCAACCCCACAAAAGTAAGGTTTAACAGCTGTAAGTAGTTCAGTATCTGTCCAAGAGTAGGTTTGAGCAGAAACTGAACACATTCACCAGTAACTGGAAGGTCATGGATTATAAACTTTGCCTCAGTGTCCCTGGCAGTAAAACTCCAATTACAATGTTTATCTGTTTCACAGGGGGTCATGAAAATAAGTCTATGAGTATTTGATTGGTGTAAATGGAAATAGTTGGATCAGTGCTGAGTAACTTGCCGTATTCCCTCAGTGGTAGGGGAAGCATCACTATAAAAATTTGCATTCCAAAGGAAAAATCCCCTTTTGAAGATTTACTTGCATTCCAGAAGATTAATTCTGCCTAAGAAAAATCAAAGAAAAAACAACAGAGCTGCTGAGCACACCTTTGCACAAGGCTCCATTTCTTCTCTTTAGAGGCTTCACTTTTTTCTTCCTTTTTTTTCTTTTTATTATTATTTTAGGCAGTAGGTTGGGCTGAGTCTGTGGGATAGGTCCTCTTTTCATTCTTATTTACAGAGTCTTACCAATAACAAGAGATTTATCAATTCATGAAACCAGAAGTTGAAAACAAGAGACCTCTCCATATGAATAGCTTTGTGCTTGGTATTACTCTTTCCCTTCAGATTTCTCCCCATTCCAATTAATCTGAAGCCCACTTTCTCATAATGTATCACAAGGCCATTCTCAGTTTTCTCAGTCTTTTCTTAAAAAGAAAAAAAATTGTAAAGCAGTGATCTGAGTTTGTTAAAGCCAAATAGTATCTTGCCCAGACGTTACCTGGTGTAGAGGAGATATACATACAGGCATTGAAACAGTGGCTGCATGAATGTTGTATGCAAAAAATGCTGCTGTCCTCTCATGCCTTTTCACCTGGTTGTATTATGTAGATCATTAATGGAAGCAAGACTGTTGGCATTCCCAGCTTCCTGCATATCCAGGGGGCACTCTCTTTGCCACCTTTCACTCTCAGTACCACCTGCGAATAGAGACTGGGGGTGGCTTCAAACAGTAGCAGAGACATACCCTTTTCTTTGCCTCAACCCTGACTAAATCATTGTTCTCTTTTTCAGAATAAAAGCTGTGCACAGCAAAACCTCTCCTTCAGAACAACATTAGCTTCTTCCACATTTTTCAGGACCCACTAAAAAAGTTCTCACCGGGCCGTGCTCTTACTTCTCTGCTGAAATCAACTGAATTGTTCCAGTGGAAGCTGATAATTGAACAGGGGTTTCCCTTACAAAGATAGACCACAGCATCAGAGAATTGGCAGGGGATTAATTTAAACACTGACACTGACACACACACCATCCACGAAAGACGGGTAAAGGAGGCTCTCACTGATTTCTTTCTCTTGTGTATGAGAGATGGGTATAACCTCATTGCCTAAGCAAGATACTGCACTCAGCTTAAAGAAAAGTAAGAGGTGATGGTAGGAGGGGAAATACATAAACGGCTCCAACCGCAAGTACAGGTTGCTTATGTGACTACTGTCAAAGACTGTGACTTCCCCAGAGCTCCCACTCACAGTCCTGGAGGACTTCTGAACTCAGCAGAGCTCCTAGGGAGCTACTTCCACAACAAATTGTGTTTGCACAGGTTAAATTTGTACCTTACAGCTTTTCATTGTGCTATTTTGCTACATTAATGTTATTTTAAAGGCGTGTTTTACAGCTTGCATATTCCTTCCAGCAGGTGAGCCCATCTGCCTCATAGCTTCCAACTCTTGCTTCTTGTTCTCCAGGACTGCCTCCATCACTTGCTTTCCTTTCTCTACCATTTGCCAGTCTCAGTCTCACAATTTCAAAACTGGTCCAGCAAGTGCCACCTGGTGCCAGCTATTCTCCAAGAATCATTACCTTTTATCTCCTCTTATCTAGCAATATTGCCTCCAAATTTAATACCACAGCTATTTTCATTCTCCTGTTAAATCAAGCTTCTCCCCTGTCCCATCTCACAGCTTTGGTTTCGAAGCATTCAATTCCTACCACAATATCAATGCATGCATTAATCACAAATTAGCCTTGAACATACTATATCTTCCAAAGGTGAATGAGATGTTTTTCCCAGCTAAAAAAACATATACTGTAGGAGACTGTCAAAATCTCTCAAAAATTTTGGCTAATAATATCATCTCATCTTCTGGGAGAAACCAGCTGTTAACTTCTGCACTGAGTGTGTCTGTTTCAGTTTTCCTGTATAGTGTAGATGCCTGTATCATATTCGTCAGTGTGTTTACATCTGCTCATTGCTATGTAACTTCATAATTATAGTGGAATAGATATCACCATCTTCCTGTTACAAGATATTTTTTTGCAATTGATTAAAAAAACTGTTAAATTTTAGCAATTGCAGCTGCCTTCATAAAGGCTAAATTTTTTCTCGTATTATTATTTCAACCACAATCTGGCAAATAATTGTCTGGCAAATAATTATTGGACAATTCCACCCAAACTAGGTACCTGGTAATCTAGAGTGTAGGGGTGAAGCAGAGCTTTTCTTCCAATTCTGGTTGCCCAAAAGTCAACGGCTGCCATTTCCTTGAACAGAATGATTAAGAATATCTCTCTTGTTACGAGAGTCTAATACTGTACCTGCTGCTCCTGGCAAGTGGGAAGAAAGTTGGAAGTTCTCTACTATAATTTGGAAAAAGAGGAATCTGAATAAGGCAGAAAGGCATCTGAACTGAGAGAACAAAATGAGGATGATTATGAAAAAGCTTGAGGCAGAAAAGCATCACCTCGTACAAAGCAGGTCTACATGAGAAGGGAAAAGTCTCATTGCCTTTCTCTCTCCGCTTCTCCAAGGTATACCCAGAATCACTGCTTATCTATATTTCATAAAACACTTAAAACAAATCTAACAACATCTTTTTATGGTATATGGAGATTATATATCCTGACTGGAGAGGTATTCAGTATTCACTCCTGTACTCTTCTGCTGATGTGTGACATGGGGTGTCGTGCTGTTTCACTCTGAAGTATACTGAAACCCAGCTCTGAGTATCAATCCCTGAATTTCCCTGATCTGTGAATTTCAGAGCAGACTGAATTAAAATGCTCTTTACTCTATCAAGACGCACAAGGCCCCATAGATCTTATATCCCCTAGAAGTGTATTCTGAGAAAGAACGCACAGGTTTTAGTTTGAAATTCTCATTGCTGATACTGTCAGGATTATGTTTAAAAGGTGTTGTTTCACCTCTTTTAAGAGAGACTTTTGTAGCTGAGGAACAGCTCTGTGTCCAGCCCCACTCCCAAGAGCAGTGTCTCTCCCTGCAGCCCGTGCTGCACAGCAGCTGTCTCCTCCGCTACACAGCTCTGAGCTGTCCCCGAGACACAGCCCTTCCTGGGGAAAAAATAGCATGAGATTACATAACGAAAGATAGACTTGTGGTGTGCATGCACAAGAGGGCAAAATTAAGGTCATGCAGTCAGTTCTGCAATGATTTCTGATTGCTTCAGTTCTCCTCAGCACCTACCCTGCTCCCCACTGAAAAGCCCTATTCCCCTCCCATCCTCCACTATTCTGTTTTCTCAGCTTCCCCTTTATTACCCATTCCTGTTCATTTACAGAATCATGTTTCTGTCTCTGTTTCTGTCTCTTGCCCCTATTTTGATACTTTCTGTATATATGACTCTCACTCGCCGCTCCTATTTCTCACTGCTGTTTGAACAAATAGTTCACTGCCTGAGGCTGCTGTCTCCTGACAAATACAAGTCCCCGCTCCCCACCCTGTCCTCATGTCTGACTCTAGCTTCTCTCAAATTCTAACACAAAATACTTTCAGATGTACAGAAGACTTTTGAATTTAATTTCCTCCTCAGACATGGAGGGGAATTATTTGAAAAATCCTGATTGGACATGATCTGAAACAACTGAGGCGACATAATCTACACATAGCACTAATAATACTGAACACTTGTGCAGCATCTTTAGCCATGAAAGTGCTTTGCAAACACTAAGGGAATTATTTTTCAGTGGTCTTGTGCACTCATTGTTCAGTGCCTTTAGAGTTTTTTTGGTCATTGCTCAGTGTGTCTGAAAATGGGAAGTCATCTAATTAGTGCTTGAATATTGTCAAAAAAAATATCTCTATCTATCATTTTATATACAGAAAAGTAGAGCTATATAGACCAGCACATGTTTCAAGCCAGGATATAGGGCTGCCTTTTTGTTTTATCTTAGTACAGGAAGGCCCTGGGGCTGTATACAGAAAAGGGCTTAGTTCTTAAAATGGTGCATTAGGTGTCTAAGTCCATAAAGGTTCTTGAAATCCAAGTTTCTGGGGATGTTGTCACCTACATGTCTTCCATTTCCATTTTTACAGCAAAGTCAGAACTGGTTGTTGTTTTTTGAGGTTTTGAGCCTTACACAGAGGAGAACTAAGATAATTATGAAACCCACTGTCTGTTTTTAGTAAATAATTCAATGGTTAGAGTGCTCACCTGGACTGTGAAAGATCTTGTTTATACTAGTTTAACCCTTGAGATCTGACATCTACCAAATACTATAGCAAAACCACTAACATGACCATTGCGCCTCACAGGTAAAGAAGTCAGTTTCAAAGAGGTGACTGAACCTGTGTCTTTCAACATCTCACAGGAACACTCTCAACAGTGTTAGATTTTCTTGTATGTTGTTTTACATGAAAAAAGCCCTGATTGTTCTAGCTTACTTTTCTTGTATCAGGAGAGGTTACACACACTCATTTACAGTTGGAGTGATCTCTTTTCCATTTGCAGTCTGATACAGGACTTATTTCAATGCTCCAAGTTCTTATTTCCTGCTGACTGGCTTCAGTAGTGGTCATTGTATTTATTTGGCTTTCTGTATTCCTCTTTTAAACATCTTTCTACACATTGTGGAGAAATTGGTGTTATTTTAGGTACTCATCCTTGTAATACATCCATCCCTCATGGATTTAGTCCTTGATGTCTAAGTAGCACTGAAAACAGAATAACTCATTGACTCAGAGTTCCTAGGTCCAAAAGCCACTTAAGTGTCCACTTATCTACAAAATTCACTTCAAACTTGGTGCAGTTCAGTCCACATAATTTAAATTTCTTTTATCTACTATGCATTTTCCAAGAAAGGGCCATATCGTCTAAGCACTTTTTGAGGAAAGGTTTTTCAGGTAAGTGAATCAGGGATTTATAAAACTTACTATCAGCTGGTAAAACATTCCAGTCTCACCCTATACCTGTTGGTATATACAGCCCTGAGGTAGCTAACAGCCATTTTATAACTGCAGCTCTTTACCGTGATGATTTGGAAGTCCAGTGTCAGAAAACCTTAAGTGATAGCATCTCAATCCGTAAATTTCACATTATTGATTTCCTACATCAAAACCACTGAAAAAATGGATGGAGATCTTCCCTAGGACGCACTACCAAGGAAGGTGCTGCATTTTTAAGTCATATTTTGTAGACCCTTCTGCATGAGTCATCTGTCATGTCACTACAACTAAATATTTTCTGTCCTTTTAGTCCGTAGATGCTAAAATCAACCTGTGTTCAGTGATGACACTAGAATTGGTAATGCTCCTCAAAAAGGACAAAAAAAAAAAAAAGGATAGAAATATTATCAGTGGGTCAGACCTAACCTCAATGATTTTAAAAAGATGAAGAGCTAGACTGCTCCTGGGTGAAGAGCTATTTTGGTACCAATAGTTGTCAAAGATAATAGGCCTCTGGGCTTGCAGGCAATAATTCCTCTAACATTTTCAAGTAGTTAAACTATTGTAGTTTCTGACATTTTGAGCCCAATGTAAAGCCTAATGTAACATGAACACATAGTGGTGCAGTTTGTTCTTGCAGGAAATGTTAGAAATAGTCTTTTCTTCATCCAATCCTTCAAGTGTGCCTACCTGGCTCTGTGATTCAGCCCTGTGGTCCTGCCTTTTTCTTCATGGTACATCAAGTCGAAATTGATCTATAAAACTTGTCTGGTATCTCTGAGGAACTTTGAATTCTTTCCTTGCTACAAGTATTTATAACAGTATTCAGCAGCTTTAAAAAAGGAGTCTTTCCTCCCACCTCCACCACCCTCCCACTGTCTCATAGTTCAATTACTTGTTTTTCAGACTTGAAAGAGATCCTACACAATAGCAACTTCCTTTGCAATCCCCGTAACACCTGTTCAGAGAAGCAGCTCTCACTGGTGGGTCTCAACCACCTTATAAGAAAGGAAGAAAAGTATCCTGAAGCACAAGTGTAGAACTGCTGGTCAGCAGGAAGGACAGAATATTGCCAGTGTTCAGAAACAAGCCTAGGCCACAAAGAGCTTATGCAGTGTGGCAGTTCTTTTATTTTATCTTACAGTGCTAAGAGTCTTTTTGAAAAAAAAAATTGGAAAAAGAAGGCCAAGCTGAGACAGTGCATAGGCATATTTGAAAATTGCCCATTCATTTTTTAAACTTTTTCAAAAATTAAGACTTTTTAAATATTTATTTATACATGTTTATACTTTTCAAAAGCGGAAAATAGTTTTGAAGTTCCTGTATAAATTTCCATCCTTGGAGTATCTTATGGGAAGTTTCACTCTTGGGAAATCCTTGGAAGAACATCTTCTTTTTTCTTTTCTTTTTTTTTTTTTCATATCCAACTTAAAATTACTTTATGAGTACAAAAATAGCTGGCACCAAAATGCAATCTAGTCTGAATTCACCATTCCTAGAATTAGCACCCTACCTACACCAGCATCTAAATAAATGATCTAACACTGAACAGTAACCATTAAAATTTTCAGAATGAATATATGGTACCCATACCGAAAATATAGTTTGCTTTATGTTCATGGCAGTTTTATGGTTTCCAGTCTTATCTGAAATTGCCTCACCTCAAATTCATTGTAAAGCTATTTTACTGAAACCTCCTGGCAATTTTCACCAACCATTTCAGTTTATCAAGATACTTTTAAATCTCCAGGAAGTTGATTAAAACCAATCTCCCTTTTGCTTTCAGGAAGTAGACTGCACTTGCATCCTAGCAATTTCCATGAGGAAAAATATGCATTTCAATGTAACAAAGCTTTAGGTTAAAATAGACACAATATTATACTCCCCAGCATAACTGTTTGAAGCCTCCTGAGTCCATATCTTGTTCTGGTTATAGCACTTCCTATGGCCTTTAAGAGAAAGGAAGACTTTGTAAAGAAATTAATTCTGAGATTATGTGCAAAGCAAAAGAGTGTGGTACAAAATCTCAGGTTAAGAAACAACGTTGGTATTAATGATTTCAGATGAATGAGAGGCTTTATGTTTGTAAAACACTGGGATGAGTGGGATGACCTGATTTGCCAGCTTTGAAAGATTTTTCTCGCGTCTTTTCTTCTCCTTATCAGTTGGCTAAAGTATGTACAGAGGACATTGGTAAAAAGTGTGTTTGTAAAGTAAACACAGAGAATGTCCATACATATATGGGCCTATGTATATATGTGTAGGTACACACAGATAAACTATGTGGATTTTCAATGACACAGAAATTTCTGAATTGACAATTACTCTCATACATAGTCTCTAATATATTACATGTGTGTATAACACAGTTTTTACATTTAATATGAAATACATATAGAATATACATGTATAACATATATACTACGTATAAATCTAAAGTGACAGATATAAATCTAAAGTGCATGGTTTTGTTTCTTTTGGGTAGAAAATTGTTTATTTCCTTGAAACACCACATTTCCACTTAACATCCTGTGTAAAAACTACTGTCTCTAAAAATACATTATTTCTATCATAAACTATGATAATGGGGGGAAATCCCCAGCAAAACCATTGTTGCCATAATTCACAACCAGTTTGTTAGAAGCTTAGCTGCTCTCAGCTTTGCCTTGGGCCGTTAGCTAACAAACCAACCATTAACTGCTAGTAATGACCATTTTTTCACTGAGATTATTGCTTAATTGAGCTCCTATGCTGTGCTGGTTATTTTTATGCCATCTTACAATGACTATGCATTACTTCGTTTTCCTAGTATACCAACCACCTACTGAAATAAACAAGATAAGTGTTGGAGAATTGGATCTTTCACTGTATATTCTATTTAAAATACATTACTTTAATGAACAGCTTTGATGTAGCAGACGTGCTTTTTCATTTTTCCTGTTCTCCAGAGCATATGCATCAAGTAACTTAGATGCAGAATTAATGCACACTGTTGTTCAGTAATGTATACAATGTCAAGGAACTGTATTAGTAAGCTGTGTTATATATTCATTTGGGTAAGACACATTTGATTATTAGCATTCTGTTCTTCAGCAACAAGCCACATGTGCTGTCTGTTGCCATGGCAATAAATTAGGAAGGATAACCTGACTACTTATCAATTTTTATTAGTGCAATCATCCTACCTGCTTAACCCCTCAGTAACAGTAGCGTATTTAAACAGCACTGATAAAATCTATGCAATGCGGGGGGTGTGAGTTAAGCTAATAGGGTGGGGAGGAAGCCAAAGTACTGTGGAGATGGGGAAGAGAAATACTGACTTACAACACGATGTTGAGGTGATTCATTTACATTACTGCATCAAAAATGTTAATGTTTCTGAGGATCTTTGCACAGTGGGAAAAGATGAAAATAAATGCAGAAACTTAAGATGGATAAAATGGATAGTGCTTCCATCCTGCTGTGTTTAAAGCAGTATGTGTAAATGGGTATGCTTAACTATAAACCTGAATTAATGGAATCAAAATATGTACCTGCTAAATGTTAAGGAACATCATATGCTATTAAAAATATACTTTAAAGTAGAAAGGAATGAACTCATAGAACATCAGCTTGATTTTCTCTAAGATATTACTTTTGGTCTGTGACCTTTAAGACTACTGCTAACACCCTTTCAATTATCACCCAAAGAAAAATCAATTATTTTGTACCATGCAGAAATAAGAATAAGCTTCCCATTTGTTCCAAGATCTTTCTGGGATCAAAAAAGTTACAACAGATTTATTCTCTGGCATCTCATTTTGATCTAAAGATCTAAATGTTCCTGCAGAGCTAAGTATAGTTAATCCGTGCTTGATTGTTGTGAGACTGACTATTTATGTCTCAATATTAGCACTAATATTATTGCTGGGTTTACGCACATCTTTAAAAAAAGATCTTGCAAATCTTGTTAATTTTAATGAAGTTCTGGGTCTCACTGGTGTTAAAGCAGGGTGTGAGTGCACAGAATGGCAGCAAAGGCAGGACAGGAGTCTCCTTAGACCAGCTCTCTGCATGGATACACTTGCCGGGAGAAGAAATGCCCTGCCCTGCTTTTGGCTTCCAGGATAACCATGCCCACTGCCCCACTCTTGCTATCATCCCTTCACTCTCTACAGGATTTGAGTTAACAAATCGAACTGTCCATCTGTGGGCATGGCATTACTAGGTTAGTAAAAGGCTATCAATTCAAAACCTTTCCTAAACCTTAGAAAAAGGGAAATATTTAACACAAAGAACTCCTTATTTCAGCTGGGAAATATTAGTATAACATTTTCCAAAACAACTGAAACCTTCACTTAAAAGGCTGCCCACTACTTTTTAGGAGTCATGTGGGAATATAAAAAAGTTTGATGGAAGCTAAACTTTGTCTTCTGAAGAAATAAGCATCTCTATTATTCTGGATGAAAACCCCTCCCTCCTGTGATTGAGAGTTCCCTCCAAAAGAGGAGCAAACCTCTTTCCTCACCCTTTCATTGGCACCTGCAGCTGTCTCTGAGGAGATGAGGAGTCACAGCAAGCAGGCTGCCCTTTCTCTCCCACCATGACCTTCCTTCACCTATCCTGGTGAATGAAAAATACACCCCAGGAGCTGGTAGGACAGACTTGATGCATGAATCACACTCACAGGAAGGGCCTGGGACACGGTCTGGGGGGAAGCCAGGACAGGGAGCAAGGGAGACCTCAGGAGCCAGGGGCAGGAACTGCTGCTAGAAGAGGAGTGAGAAGCTGCGGCTTTTGAAGCAACCTGATCTGGGACAGAATAGGACATCTGGAAGGACAAATACCTTCTTTTACTCATCCCTATGTGAATTGTCAAACAAAGTTAAAATAAATCACAGTTATAATCAATATGCAATTCTAAAGCATCTGAACTCTTTAAATCTGGGGCAAGTTGGACAATCTGGAGGTTAAATTTCTTCCTAAAATGAGGCACAGCCGTCCAGGTCATTTAGGT
>VZRR01000609.1:33482-79539 GCA_013398015.1 Oreocharis arfaki | reverse complement strand
AATAAATACACTGTATATTAAAAATTATAAACGTTATAAATAAATTTTAAAATTGTGTGTCAAAACGTCCATCACGTTTCTTGTTTTTCATCTTCTGATTCCAGGATGATCCTACATTTAATGAAGTGTTTAGCAAAATATATATATACTTAGGATAGGGGCCATAGGGAGGCGGAAGAGAGAGAGATTTTACAGAATAGTATGTTTGCAGAGCAAGACTCCTACAGGATGGCTACATGTACTAGAAAAAAAAGTATGTATAAGTATTTTTCTACAATAGCTTTTAATTCTATAGGTAGCATTAAAAGATCAGTCCTCAGTTCATTGTATACAACTGAGCCATAAGAGGCAGTTCAACATTTCCAGTGTCTGGGTTCCAGAAAAAAAAAGCTTAATAAGAAAAATAAGAAAAGCAAAACAACATGAGACAACAGGAGTTACAACCGGTGAGCAAAACCCCAAATCCCAGCCCAATTAACACCAGTGCAAATAAAATTTCATAGATAGAGCTGTTTTTTATTTTGATCATTCTTTCCTTTCTCTAAGAAAAGCACAAAAAGTGGTGGAAGAAGTCAGAGATACACAAATTCTCTGACAGAAGAAAGTTTTCAGTAATGACAGTCCAGCTATTTGTAAAAAATTGCTAGCACACAGAGCACCATATGTGCTTTCTAGCTGATCTAAAAGCCATTCTTCCCTTGTTCTGTGCCTTGCACTTTACCATAGCCACCGTACAATCTTACACAGTTTTCACTAGTAAAAAGTTTGCTAATGACCAAGCCTGGGGGAATGGATATGGCCACAGAATTCTCCTGAGCTACAAAAACTCATGAGTTTGACAGAGGTTTTTATTCATTTTTACTTCTCTGTTCACACTGTACAATTGTGATTCTTTTTTTACTGTTCCTTTTACTCTATTGCCAGCTCTCTTCTGGCTCCTTAAATAAATCCTCAGCTAAACCCTGAGAGTAAAGACCATACATTTTTTTCCTCTGAACTCTAAGTATTTTAAGTATATTTGTGATGCTTTTACTTCTACACTACCCCTTATTTTCTGTCTTTAATTCATACAGTTTCTCCAGAGAAATCATCAGGTGCACAGGCAAGCAGCCAGATGTGGAAGCTGTGATTTTGTATAAGCATTAGATATATTCTGATTGATCATTCATACCAACAAAGAGGAAGAGTTTAGAACAGCTCAAGAGAGACATATCAAGATGATGTGAGAGCAGAATACTTAAATCAAATACCTAAGACATACAGTTTTGCTTAATTCTAACACAGTTTACCAAGCTGGTCCCTGAGCTCCAAGGCAAAGGAAACTAGTCTTCTTATGAGCATCAGTGTCTGAGAAGATATGATCTATTACTGGAGCTTTTCCAAGGTTGAGCATTCATAAAGTATTTCTCCAGAGCATGAGGTCTCTGGTGTCTCATAAAGGCTGAATTCACAGTGCAGTTTTTTCCATAGTTGGAAGGGAATTGATACCTAATTTTAAGCCCCTTACCTACTTTCCTAAAATCCCACAGGAACTTCACGATCTGTAAACGTTACTCTTCAGTCAAATTTGGTTAGAAGCAGGAAACTAATGCAAAAGTTGTTCTGTAGGTGTGAAAAACAAGTGGGCCCACAGCTTTGGTATGTGTATTTTACATACATAGCACCACACACAGAGCATGACCATGTAAGCCTTGTTTTCCCATGAAACTATAATGAATTAAATGGATACTTGGCCAGCTGGGCTTAATAGTTTCTCTACCTGTCAACATGTGGTTTTCCCTAAGACTACACAAATTAGAAATACAAACTTTGCAGTGAGCAAGGTTAATAAGTCTAGACTGTGAAGAGTGAAAGACAATCCAGGAAGGGGAAAAATTCCAAGGTTCAAGACCCGTTTGCTGACAGAAAGGCACCAATAACATCTCATTTTTTACTGCAACTTCAGCCTGTTTCCCTCAGCTGTGCAAACCCGTGGGAGCGTCAAGCTGGCCAAGGTGTTACATCTCAAGACAGTACCCAACTGCTGAAGGTTTTATAATGCAAAAACAAAACCTGGAGATACTTACTGAAACAAACAACCCTGCATTCTCACTTTAAACAGCAGCAAGATGAACATCACATTTACCATTTACAGTGTACAAGGAGCCTGGGAAATCACTGAATGCTGCGTGAGAGGGGCTGCAAAAATGCCAACTGGAGTAGCATGTTCTGATTTCAGAAGAAAAAGGAAGATTAATTCTATGAGAAGAAAAATTAAACAAATGAGGTTAAAAACCTTGAGCTCTCTAGTGTAATGAAGCAAATACTTAACAGGGCCATGGCTACAATGCATAACTGTATCAAGATGGACAGCTATTTAAGGTAAAGGACAATGTCAACACAAGGACATTCACCCATGAATAAAATTAAGCATGCTGTTTTCCAGCTGTAAGAACACTGGAAGAACACTCAATGTCCCTGTATGGACAGTGGGTTTTAAAAGGTCAGCTTTAATTTGGTGATTCTGTTTATGAGATTTTATTACATCCTTGCCTTGAAAGAAACGGAATATGAAGATGCAGATGGTGTTCACTGTTCTCTTCTTCCTGTGAAATCTTGAGGACTCTTGCATTACTGGTGCCTAAATGCAGCAGACCAAAGGCATAACTCAAAGCCCAAGGGACATTTTCAAAGAGAAATTTTCTGAATCTTGCAGTATTGCAAATAAAATATTATTTTCTACTGTAACCTTTGAAGAGGAAGAAAAGCACTCCCCTCCCCACTCTGCCTGTAACTCTGTGTTGCAGACAATTAACACCTCCCTTCAAGAGATGCAAACATAGAATCAAAGAAGGGTTTGGGCTGGAAGGGACCTTTAAGACCATCTACTTCCAGCACCCTCCCATGGCAGGGACACCTTCCACTACACCAGGTTACTCAAAGCCGCATCCAGCCTGGCCTGGAACACTCGCAAGGATGGGGCATCCACGACTGTTCTGGGCAACCTGTGGTCTATAATAGTAAAGATTTTTTTCCTAATTTCCAAGCACTTACCCTCTTTTGGTTAAAAGCTGTTAGCCCTGGTCCTATTGCTATTTACCGTTGTAAAAAGTCACTCTCCAGCTTTTTTGTAGGCCCCTTTTAGGTACTGAACTCCATTCAACTCTTCAGACCAGTTCTTGATTCCGCCATCATAATTTCCCTTTCACCTGGTTTGATCTCTTAGAAAACATATACAGTTGTGGGATTTTTAATTATAATTCCAAAGAATGCTGTTTGCTACCAACTCTTCTGTCTGTATACTCACTTATATCATTTTACCAAGAAAGTTTGCTCTAGTTACTGTCCTAAAAACCTCATAAATTCATAATACATTCACTGTGAAAATTAAAATCCTACTGCTTGCAAAAGTGTTATGGTTTAGTGTTTGAGAGTATGATCTTTGCAGAGGAGTACAAAGTACTTTTTGAAGTCAAGAAGTCTATTTCCCAGCTCAAAGGCAGAATCAATTACACTCCAGTTTTTCTACGACTGATTATATCCTCAATTCCCAAATTTTGATCCCACTCAACTACTGAATAAGCAATCATAGTTAACATTAGTGTCTAGGAGTTAAACAAATATTCAAACAAATGATTTCATTTTTAAGCATTAAAGCTCTTCTGATGATTGCTAAGTCAATATTAAACAAGCTGGAAACATTTAAGTTCTAACCAGAGCTGCAAGTTAAAGTATTCTGTTATAGTACACCAGCAGCCATATCTAAATTTATCCATTCTAATTAATAATTTTAAGACACAGAGCATGATTTAGCTCAAGTATACGGTTTTATCATTCTTTGTGACTCCTTAATAGTGCAGAGATACCCAGCTGTCTATTTTTAAATAAAAGCTTAAGCTCTTGATGTTTTAGGTGTGTGTATCTATGGTTATTTGAAGAAGCGTGAACTAAATAGCCTGCTGAAATATTGCATTTCAAAAGACCAGGAATGGGCAGAAGTGCTAAGAGTCCTTATTATAAATGAACTAGATGAGCACTCCAGCTGCATTCTGCTTTCAACTACTTTTGAATCACCTCTAATCCCTGGAAATAAAATGTGATTTAGGAAGGAAAACACAGTTTGAATTCTGCATTTAGGTAAGAGAGAGAAAAGCCAACAGATAGAAAAACAAAGTCAAAAAAAGCATTTTTAGACTTAGTGTTACTGTCAGGCTGCAGCAGGAGCATTCTTCATGTCACAGGCTAAGATTACAAGATGTCTGCCTGAGCTCTCCTTTAATAACAATGTTGTGAACCCAGACTTTCTTAAAAATAGAAGTTTGTTCTTTTTTCAAGAAAACAATGAACTGTTTTGGAACAGATGTACTGAACTCAGCGAGATGACTCATCAGCTGTGCTCAGTTACAGCGGCTTTATCTGCAACTGCGCATAGAGGAAAAGCCACTTGAGAGTTCGCAAAGGAGCAGCCGATCTACTGAGAGCTAATCACACTGGGCTATTCTTGGAGGAACACAGTGTTTGTTCGTAATGACAAGAGTTACCAATTATTGCCTCTGCTTGGAGAAATGAATAGATCTGTGCAGTTATTTAATGGTGCTCTCTGCAAAGACTCTATTTAAAATACTGGAACCTGTAATTTTCTAGCACTGACCCGATCTGGCAACCAAGCATTCTGCAGTGTGAAGGCAGATCTGCTTAACTTAAGCTTGTTTTCTCCACAGGACACATCCAGTGCCCAGCATACTAACTATGCATATTATAATATGTCATTTGCATGAGGTTACATTAAATTCAGGAAAATGGATTAAAATCTGCATTTTACTGACAACTATTTGCATGATATCTGTCTTATGAGGAAATGAAAGATATCCGGCTGGATTTTTACTGATGTTAATAAATGACACCAACTTTAGACATAAGGAATGCAGGAGTGAATCATGCCCTTATAACCAAAATAAGCACTGTAATCTCATTCACTCTGATGTAAAAATTAAAAGCAATTTATTGTAGAAACTTTTGTTTTACAAGTGACTACTAACGACATAAAAGAGGAAATAACAAAATGGACCACCCTTACTAGCAAATCCATAACTTTCTTTTCAAATCAAACAGTTCCATTGTTTTCTAAAATTACTCTTTTGTGACTATTATTGAAAAGTTTCACCTCACTTTTAAAGTTCCTCAAAGTCAACTGGGGTGATTGTATATTTTGTGCCTTTTTTTAATAGATATAAACCAAATTATACAGATTTGAAGGAGGACATATGGTAAAAGACAGCCAAAGAAATTTGTATGATTTATTCGTATAATTTTGAAGTAGCATATTTAAAATCTCATCCCATTAACATCCATTGTCCATCTAATTACTATAAGTAATTGACAGCTCTCATTAGGAAGAGACAAAACTAAAGGGAATTAAGGTCTTGATCTTGCAATTGGATTTCCATGAGCCAATGCCTTCATTGTTTGGAGCCTCTTTGGCATATGTGGGCTCGGTCTGGATACAGGAGTCCATCTGTGCAAATGTGATTGCAAGATCAGGGCCTAAGTGATACCACAGGAATTAAGTAGGTTCTGTTATTCAGAACAGATCTGCTCCAAACTTACATAGCCAGTTAAAAGTTATCAACCATCATGAAATAGAAGAAATATATGATAGTTTGCTATCTGAATTTGGAAAATACTGCACGTGACCTGTGATCTATTAATCCAAATCTGAAAGCAGAGGAAAGGATAATTTTGAAAACTTATTCTTTACACTTTTGATGCAATTAGTGAATGTGGGTTTTTTAATAATTATTGCTATTTAAATCTTAAATTTAAACAAGAACAATGGGGAGATAGATACTGAAATCCTGTGACAAGTATAAAATTTATTTATGCAAATTTCCCCCCACATCTGTGCAAATGTAGCCCTCAAGCTCTAATCAAGAATTTGGAGAATATTACTCATTTTAGTTAATGGCCAGTTTTAAGATCAAATGCACTGTATCATACCTATTCAAAATAACTTCACTCCTAGTTTATCCACATCCAGCTGAGTCAAATTTACCCATGGACTAAACAGCTGTAAGTCCAATTGTGGTGCTACGACTAATGGATGACAAAGCAATAGTGTATGTTACACATGTCAATAAAGTGATAGGAAAATAATGAAAGTGGTGTGCCAGAGAGAATATGTAAGTGTTATCAGAAATACATTCAAGGAGAAGCTATAAAATACCTTATCAAAGATAAAAGCATATTTCATTGGATTCCTGGCAGAGTAACTGACCCACACATACGGGCAAGTGCTCTTGCCTTTCTGTGTTCACCTTTAAAATCATCCGCTCCTTGTACTTGCTCATTTACTTTCATAGTATGTATAATGAGTACACTAAATAGATGCAAAATAAATTTTGATACAGTTTTTTTTTTCATACCTAACAGAATTACTCATGGGGTAATTGCCACTGTATTTAACCACAGTTTCTAACATCTGGAGTAACAGATTTTTCTGATTGGATCAGGGAGGTAGCTGAACTCATGAAGTTTGTGGCTTTGTACTTTCTGCCCTTACTGGAGCAGTACTGGGTGAAGACAGACTTCCCGGCCTCCTGATGCACTTGCACCCTTCCACAAGACTTTTACTTCTCTGTCACGTGCTTCACACCTGATGAAAACTTCCCATTTTGTTTGCAGCTTCATCTCAAGAATCCTACCTGTCTGAGATATGAAAGTGTTGATTGGCAGATGCCAATTATCATCATCCACATAAGAACTGGGCAAGTGGTTCCTTTCTCATGGAGCAGTTGGATGTTTTGTTCAGCTTGCATTTTCCTCTCATCAGAATTTTCTTCAGTCCTGTCTCGTCTACCCAGCCCTTGTAGCACAGATGACACAACCTCACTGGCATTCTTTCCTTTCCAAAAAGATCAAAATATTCCCTGAAGTACTGCAAAACTGTGGAGGGGATATTCTTTTTTAAAATGCTTGCAAAACAAAACCCATAAAAGTCATATTTTACTGCTGTATGTATTTCCTAGTCTTGTGTTTGAACAGGAGAAAGGAACTCCCAGGAAACAAATAGTGTGGAATTTCTATTGTTTATTCTGTAAAGTCACTGTGGACTGGGTGGCTGTCTTAAAAAAAACCCAAAAAAACACCAAAAGGGAAAAAATACTTTTCCAGCACTTTATGTGTAGGGCATGAGGAATGATAGCCTGTATCATGATTACCTTCTTCACAGTTGGGAATGTGGAAGACAGCTTATTGGCTGAGAAGAATGGAGTTTCTTATATTGCAAGAAATATGCAAGAAACATGCAAGAAAATCAGATTTTATAGGAAGATCAGAATACTTACTGCTAGAGCTCTATGATCAACTACTTTTCAGCTAGCTGGCAGAATTGAGAAAGAAAATGCTGAACTCAAAAATAAGACATCTTGGTTTTCCTCATGAAAAGAGATGTTTTGTTCTTAGTGAAATTAATGATCATTTCATAATATTTTTATATAAATTAAGCACTAAAACTCAATCATAGCACTTAGCTTAGATGATGTTAGGTCCAAATAGCCCTCTCTTTCAATACTGTCTGAGGATTAATTATGTTGTACATAGCAGTTGAGATAACTTATCTACACTGATGTACATCGAAAAACCTGACATAGGCAGATAGTAGTGCTACTGAAGGTACATTAATAAAAAGCATAAAAGTATATATTACTCAAAGAGATAGCTTGCTGAGGAGAAGATGGAAAAAAACTTTCAATGCCAAAGCGGGTAAGAATCATAAGGAATGCTTTTCAAATCTTGGCTAGTAATTACCACTTATTTCAAGAAAAAATGCTGGCAGATTAAGGAAAAGAGGTCTTGATCCTTCACTTCATGGCATTGTTATTGTGAATTTGATGGAGAGGGTTACCATTATTTCTTCTAAAACAGAAGCCAGAAGTGCAAGACAGCACTTGTGACCTACTTGGCCCCATTTTAGTATTCAATTTAGCAGGTCAAACATAGCAGTCACAACTGTAAAGAAAGTATTTTGGTCTGGCATCAGATATTTTCTCTTATTTCCTCATTCACGACACTTATTTACACTTTTAAATTCTTGATAATAGAGGTAGTTCAGCAAACATGCTTGGAATATGAGAGAAATCTGCAGCAACATAAAAATCCGTAACTTATAGAAGATGGCTGCTCTTGGCTGAACCTCCTCTTCTTCCTCAAAGGGAGAAAGTTGCAGCCAAGTAAAAAACTGGTGAGCTTCCTTAAGTAAAGCCTTTGTGTATCCTGTACCTCAAAATAACTGACTCATCTGCCCTGCTACACAGGCTGTTTCTTCCCTTTTTTCGCTGGAAGCATCTGGGACAACCTGGGACCAGCAGGCCTGTAGGGAACAAGGGCGGCACATGGGGGAGGCAAGAGGGAAAAGCCTGCTCCAGTGTCTTGGCAGGGCTCAGCACGGGATGCAGGGATGAAGACAAAGTGCAACCACACTGTGTGTTCACATCTCTTGCTTTTGACACCTCTCTCACACCACTTTCAAAATAGTCCAGAAAACAGCACTTCTGCAGCAGGGGGAAGAATATTTCCTCAGAAATTCTTATAAGTTTTTAAGAACAAACTTTAAAAAATAAATCTCGCTTTTTGTGACATACTGATTCCAGAATGCAATCTCAG
Source organism: Oreocharis arfaki (assembly GCA_013398015.1). Lineage (NCBI taxonomy): Eukaryota > Metazoa > Chordata > Aves > Passeriformes > Paramythiidae > Oreocharis > Oreocharis arfaki. The sequence continues at coordinate 70,899 of VZRR01000609.1, read as the reverse complement.
AATGCAATCTCTGAGTAAAAATGTCTTTTAATGTATATGAGGAAAAACATAAACCTGGATGTACAGCAGATGTTCCACTATAAATACATATATGTATGTTTATAGCATGCTCTCTCCCACTCTCTCTATGCATATCTGACAAAGGCTATTACATATTTCAAATAACAATGGGCAGTTCTGACATTCCCTATAAATTACCAATATGAGCAAGTAAGAGGTTCCAACCCAGGAACCCTGTGCTAACACCCATGTTTCATTTTTCAATGGGCAATATCATTACTTCAATACCCTTGAGTGATTAGGGTACTTTAGAACGTTAAAGCAGGAATGCTGTGTCCCAGGCGAAGGCTGAGGAACATGGCCTGTCATGGCATTATAATTTCGAAGGGATTATACCAACATAAATCGAGAGTCATCGTGCTGTGACTGTATGGTTATATACATTGCTACAAACGTAGAAAGGGTTCAGTCGGTAAACGCATCTGTTAAAGAAATGACGTGGCAATCCTGTTCTCCGCAAAAATACAAAATTAGGGAAAAAGACATGTGTACAGGAAAACTTGCTGGTTAACTGTGTTCTCTCTAGTACCTACATAAATCTACACACATTTTCTAACGAATATGGCATGATATTTACCTTTCACACAAGAATGAGGCAACACATAACTTTAATAGTGTTTGCAAAGTGCTATATAAATGCAAATGATTGATAAAGCCAATGAATGGCAAAGAGCCAAATAATATTTAGACTGAGGAGTGCTTAATACAAGGGCCTTCAGAGAAAGCATTTCTCTTGTAGCTTCTTCATAGTTCACAAATCAGGAATTGGAAGGTTTTAAGGTATTCTAGTATACCGAGAAAATGAATTTATTTAGCAGCAAATAATTCATCCATTTTCCTATCTCATGAGATATAAAAATAAAATAGACACATGATCTGTAACTATTACACAGCAAATTCACTGGATTTTTCCCTCTTGTAACTAAATAATGACCTCTTTTTCTTGACTAGGTTTTGTGGCCTTGTACTATGCAATGTCATTTAATGTTATTACAGCAGTTCTCTCACCTCTAGAATATGTCAAAACAAGAAATTTCTGATTAATAAAAGACATTTGTCCAGCATTATATACGTCAAGAGGGTATTTCTTAAAAGAAGATAACACAGAAAAACTGGTACAGACAGAAATAAATAACTCTAAATTAATCTACTTTGTCCAATAACTTGTTTAAATTCAAGGATTTTAAAAATTGTTTAAGGCATCTTATAGTCACAGCAGCAAAATTCTATCAAAGTATTTGTTTTCAAAAAGCTCTAACTGTCACCCACACAAAAATCACACTGGTTTTCAGGAAGCTGCTCTTTCAGTGTGGGAGACACTTTTTGTTTTTATGTTTCACATCATTTTTTGTTCATCATGTTTTCACTCCAAGGGTCACTGGCCAGGGATTCATTTCAGAAGCATGATTGGGACTTAATCTGCTAACTTTGTCTTCGTAGTATAGCTTTCCATCTAGTTTGAAACTCTGCTGAAGAGATAATTACAGAATAGAATCGCCAATACCTGAATCAAGCAGTTTTCCACAAAATCCCAAGGAGGTTTTCCGCAACACAAGCTTGCAAATTGTAAGGATGGGGGAAGCCCAGGGAGATGAACAGAGAATAGAGACCAAGATTTTCTTGACACGGACATAATACATTTCCACATTTACATCCATCATGGTGGAATCACACTTTTTGCTGCCTGCCATTGTGTTAATTCTTTGCTGCCATCATTGAGAAGAAAATTTTTACCCGTTGTTAAACCAAGACTAGTGTGCAGGATTTTGATGGGAGACAAAGACGCCAAGGGAAGACTCATCTGGAATGCAGAAGAATCAAAGATTAAATAATTTCCTAATCGTTTTCTCAGAAAAATTGAAGCAGGATGTTTCTCTTGCCATCTTTGACTACTACAGATGTATGGTCACATCTCTCCTCCAAGGAAAACCTAACAGCCAACCAGTTCTCAGATAAAATGGGACAGCACCAACCTAATATTTTAGGAGACTGATTTTACAGTCTGGTTCTCACAGCTCAGGGATATAGGAAATCCAGGTTCACTTTCCCATTCCACTGGCTTTTAAACATCTGAGATTTCCCCAGTGGGCGACAAAACCTAGACCAGAAATCTCAATAAGATTTGCCAAAACTGAATTCTTCTTTCCTGACCAACCTTAAATAGCACACACAGTAGTATATGAAGTTATATTTAATTTAACACCCCACTAGGAAAGCTCTCTTGTGTCTTATACATAATTCTATAGTGATAGCTTAATATCTAATCACCTGCTTATGACAATCACTATGAAAGGACCCCTAAAGCCCAGGAAAATTAAAAGCTTTCTTGCTTCTGCTCTGAGATTCAGGTTTTACCTAAAAGGTGAAAATGACAACAAAAGATTATGTTTAATTCTTTATAATAACAACAGCAACAACATGCTACCATTACTAATTACTATCATCAGCCATCACTACTAACTTGGAGACGGTAAGAAGAAAGGAATGAATGATAAATCTTAGTGTTTTAGGGAACAGACTAATTCAACATAAAATAAGAATATGAAAGAGTTGAAGACATAAGTAGCATCTTCACATGAAGAGTCATTACAAGAGGTAACACTATTAAGATTCTATTTGAAGATTAGACTAATCTGGAGATTACAGGGGTTAAGTTGCATCTTTGCCAGGATTATTTTATTCAGGCTGTATATGTAAAAGGAGCATGCTAAGATCGTAAAAGAAGGAAAGAAGTTTCTACAAAGCTCCAAGTATATGGATCCTTAGCCTCCATGGCCACTGATCAAATATCTGTAGGAAGTTAATCAAACTTTTCCACGGCTTTCAAGCTGTCAGCTTAGTACAGGCATTCTGCCTGTTCAAACAGAAATCTTCGCATAGGTTAAGCCTGTTAGTAATGATTGTCAATCACATCACCGACTTCTTTCAGTTAAACACATTGCAGGGCCTTTAAATACACTCATGTTATCCCAAGGGTTATTTTAAACTGGCATCTAAAATGGGACCTTTATTATTATAGATATAGGTGCCAGCAATGTATCTTTTTGTTGTGGGTTTAGGAAAGGGCAAGAGCACAGTAGCCTGCAGCCACCAAGGCCTTTCTGAAGTGTGCAGTGAAAGAATGCCACTACACACAAACTGGTGGTTACCTTCACCAGAGAACAGAAACAATTTTAGAAGTAGACAGGGTTGGGTTTTTCCTCTCCCTCCCGAATTCTCTGCTTGCTGGGATTGTCTCTGTGTGAAGTATTATTCATCAAAGTACACAGCGTGCAGAACAGCTCGGAAGTGATTGCACAACATAAGACTGTATTTCCAAAGTGGGCACAGTCACTCCTTATATAAATCACAGTTGCAGCAGTGACAGGAAAAATATACAGAAGCATAAACTGTGTTGTTAAAGGTTTTAGTAAATCATCAGAGCCCTGAGGTTGTTCGGGGATTTTTACTTGATGCAGTTACTGGCTGCTGGCTCTCCTGTTATCAGATAGAAAAAGCAGGACAAAATTGGTGACTGGATGCTGTGAACAGGTTCTACTTGGTCCAATTACATGCATATTAGTGCTTCTGAGGGAAAGTTTTGTCTCCAAAGTATATGGCAAAATCAGCATGATTCTCTAGCTGGATCACTGGAAATCCAAGGGCCTCCTTGTGGACTTCAGCAATAGAAATTTTAACTGTGGGTAAGTAATTTAAAATTCAGTCCTAACATGATTTTTTAAGAGCAAAAATCTATAACTACATTTCAAACTACATGGCGCTGTGATAAAAATAGAGAAAAATCATTCCTCTACAACAACACCAGTCTTACTCTACAAAACTCAGACAGATCAATTAAGAATATGAGAAATATGATGTTTCGCAATTTATGTGCACATGCACGCACACACACAAAAACCAACGATGGAAAAACCCCAAACTAACAACAGCAATAAAAATGCAATAAAACAAAGCCGAAACCAAAACATCAACATCAAAAACAATAACAAAAAAACAGAGCAACCTAACCCAGATCTGAAGAAAAAACACAGCATAGTTCAGAACAGCACTTGCAGAATGTGCAAGTTCGTATGAACAACACATATTTTGAGAATTATAAATCTAAGTAACTTGATGATTAGTGAAAAGTTTTCTTTTAGAGACCCTTGTTTTATTTACATACCAAACATTAGAACAAAAATGGAACTGTTGCCCACTGAAACCCCTACCTCATGGAATATAACCAGTAGAAGCGGATTTTGGTTGCTTTGGAAATTCTAAGGATTCTGGATGAGACTTGGGAATTGCTGGCATCTTTGCGTATAGCCAGGTTGGACTTACAGGATACTTCCTACAGCTTTAAAAGTTGTGATGGACCAGATAACTCCCCATTTTGTCACCAGAGACAGTGCATGTCAAAAACATACGCTTCCGTGTGCCATCACTCACTAGCTAGAAGCCTTTTCCCACCCAGAAAGGCAGCTTGACATCCTAGAAAGCTGTATGCGAAGGTCTAAATTCTTCAAACTTTATACCATATGTACAAATTTATGCAGTGTACAGTACTGCTGGAGTTCACCAATGTCACTATGGGTTGGAGCTTTTATATGAACTCTGTTACACAGAAAGACAGAGCTGTTTTCCATGTAATTTTGGGGAGTCCTCCAGGAAAGTGGAAAGAAGGGATCTGAAGATTCATTTCAGTGCCAGCTAGCAGGAATCTTACAGATTATTCTGTGTTACACATATTGCATTGCACAGCTGATTTCAAAGCTAAAAATGTGCCCATGAGTAATGTCTTTCAAGCCAGTTTTCTTGTTAAAATGTGGAAATGCAATCCAAATGGTTTTATCAATAGAACAAAAAGTATGCACTGTCTATATTGAAATGGGGGAAATCGAACTACCAGAAAACAGACCAACAAGTTTTGATTAGGCTATTCGATAAGTTCATCTTCAGTGTTCAGTTACTGTGTGACTGTGGTAAGACATCAAACAGCAAGGCAGTGCACTGATGTTGTTTAAACATGACGGTACTCTCTGGTCACAATCTTAGGAAAAGCTACTCAAGATTTTATTCAGGCTAATAAAAAGCAGATTTTTATTCCCACATAGGGATAGAATTTAATAGAAAATAATTCCTAATATTGGGTAAAAAAACCTTTCCTGTAAAAACGTGAAAAGAGTTACAATTCTCAAAGAACAACTAACCAAGACTACAGAGACCGCAGTTTCTGCTCTGCTAGTGAATAGCGAAGTATTTTCTTCTCAATAAACACTACCACAGTTTCTTTCACACATGCTGGCCTATGGATTGCTCTCCACAAGGCTTTAATCACAGGTCACAGCATTTGCAGATATATCCAGCTATGCATAAAACAACACAGAACTAAACAAAACTGTGGAAAATAAAAAGCCCACCTTCATGGCCTGTACTAGTCGCAAGTGATTATTTGAATCCATATGGTATTTGTGCCCTGCAGATCTGTGACATTTACAAACTTGCTATCTAAGAATCTTCGTTTATCTCTGTCTCCACGTCCACCACCCGCCCCAATCTGCTTTAAATCTCCCTTAAAACATTTCCTAAACAGTCCCACTGTATTCCTCAGGTTTGTCTTTCACAGCTCCCTCTTCTTCCCTATGTGCACCTGCCTGCCCGCCTTGACTCAGGGCCATTACATTTTGGCCCTCTTGCAGCCACAGATGGACCTTCTGGATCCCATCCTCGGACTCAAAGCCAAAACAAGAATGATACACATTTCATTTTCTGTCTCTTTATACGTAAAAAAGTATATTTCTTTCTTGATGAAGAATTAGGACTCCATCCCAAGTCTGTGTATATTTGTGAAGCATAGATCACCTTCAAGGTTTAAAGATAATTTTACATTTCTCTGCTATGTTCCTGCTGTCAGCTTTGCAACTATATCGTTACCTCAGAGAAGAGAAATTATGTTTAGCACACAAAGCATAATATATTTTTTACAAGAAAATCATATACTCACTTTGCTTTTCTTCTTTTTCTTATGTCACACAAACTTAAAACTACCTTGTATTTCTGGCTCGTATTTTAGAACAAAATTAGATAATGAAGATTTTCTTCGGTGCGCCATCAGTCTCAGTGCCACCAGCATTGTTATGCAGGGCTGTTTTTTGAGGTGAGAGGGGGAATAAATATGGATTTTCAAATATTGCATATAGATCTCTCCTTCTCCTATAGGATCTTACCTATTCTGATGAGCTTGGTAGATTGAATGACTCCTATAAACAGATAGCTTGCCAAAAACTGTGCTTCTATTATTAGATATTAGATAGATGACAACTAATCAGCATTCACTTTTCTAATTGCACTGCATCTGGATTCTTCTGAGTCCTCTATAATTGTGTCTTTTAGGGGAGGAAAAATGGGAAAGGAAAGCTCTGCCAGTTTTATTTGCACATCTTTGCCAAAATTATGATTTAATAGCAATAAAATTTCCAACAGCAAGGCAATTTTTCCCTGTTTTTATCCCAAAGTCATATCAAGTGAACCTGAATCAATGATAAATGTCTACATTAAAACCATCATTGCTAATAGTATTCTATATCATTCGTCTTTTGTTCAATGTGACCAAATTACAATCAGCACATGACTATAGCTACTTGTGATTAATGATGGTTTTACTTAGTAACTGACAGTGAAGCTTCTGGGAGGAAAATGGCAATATATTTCAAAATTCCAAGCTATAAATTTTGGAAAAAAAATAGCTCTATTTTCAAAGCTGTTAACATGTCTGCTGCTGCTTTTACCACTGTCAGACTGAAGTGCTTAAAATTGCTTAAATTTTGAAGAGATTATTCCTCTCTTCTCAGGGTGGAAGTTTTGGCTTAGAAGGTCTTAAATCCTTTACAGACTATAGACAGTATTTCAGAAGAACTAGAGAGTATGCAGGGAAGAGTGTTGCAATTACTCAGGAAAAAAAAATTAATGACCTGGAATAAAGTCTCTCTGAGAGCATGGTAAATTAAAAAATTATAGATAAGCTTTATGAATGAATGAATTAAAGAGTAGACTTTGTGAAACACTGGAAGAAAGCTGTAAAAGCTTTCACTTGGGAGAAGCTGATCTTGATAAGGTCAGAAGTGGATAAAAGAAATTTTTACCATCTGATGGACACTCAGCAGCTTTAGGCTGGTGTTTCTTAGTCTGGCACAGATGTTCACATCCAAAAAAGCACTTCTGCTGATAATCTCAAGAGCCTGATCAAGCAAACAGGCTTCCCAAGCCTCTTGCCCACAATTATTCTGATACTGAACAGCTGGGCAATGTATGAAATATCTGTGTTGCCATTGCCAAATTTATTATAAGCCCAAGAAACCTCTGTCTTTGCAACTATCAGTCTGCAAATTGTGCCAACACTATGACTATTTCAAACTGAAAATGAAGTAAAAAGAAAAGAAGGTATGTGTTTTAGGTGGGAGTTGCCACAGTATTTATCAAAGAATAATGGTTGCTCTCTACTCTCTATCCCTTGAAGAAGGCAGCAAAAAACACCTCTACCTGTCTGGGAGCAAAGTTCTTCTGACTCAGAAGAAATTTCTAAAAAGCCTGTTTTGAAGGCAAAACCCTGGATATAAGTGAGGTCTCTATCAAAACTTCAATATTGTACCCTAAATCGCCCTATGCAAGAAAAAAACCCCGTACCTTTTTAAAAATATCTTATTAACAGATGAATCTTGGAATATATGCAGAGCAAGGAGAGTTGCCTCTATTAGCTGTTCCTGTGATCTTTTCCTCAAATAATTTTTGTGTCTCCATTTTCTGATAAGTTAATTTGGGATAATTACATTTACCTAGATTCGTGTAACTACATTAACCATCTTATGTTCACAAAATCAGTAGGCAAACTAAATGTGTGACTATTCATAGTGGGTTTTCTTTTCCTATGGATCAGTTATCTAAATATATATGAATGTGTATTCACACGCTCTCTCCCTCTCTCTCCCCTCCACATTTTGAAGTAAAGCAACTGGGAAGCACAAATACTTTTTCCAGTTTTGAGCAACAGGAGGAAATGTCATTATCCACTGGAATTTCACAGCATTTGGCCTTTCTAAGTTCTTCTTGAGACCCAATACAAAAATCAGTCAGTGAGCTGAAGTATCACTTTCAATTTGTGGCACTTTGCTTCCCTCTGAATTATATTGTAAAATTGATATCAGCTTTCACATGAATGCTATGAGTAGCATGTAACTATAGAATCATAGTTTCTTAAAGTAATTAATTAGTTGATCTTTTAAAATTAATTCCTACTGTGACTAGAAATGACATCTAGGAGACTGTTGAAGGCTACAGAAGAAAAATTTGCGTCTCTTTTCCTTTTATTTTAACTAATAAGTAAGTAGTTGTTTCAATTTTTTTTTTTTAATGGCAAAGATCTGTGCATCAATTCAGCATAATTTTGTGTGTGGATGACCACTGTTATTCTCCCCCCTCTAAGGTTCATTATTACACTTGTACCAGAGAAGTTGGGCTGTCTGTGTTTGATACACTTGGGTCACTAGAATGCTGGTGCAGATCACCACACAGCTTATTTTCTCAAATCTCAGAGATTAAAATTGCAGAAAGGCAATGTCATACAAATTGATAACACATTTCTTTCAAACTGAGCAGGTTTGATCTGCAGACTATCGAAATATTTGTATTACAAAACCCTTCAGCATAAAAATACATTGGTTAATTCTGCTTCCTTTAAAAATTAAAGGCATCTTTACCCTGCACTGCTCTTAGTTGTAAAACTGTCACAAGGTAACACAACTGTGAAGACACAGTTAAATATATATGCAATATTTTGTAGCAGAACTACTTACATAAGGTTCATTTTATTTTTAGTTCATAAATTCATTTATTCTTGCTGTAATTTTGATGAGATAAAAATCTACAATGTAAGCCAGTGAATTAAAAATAAAGATGTTGCCTGCAACTCTTTGTATGGGGATAACAAATACTTTGTGACATTCAGACCCCGTTGCAAACCCATAGAAAGTGACCTTCACAATGATTTACAGGAATGTAAATCTACAAATGAAATAAGTGAAGTTTACACCTAATTAGATATTCAGAATCTTCCATCAAAAGTGCTGCATGCCATAGAACAAAAATATATGAAAAGGCACACTCTTTCCTCCTTCTGATGCTGCTATTTACAATGATTTTGTTTCATCTTTTGTAGCAATGACTTAGTAAAGCATCTTAAGCGGCAAAGCTTTTTCCCCAGGATTAGAGTAAATTCCACAAAATTTAGCACCTAAGAAAAACTACCAGCTGCATTATAACACCCTCAGAAACATAATACTCTTCATTTCTGTGATCATTTTTCTTCTCCCAATTAAACTATTGGGATCTTAAGTATGTATTTTGACAAGATCTGTATCGCATTCAAAAATCATTATTAGTTAACATTCTATAGCATCGGTTACACAGCCCATCACAACATAATGTGCTATCATTTTGGTAAGGTTTGACTTTCAGATTAGTTTTAAAGCCAAGAAGTTATCATTGCATAAAGGAGAACAAATTATGTCAGTGAGGTTTTGTGGGGGGGAAAAACACAATAAATCCAAATCAGCAGATTTTATTTTGGTAAGGAAAAGAAAATTAATACAAATGGCTTGTGACTGCGCTGCTTTAATAGTCAAGTTGTGGTGAAGCCTGAAAAATATCATAAGATGGTAGTGACTATGCAGTGTTTGGGCAAGTTTTCTTCCAAAATACCCACTTCTTTGTGACTTGTCTTATTTTGTGTTTTTCTTACCAAAACTGATGCAGAAAATTACTTTCACCCCTGCATCCAGAGTTGCTCTGCCATTAAAGAGTAAACATTAGAGATTGTGAATTGAACTCAATGTCAACAAATTGCTGTCCCTTTACTGTGCTATTTTTTTTGGTTATAACTATTACTGCCATCAGATCTGTCATCTGGTAGCAGCAGGAGCTTTCACACTTTCTCCCAAAAAAATTACTTCTAAACACCCATTAATTATAACTGTAGTTTGCATATCAAAATTTTTGCTGGGAGGGAGTTGTTCATCTAACCTGGCATCTTATGCTGTATCAGCCTTTCAGCCTCAACTTCCTCAATATCAGTCCTGAGGCCTGATATTGATATTTACTGCTTTCAGCTGAGAAAAGGTATATTCTCTTGACTATCAACACCTTGCACAGAGTCAATAAACTACTAAGTGGTGACACATGCATGCAAAAAGTAAAAAAAAAAAAAAAACCAGCAGATTTCAAATTACTAGTCCTCATTCAGGGGAGAAGATGAACATAATATCTGTCTCCAAAGAGCCAGTCTTGTAAAGCATTAAAGAAATTTAACTTTATGCAGGTAAATACTCCCTCTGATGCCAGTGGAGGTCATTTAAGTCAGCAGCACTACTGTCTGCTTAAATGGCAAATAAATGAGGGCACCAGTTTGGGGAAAGAGAAAAAATGGCATCTATTTAAGCACTGAACATCTAAGGCCCTACTTAATATAAATGAGTCACAGAGCAGCTTAACTTTAGATACCTTTCAGGGTTTTTTTAGGGTGTCAAGAATATCCCTGTTTTTATCCCTAAACAACTTGTAATTTCTTCATATTTCCTGTCAGAGTGCTCCTATTTTATTCCAGTAATACTAATACTAATAACCATCATCATCAACATCTTGAAATCTTATTGCTGTGTGCTTTCATTAGGATAAAAGATTAATTCCTGATAAAAATTTTGGCCTAGGGCTCTGCACTTATCTGACACTGATTTTCCCCTTACTTCATTAAACTTCCTTTCCTTTTCTAGCTTCCTGTAATCCCAGAAAGCTGCCCATGGTGCTGAAAGTTTACAGCTTGGATTTTGTATAGTTTTGTACTTGTTAATACTTTATTCATTGGTTTGAAATGCTTAGGGGGAAAAAAACTTGTCTTCTCTTAAAATTTTGTGTGTAACCTGCTGTAGAGGATAACATTTCAGACCATAATGTGGTGTGCTGCAAGGTTTCTCTGAACAGTTACAAAAAGCTCCAGAAGTTTGCAGAGTCATTCTACCTTGCACCTGGGGTGTCCTGTACTCCGGCATAGCATTATGTCACATGAGCAGCTTTCAACATCTTTATTTTTCCAGGGAATTTTAGAGAATAAGAGCAGAGATTGAGCCCCAGAACTTAATCTTAAATTATGACATTAGAACCGTTTTCTTTAATTACAGAAATTTGAGTGCCATAGAGAATTTGACTTGCCAGGGCTGCCTCTCGGGGAGCTCTTCCTGCAGAGGAGAGAGATGCCACCACACAGAGCCTCTTTTTCCTCTGTGCCAATGTGTGTGTTTGTGTGTGTGTGTTTATTGCATAAATTACAAAACATAAAGAAATTTAAGAAAATACTAAGGAAATATTTTTAATTTTCCCTGTTTCTTTGTGCTATTTGAATGTCATCTTGGAGAGGAAGAGATATTAAAATGTATTAAAAAGAACGTGAAATATTGATTTGTATAAAAAGACTGAATCATCTGAAAATACTAGAAGATACAAGCAAAAATATGAAAAAACTGTTCCAAAGCCATACTCTCAAAGCCATGTTCTCTTTGCCGCTTTTATTACATTTACAACTTGTCTTTACACAAGTGCCAATATTTGCATGGAAAATGTCATCTCTTTGTCATATATCTTTGCTAAATGAATGTAAAATCTAAGCAAACCTGAAACTTCAATGTAGATTTTTACTCATGGGTAACTGAAATCAGAATTAAATCCTAATAGTTCATTAAAAGTGAAACCATTAATCAAACCAAATGAAATTAATAACTCCAACTGTCCAGTTAGCACTATAACTTCCCAATTAATTTCCAAGTCACCAGGTAATATATTTAATGTCTCAGACAGAAATGTGCACAAGGAAAAGCAACACAATTATTAAAATACTTTTTAAATGTCCTAAGCTTTTGTTCCATACCTAATTGGTTTTATCCTCCCTTTTTTTTTTGTTTTAGTTTATTTCTGTCTTAACCTGAACTACACACAAGTCTTTACTTACAGGGACTTGGGATGTTTTAGCTTAGAGAGATGTTGAAAACAAAAGTGCTATCCACAAAAAAAGAGTAATCTGACTTTGAATTTTCTTTGGCAGCAACACATGAGCTTGGGTTCAGAAGTTAGCCTGCTCAAATTATTCATACGTAGAATTGAATGGGTTTTGCACAAATTTGGCTGCGCCAAATTTTTCCATGGGCTAGTGCTTACGTGGGGAGTGAAATCTCTCACATAGGGTAGCCAGGCATTGTTGAGATGTTGACAGAAGTAACTGTTGTAAGGTCCTTGCAAGAACATCTCCAGAGAAATTAGGAGCTGCAGCCCAGCTGGTCCATAGTCCTGCATGATCACTGCAGTGCATGCAGAACTCACTTCTATTTATGATCTTTAATAATGCACAATAATCTCCCGGTTTTCTATATAGAAAAGATTGTCCTATGTGACCATATCAGTTTAGGCTATATCAAGTTACCAATATGTGGCAATCAATTTTATAGCAAGGACTGACAGGGAAGTACCTGCCATAGCCAGCTCACTCACCCAGGGAATTTACCAATACATCTTAAGCATAAAGGCTGTGCCCATCTGTTGGTTTGTGGGTATCAGGAGCTGCCTGAGGTACTCTCCAGAACTGCCTGAGTTTCTATAACAGTGAGTCAAATGCTTTATTGTGAAGCTGGCTGCCACAGTAGTCCTCACCTTGTTGCAAGCCTGTCCTTTGTCTCCAGCTGCAAAGCTGTAACTGGAGCATCCTTGAAGTAACAGGGAATTGCTAAGTGTCATGGATAGGCACTTACATACACACAACCCAGATGCTCGTCTACATCACAGCTGTAACAAGACCAATTTTAGTTTCATCTTCACATCACCACTGTAACTTACATTCCCTGGATCTTAGTGTCACGGGTCAAATGCAGCAAACTACCTTTGCAGTATCATCAAGTTAAAAAAATTAGTAGTATCTGTGGTCACCACTGGAATGCTTCACACAGGTATGCAAGAAACTAATACCTTGCTTTCAAAAGATTTCAGAGAAGACAGCTTACAAATAGCTGGGAGGTATACAGAAGTCTTCACCCAGAAAATATCTGCATTACAGTCAGAGTAGGCCTAACCATATATGCAGTCTGGACTGTCAGATATGAAAATAAGAAATATGGAACTGTGAGAAAAGCAGTGGCCAAATAAGTGAATACTCAAAATTCTAAAGAGGTCACAGTAATTTATTTACTGAAATAAGAAGGTATTTCCTTAATAGCTTCAACAGCAAAAAGTGAATATCTAAGCATACTCAGTATAATTTACAAATGGAAAGTGAGACTTTAACTGCTTATATACTGGAATGTAAGTAGTGAATTCTGCATATGTCATGGGAAGATTTTCTTGTTCAGACCAGCTGAGAAAGAAAAGAATCAAGTTAAAATTTTTCAGTCAGTTGTGGATCCATTTCTAGCAGAAGTCCTCCCTCTGTGCTTCTTCCTCACCTCAGGAGCACTTGACCAACCTACACAGCTACTTCTCTCAGCTCAGCTCTCAGCTTTCTTCCTTCTCTTAATCATTTGTTGCCATCTGAGCTAAAAATGGCAATGTTCTTTTCACAAGTTCTCCTATTTCAGTTTTCATTCCTGGGCAGATTCCATCTAATGGGTCAATTTAAGGATATTATTTCTAACAATGTTTTCTTGAAGCTACTCCAATGTCTGTCACTTTGCTTCCCACTGATTAACCCCTAGCTAGTTTGTGTTGCACCACACCCAGGCTCTGCCCACTAACAATCTTGCAAGATTATACAGTGCTACTACACCTCCTCAGCCTTCTAAGTGTATTTCGTGAATTATTTCTTTTTTCCTGTAAGATTAGCTGAAGAATATATTTTTTATAAAGGTATGTCCTGCCTTTACAAAGTCTTTCAGCCACTAGCTCATCATTTCTGCTCAACAGCAGAGCATAATGAGTTTTTCTGGTAGTACCATGTTAGGATGTGTAGTTATGGCAGAGTAAGGGATGGGGAGAGAGAAGAAAATAAATATTCACCCAATAGCTAAGCTAGCTAAGCTTGTCTTCTTCTTAGACAGAAGTTCAGTAGCATTATTTAGGGTAAGTGAAACCTCCTTCTTCTTGGTTTAAAATAGCGCTAGAAACTGAAAAGAAAACTTACAAATGCACTATCATTTTTACTGCCCTTACGGCAGATCAAACAATATTTTCCTCTTTCTACTCTCATGGTTTCTCACATATGCATACATAAAACTGTATATGTCATGGCCTGAAAAACACAGCCACGTGTTACAGTGGATCTTGAGAATATAAAAATAGCCCATACCTTATGTAATCTGTCCTTTTTGGAGCAAAGATCTCTAAGAGTATGTTGAAATATTTGCCTGACCTTGTCTAGTTGAAAAGATAAAGAAATACTGAAAAGCCTCTGCAACAGTAGTACATAGTTAATGTATGTTAATTTTTTGATCATTCACAGACAGATAATGAAGAGATAATAATAAGATAACCTTGACAGATTACTTTAGTAACCTCTGCCTGTCAATGTTTTCTTTTTATCTCACATTTCTACATCCTCCGCTGCACACTTTGCATCATCAGTCTCTGACTGTTGACTTAACAATGACAAATAAAAAGTTAGTGTTATTTCATACATCCATCAGGGAAATTCCCTGAATTCTTACTGTTCAATATCTCAAACATCCACTCTTCGAAAAATCTACTTATCTCACAAGGAAGACACAAACTGTCAATATGGAAAGAACATTTATCCTTATGATGTTAAAATCGTTCTAATCTGCTTTGCACATATCTTCACTTCAAATGATCTAACCTATCTGCTTTGCTTTGCTGTAAAAACACAGATTGAAATGCTCTTATAACAAACCCATAGATTTTACAATTTTTGAATAAAAATAATTTGATATACAGAGACAGCCAGTCTCTCAATTATGAGATTCCTAGGAACCTTAGTCTTTATTTTTCTGGATCTGTTCATGACTGAAACCTAGCTTTCTCTCACTATGGATCTAAAGATCATCTGAGCCAAGAGTTAAGTCTTTATCTTTTGACTGATTTACATACCCAAAGAGGAAGTTGGAAAAGTCTCAACCATCATGTAGATAAAATTTGTCACCTTGCTGCTTTTGCTGCATATATTATCTTCATTTTGACAAGGTAGAGTCTGGCAGCTGCAAATGAAGAGCTAGCACACAAGAGATACAGAGATTTGAGACTCCATTCAACAGGACTCAGAAATTAAACCACTACACAATAACTACTTATTATTAAAACTAGCAGGAAAAAAAAATACCAAAACCAAACAAACAGTTAATTGAAAATTTTCCTTTCGAAACACAAAGTTTTAGAGAAATTGAACTTTTTTCCTAGAAACCAAAGACGTCCAAAATAAAAGTAGCTAAATTCATGCAGTTTTCCACAGTATCATATAACCTGTGGAACACCTACAGAAATAATAAAATTGCTGTTGGGGAAAATACAGAATACATATTTCTGCCTTCCAGGGGATCAGTATCAAAGTTGCTGCCCATGTGATGCTAAGGTTAGATTGTCCAGTTCTTACTTTACATCAATCCTATCTTATCACAAACAGTTTGTCACAAACATCCACACCTACGATTAGATTTTATTTTTTTAGCAACATTCAAACATTTTACCAACTTTAACATGCTTCCACGTCTAACTTCCTTGTAATATATTCATCCCAAGATAATTTCCAACCTTCCATGATTTTATCTTTAGAAGGCTACTGTCTCTGTTTTTTTTTTTTTTTCCTTGTGTTTGTTTGGTTTGGTTTGGTTTTGTTTTGCTTTGCTTTTTAATCAGAAACTGGCCTAGTATCTCAGCATCTCAACATTAACGGCAGGATGAGAATTCCCAGCTAAACCATATTTCTCACAGCATTTTCTACATCATGAAACTCCACAGAGCTTATTCAGTGCAGTATGTATTATGACAGCAGTTTCCTGAATCACACCCATAAGGCAATGTGCAGTTTCGACTCATTACTGTCGGTTTTGGTGTTGATTTTTCTTGTTTTCCTTTTCTAATTGCTAAATATATTGTGACAATCTAGCCAAAAAAAAACGAGAGACTTTTGCAATTCAGGTATAGAATAGACTAACCTTTTTCGTGGCTTAGGAAAAAAAAAAGATTCTTAAAAGGAAAAAGCTTTTCCCATGGAAAATTAACTGGAAGTTTTTTTCTATGAAAATGATCAAACCTTTAGAAGCCGCACTTTTCCTAAAAACTATTTCTATGAAAAATTCTAGAATCAAGATTTAAATCTCCTTTTTCTGTCCGTCATTAGTCTTCAACTTTACTTTCTATTTTCTATGCCTTCAGCTTCCACTTATCACTATTTTCAGTACAGAGCATTCAGTCCTCCATTTAGTTATTTTTCACCTTTCACCTAACTCTTACCTCTTGCCTATTACAAAATCCCTCTCCATAAATCATCTCCTACCTGTGCTCCAATCTTTGCTGTCCATAAAGTGCAGGGTAAGATTTGCTTAAGAAAAGCAAATTTTTGTGCTAGAAAAATCCTTTTACTCCTGGGAAAATCATCCAAACCATCCTTGTGATAATGAGTGCTTAAGAAATTCCCAGAAAAAGACACAATTTTTATTTCTAAACATTTCTCTGTGAAAAATAATCTTCACAGAATCATAGAATAATATGATTTGGATGGGACCCATAAGGAACATTGGGTACAGCTTCTGGCCCTGAATAGCACTATCCCCAAGAGTCACACCATGTGCCCAAGAGTATTGTCCAAATGCTCCTTGAAATCTCAGGCTTGGTGTTGGAACCACTTCCCTGAGGAGCCTGTTCCAGTGCCCAATCACCCTCTGGGTGAAGAATCTTTTCCTAATACCCAACCTAAACCTCCCCTGACACAACTTCAGGCCATTCACTCAGGTCCTGTCACTGGACTGTCACTCTGGCCTGGTCACCACAGAGAAGAGATCAGTGCCTGCCCCTCCTCTTCCCCTCAAGAGGAAGTTTGTAGATTGCCATGTGGTCTCCCATCAGTCTCCTCTTCTTCATATATATCAGTGGCTTTTATCTTCTTGCACATCTGAATGAAAAAGCCTTACTTGTTTATGGCCTTTTTTTTCAACTTGCTAATGCAAAGTTGAGTTTTTATTAAAATATCTTTAGCATATCAATTCTGGAATTTTAGAGAAAACTCTTATGCCAAGATGCTTTCTATACCCTATGATTTTTTACGCTTTGTAGAAATACTACCCTGCAAGCAACTACAGGGATCTTTCCCTCATATGATTTCTGATCCACTGTTTGTAGTATTTACTCGCTGTGACACAAAAGTTTCCTGTTAAGACAAAAATTTATAGACAAAAACATTAAACAGCTTTATGGGTCATCTGCAGGAGTAAAATATTTTATCTGAACATTGAGTATATTTACATTGTTGGTATCACATTTCCTGTCTCCTCACATGTCTTTATGATTCAGCCTCCAATAGTGGGTTATACCAGGGATCTCTTTTGCTCTCTGCAGCTTGATTTCCCTTCTCTCACCAGTTTCCTCACCCTAACTATGATTCTCATACTTCTTTTTTCCTCTTACTGTAACATGATCCTCCTATAACTTCCAGTAGTTCCCTGACTTCTCCACTGTACACTGCTCTCAATTTCTTTCCACTTAACAGTTGTGTCTCCTGTTCTACATTTCTGTCTTCATACCTGTAACCCTTCTGACTAGCAAACTGCAAAGTTTTCCCCATGAGCAGTGATGTCTTTCTATTCTTCTAATATTATATATCTCTTCTTTCACTTTGTTTTATGGAAGGATTCTTCTCTTTCGCCCTTTTCACATTTGTTCTGCTGCGTGTCAGCCAAGGCAAATGTTTTGGTTTCATTCAGCAGACCCCCGATGTTTTCATTTTCTTTTCTGGATTTCTTTGGCAATAAGAACTTGTTAAAAACCCTAATGAATTTTGACATTTGTTATAACTTCATTCCATTTAACACCTAGAATTGTTCTTAGGCATGTACTTTCAAAGACATTTAGATGCCTTTCTATATCATTGCTGGATTTTGAGCTGTCACATCGATATATTAAGATGAGAAGTGTTTGAATGGAAGTCGTGTATATAAATGGCATATTTTCAGCAAAATTAGAACAAACAAGACCTCTTCATACATTATGAAGATTTCAAAGGGTAATATTTAGAACTCTGATTACAAAAAAACTTTACAGAGTGAAAAACAAACCTGCCTCTACAATACCTAAAATGGCAGTTCCGGAGATTATTTTTAAATGTACACAAAGTCTCACTTACAGGAAAGAACTAGGCTGGCCAGTAATTTTTTAATAAAGAAGGGTGACAAACTTTTTTCCACAGTGTCCTTAAACCGTTCTGAATATTTTTTTAATGAGTTTGTCAGTACTTTAATAAGTCTTCTTCACAGTTTTCTCAATAGAAAATTAGTTAGGGCAGTTACGTAAACCTAAGGAGAACTAGATTCTGTTCCCTTTTCTACCTAAGGGAATTTGTACCAACACAAAAACAGAAAATATGTGCACAGCCTTTCAACCTACTATTGCTGAATATCTACAAGTATTGTGAAATGGAAATTCTTCCTCGTGAAGATTTTCCCCTTTTCATTAAATATCTAAATGTTCCCTTAATCCTTGTTTAATGGATATTTGGTTGGCCGGATGTTTTTAAAGGTAGAACAGCATCAAAAGTTATAAATTAGGTCATTTTCTTCCACAGAGTACCTGATAATTTCATGATCTAACTTTTTATAAGAAGTGTTTATTGGATTCAGCTGCATTTGGTCCTGTCTTAGATTGAGAACATGGAAAAGATCTCTCATCTTTCCACCTCTTTTTAATGACTGTTCATTTCCTCTCAAGGTGAAGGTACAACAAAATCACTGGTGACTTTAGTGAACGAATCACTGGGCTGAGATGAAATGGCTGAGGAAGTTGGGGCTGTTCAGCCTGGAGAAGAGAAGTTTGCATGGACACCTCATAGGAGCATTCCTCTTTCTGAAGTGTCCTGCGGGGAAGCCAGAGAGGGACACTTCATCAGGAACTGTGGTAGGACAAGGAGTAAAGGGTACAAACTGAAAGAGGGGAAATTTAAGGTAGAAGTTAGGAAGAAATTCTTCATGGTGAGGGTGGTGAGATACAAAAACACGTTACTAAGGGTGGTTCTGGAGGTCTCAACCCTGGCAGTGTTCAAGGCCAAGTTGAAGAAGGCCTTCAGCAACCTGGTCAAGTGAGAGGCGTCCCTGCCCATGGAAGGGGGGTTGGGACTAGATGGTGTTTACGGTGCATTCCAACCCCTTAGCTTTCTATGACTCTATGACTCTAAGAAATACCATGGCTTTTTTTTGAATGTAATTTTCACTGCTTTTCTTACAATTTTCCAGAAAGTAAATACTTCGGTTTTATGCGAAAATTTGTTTATACAGGAAATAAAGTCTTAGCTGAAACCAGTTCCCATTTTTAATTTTTTTCATTTTCAGCATCAGCTATCACTTACTGAAAAATTAGTATTTCTACCTCACTGTCCCTAAATATAGTAGAGGAAGATTTAAAAGAAAAAAACTATAACAGCTGGAAGCTAAAGCTTGACACAGCTAAATGTGTCATAAATTGGTACTGGTGAATGTGATTGACTATGAACATGAACTGCCAAGGGGTTGTTTATCTGTTGATACTCACCTATAAAGATTGTGTGCCACTCTGCAAGATATATCTGTCAAATATATCATTGTACTGTGTAGATAATAAATAAGATAAGAATATGTGATTGATCTAATTCTCTCTTTGGCCTTAGCATATGTAGCTATCTGTAACTGAGATTTATTTGTCAGAATTGAGACTGTTTTTCTTAAAACAGCCAAACATCTAAATGTTTCCATAGGAATGAGCTGTGAGCTTACCTTAACTGTTTTCAGCCAGGAACAGTCTCATTGAAACTCAGATTGGTCACAGTGTGACTCCTGTCCATTGAAACCAAACAGCTCAACTGAAAACTCTTTTCTTTAAGCATGTTCAGTCTCATGCCATAATATCAACCCAGACTGTTGGGAAGAACAGAGGAACTGTTTCCAGTTCAAAGCCTTCTCTGCCAAAAGCTCTTTCTAAACAGTCTCAGATTCAGTACAACAGTCTCAGAATGTCCAGAAAGCTTCTTCACACCAAATTAGTATAAAATAATTTCTCTTTTGCTGCTTCGGAATATGTAAGTAAACAATATTTAGGTGACAAAAAAGAACAATATATATATATTTTAAGAGTAAATTATATCTTCATATCATAATTCAATTATAGGGCTATTTATCCAGTTGATTCCTTCAAACAGAACTTGATCTCTTCTGAAGGACTTTAACCACTTGGAAAAATGTAAAAATTTAATTATTTTGAAATTTTAAATATAGAAAAAAATAGAATAGAATAGAACAGAAGTTTTTAGGTGTTTCCATCTGTAGTAGCACAGTTTAATATTTCCAATATCACACAGCATAATCCACAAATTCAGTAAGTCTAATGCAGGAATGTTCATATATAGAAAAGAGAAGAATCACTGTTTAATGTTTTGGTTGTTCAGTTTTATTATTTTTGTTTCACGTACTTCTAGATACCAGATTTTCAGCACAAAAATATTTATGTATATATTAACGCATTTGTATTTATTTTATTAAGAACCATATCAACTTTGAATTTCCCAGTAACATCAGGGTCCTAGTTTCACTTTAAATCCTTAAATATTTAGTCCTAATCTTAGTACTTGTGAGCATCTTCAATATTTTCTATAGTCTACTTGTGGGACACAGCACCAGTACTCACAAGAGGTGAGAAATTCACACAAAGTTGCATTTTTTTCCATTTGCACTAGATTTTAATTCGATCATATTTCTGTTGCATTGAAATATTATATCTTTTTCTTCTCAGGTTTTTATCTACTTTGAAATTAAGGGGATAGGTAAGCCAAATATTTTAAATCTCTGACTCTTGGCTACAGTAATTACAGTTCCCTATCCCAATTAATTATGGGACCCTGGAGAATTTTGCAAAGAGCATCATGGCTTCCAAATTGCATAATAGTTTTGTTCTATGTGGTTAGTATATGCATGCATGAGTAAAACTTACATTTGGTTTAATATGAACTCAGTTTATCTTCCTGTGAAAGTCAGTCAAACTCATTTGGTATGATCATAGGAACTGTCTCTGAAACGGCACGAAAAAAAATGGGTTAATTTTCCTTTCCAGGCCTTTACACTGTATAGCCATGCCTTTGCTGCTTCTGTTTTTTTTCAAAGAGAAGAGCTGATGTGGACCTGTTTCTATACATATACACACAGTCATTTCAGCACAGATTGACATACTTTTAAAAATTAAATATATATATATATATATGAAAGTTGAATAGAATTTTTGTGTGGAGGTAATTTTCACTGCTATAAACTCAAATCCTTAGTTCAGAAACATATGCTGGGAGTACGAGGTGATCTGCCATACTACTATCACCAAAATCACTATTGCCAAGGTGATTTTCCCACTGGTCTGTACTGCCAGTGGGTTTTTCTGCTGTTTTAAACTAACTTTCATCCTACCAGCTGTCATTTATATATCTGAATTTTCCCTGGGGAAATTGTTCCCTTCTTCAAAAAGCGGGAAGCTCCCAGACCTCTCCTCCTCTGTCTAAGTAGTCTCAAAGATGTGCCAGGCACTATCCTCAAGGACCGAAATCTGACCTCCACCTAGCTCACAGAAGAGCATCTACAGCATGGCCATTTCCTCTGGAACCATGGCTTAGTGCTGCCTCAGCCTCACTTCTGCTTTCCCCTTCAGCAGAGATTGGCAGCACCTGCACATAGCCAGATGGGAGAGGCTGAAAGGATCCTCCGTGGGTACCTCTCCCTTTTGTTGTGCCCACCCTGATGACTCTTACTGCCACTTTAATGACTCGATGAGCAAGAGGGGCAAGTATAACACTACTCAGAGAAGGTGACAAACATGCAAGATACCAACAGACAAGCTGAGTGTAATTTCGTGGATCCTATAACTACACTCAAGTAATTCACAAGACTATCCTTTTACGATTTAATTTTTTTATCAAACAGTTTAGTTCTCTTAAATGACCAAGGAATATGTACATTATAATTTGTGGTATGGCAATTTGTGCAGGGCAACCCTCATGCAAATCCTTCGTGTCAGGTCTAAAAAAATCGCCTAAATATTTCACAGATTGTTTCAACCTTTCTGCAGTTAATCAACCCTTGGCTTCTTCAAATAACGTGCTTGCAAAGATAACTGATACTGCCAATGGGGCAATGATGTTTGCAGTGATGATACTTGTCCAGGGTGAATGTGGACAGACCCCAGCTGCTCACCCAATACAGCTTTCTCCATTGCAACCAAATACTAACAACTCATTCCCTGCTGACCTTGGCTGATTTCAAACCACTAATGTAACTGTGCATTTTACATGTGTTTAATATTCTTATGCCTAGTTCAGCCTATAATACAGCGACTTCCTTATATAAACCAATATCTGATTTGCTGGGTTTTAATAAATAACAGGTATAAATGGTTACTATAAATAATAACACTGATTATCCTGTGTAATCAAACTCTTCACCTGCTGTGAGACGTACCACATTTATGCAGATCAGCTGTAAGCTTTTCATCCATGAAATTATAGAATGTATAATGTGATGGGCCATGATATATTTAGTGTACTGTAATTGCTTATTTATAAAAGAGCTATCAACAGCCCACTTTAAATAAATTCAGAAATCACCGTAGGGCATTTCAAAATGAATATTTTATATGACATTTCTAAAAGATTATGAGCATTTCTTTGAACAGTAAAATTAATGGCTGTTTTGCTGTTTAACGTTATCCTGTGTAGATTCAGGATAATGGCATATAAACTGTAATTACTGTATTTGTGTTTTAATTAGGAATATAATAATCCACCCCTCTCATGCTGTAGTTTTCCAAAATTAATATGGGGGACAATTTAAAATGGTCTGTTTGCTAATAGAATTGTTATAAGAAAGCGAATGAATTAAGCAGTGAGATATATACTTGCAGCTCACTTCTAACGAGATATTCTACAGGGTCATCTTGCCTATTGCGTTTTAGACTCACTGGTTGATCTTCATCCTTTTCTGTAAATAAGATCTAATGACAGCTGAAGGTGCCAGCTTTGCCTACTTCCTTACATGCACCAACAGCCTGCAGCGTGTCTACATAAAGAGAAATAAGTTTTCTCCTGTAGGCAGTGATGCTGCTTTTGGAAGAGGAAGGGATGAAATCTGGGTAAAAAATAAACCCTCTGAAAGAGAAATCTAAGACTTTCAAAACCCTTACTAATGAGAGGGCCAGTTAGGCTTCTATTCACTTTGACAGACTGAGAGATTAATAGGTAGATGGAAAAGCAATTTCATACTTTTAGTGACTGTCAACACCTATTCCATATCTTCCAGAGCAGTGCTATTAATAAACATGTTGATCCACAGAACAATATATCAAAATCACCCTTCAGGGCCATAATTTTCTTTTTACCTGCCCCTGTGTTTATGTAATTTGCAAATAAAGTTTGAAGAAAAGAAATGCCCAGAGCCTACAACTGCTGTGCTTTCTTCACCTCCCATAGAAAATTAAACTGATTACATGTTCAGCTACTGTGTCTTCAGCTGGATCTTAACATAATGTAAAGTTTGTATTTATGAAACTAGCCTTGATATTTCATAAAGAAGAATTCCAAGGTTGGAAGATTAATGAAACCTGTTATGATTTTCATGTCTTGATATTCTAGTAGCTAATTAGTGCTCCAATAAGATTTTCCACAGATGGGGTGTTCATTGAGCCTCTTGCCCTTGTGGATTCTCTGGTGACTAAGAAGGTGGTAATTCACGTGGCAGCATTTCCTTTAGAAGGGTCATTGTAGAATTTCTCCTGCCTACTAAGTCACATATTCCAGTGGAAGTGAGAGAGATCACTGACAGAAGGATCCTAAAGCCCATCTGTCAAATTTGTTTGAAACTGGTAGATTTGGCTGCAACTGCAGATAGAAAAGTTTCTAAGGGGCAGAAAGAGACAGATAGGAGTCACAAAACAAACAAAACAAAAACCTGACTTTTTTTCAGCTAAAATAAGGTTTCTACCCAGCCTGAAGCAGTTTATACAAAGGGCAAGAATGGTAAATTATGGAAAAAATTTTCAAACCAGTTCCAACTGATACTTGAATCAAGAGTCGACTAGAGGCATAAAGTGATTTTTATTTTACCAACACTGGTTCATGTGTCCAACCTATTTTTATTCAAGTGAATTTTTCATAGGCTTTTCCTTCTTGTGCTCTCTGTGTGATTTCATTAATGCATGTAAAATGTATTTGTCTCCTTTCTATCACTAAATCAAATTATACCAGCAGGCAAGAAACAGCAGCTGAGATGTACAGGTGCCAAAAGGAAAATTATTGGTGTGTCTTGAAGTAATTTCCCCATTGTTTCTGGCTTTGCAGTGCAGGGAAATCTGCAGTTACAAGACCATCATGAGTGATGTATGTTTTCATAGTGAATTGGATCAAAGATGTTTTCCACAGATGTTTCTGTAATTGTGTTGCATTGGGGAAATTTACTGTTCAGTGTCCCACAAATATGTATTTCCACCTGTGCAATGATCTAGTACAGAAGCCGGGCCTGTAGCATAAAACATGCAGTTAAGATGGCTGGCACAAAACCAGCTAAAGATAATTTCTTAGAACTGTCTGTGCATGTATTTCTGTAACCATACTCCTTTGTTTCAGCAACTGGACTTCCAGCTTTACTTCCAAGGAGAAAGAAAAACAATTGGCAGGCTAATGGAAAGTTTTAATTTTTCATGTTAAAGATAAGATAAAAACACGTTTTTTTTAATCAGTGGGGGGGGGGGGGATATTTATTTCTTCTTTATTTTATGTTGAGATTAGGAAGTCAGCAAAAACCTCGATACAGACAGCACCCTTCTTGATCCTGATGCAAATGCTAGGTTTCTTAAAAATCTTAGGTCAAACGTGTGTGGCATAAGAAGTGTCTGCATGGATGAGATGAGTTTCCTTTCTAAAAGGCATCTGAAATACTTCCATTTGGAAAATGCTTTAGTCATGGATGGTATCATCAATTCTCAGACTGATTTCTCACTGAATAATCATCTTCCAGAACCCATCTTACTTGTGACAAAAAATCTAGTTAGTTTTTTTATTCAAAGCATTTTTTTAGTTCAAAATATATGGACCTTTGAACATCAAAGCAAGAAGAGTTCAGCAACCCCAACAGTAAATAAGAGATATTTTTAAGTGGGCTTAAGAAAATAATGTGGGAGACTCAGGTTTTATCCACTCTTTGATCAACAAGAAACACACTGTTCTACATGCAGTTCTAATTACAGTCAATTTGGGGGCTTATTTGTGGTCTTAAACACAAAGCAGAAAGACTCAAAATAAAAAAAAAACACTCTTCCAGTGCATACTAAAACTATATGGTTGCAGTGACAAACTGCGAAGGGAAGTTGGAAAAGTCACAGAGATGGAGTTATCCTGGCAACCTCAGAGCAGTAATACTCTATGTCTGAATGTATTCACTCTTCTCCTGGTAACTGAGATACAGGAAACACACACTAAGATTAGAAAAATGAGAATTTTTAGCATATCCATAATTGTTAAAATAATCGTTGATTGGTTTTGATGCTTTTCAACTGTCTGCTCAACTCTTTTCTTTTTAAATGAATAATCCTAATGCTACTCTGACAGCCCTGGTGTCTTAATCTTGGAAATCCTATTAACCTCTCTAAATCAATATACAAAAGCTAAATTTTATCATAGATCCATTTTAAATATCAGAATCTCTGATTCTCCCAATTGAATCTGTTACACAGTACTGACATTCCACTGACTTGAAAGGAATGACTTTTTACATTGATGTGCAATGCTGAAAAAAACCCCCAAACCTTAATACAGTGGAGAGCTCTAAATAAAGGTTAAATGGATACCATGGCTACAACGGACCAATGGAGAAGTAAAAAGAGGAAAAGTTGATAAATATAAAATAGTGAGAAGAGCAGCACAAAGAACAGAAGAGGGAAATGAGAAGGAAAGGATTCAGAAATTGTTGATTTGTAATTTTTTTAAAGGAGTAATGAAAGGCAGGTGAGAAGAAGAATTTGGTTTTAGGACCTGTCTCTTCATTACCACCATCTTGGGGATTGCGTTTTTCTGCTTTTACGGTCCCTGTAAATCAGCACTAATGTTGCTCAGGCACTACAATGCAGGCTGCCAAAAAGACATTCAATCAACTGCTCCCACATTAGAAGTCTGGAGCAGTAGACAGAAGTGTTTTTCTGGAATGGATTATCTAGGCACACCCTGCCACCTCACAACTGCACCTTGGCTGGCATTGCCCAGTTGACTGGCCAACCTCCTGTGTACGGAAAAAGGATAGCTCCGGCACAGCTTCTCTCCATCAATGACAGAGCTGAATTTTCACCTCTTAAACTGCCACTAGTCAAGGCCATGCCTTCCAGGATGCAGCTTAACCATTTACCTTGTACTTCAGTTAGACTTTTCACACTGACTCCCATGAGGTGTTCATAGAGATGTTGTATGGACTGGAAGGATCAGTGAGCTGGATTGAAAACTGGCTGGGTCCAGATGGTGATGATCAGTGGCATGAAGCCTAGCTGGAGACAAGTGACTAATGTACCCCAGGGGTCAATACTGAGTCCAATCACATTTAACAGAGTCATTAATGATCTAATGATTGAGCAGAGACTTTTCTGATTACACCAAATCATGAGGGGAGGCTGACACAGCAGAGGGTTGTGCTGTCATCCAAAGGAGCCTTGACAGAAAATGGGCTGACAGGAACCTCATGAAATCCAAGAAGTGGAAGTGCAAATTCTGCATCTGAGAAAGAAAAACACCAGGCTGTGCAGCTGGAAGGCAGCTCGGTGGAGAAGGACCTGGAGGTCCTGCTGGATACCAAATTGAATATGAGTCAATATGAGTCAGTGTGCCCTTGTCACCAGAAAGACTAATGGTATCCTGACCTGCATTAAGAGTTCTGCCAGATACTTGATGAAGGTAATCCTTTGCTTCTAATCAGCGCTGGCAAGGCCACATCTGGAGTGCTATGCTCAGTTCTGGATTTGTTAGAATAAGAGGGGCATAGATATATTGAGGACGATCCAGTAAAGGGCCACAGAAACTATTGTAGACTCTCATAGAAGGAGAGGCTGAAAGCTGTGCCTGTTCAGAGTGAAGAAGAGCAGGCTCAAGGGGCTCTCATCAGTATCTATAAATATCTGAAGTGAGGGTGTAAAGAACACGGATCTTTTCAGTGGTGCCTACTGCCAGGACCAGAGATGACGGGCACAATTAGGTAGACAGAAAGTCCCCTCAGAATATCAGGAAGCACTTTTTTACTGTAAGGTTGACCAAGCACTGGCACAGGTTGCTCAAAAAGATTGTAGGGGCTCCCTCTTTGGCAATATTTAAAAACCGTCTGGACATAGCTCTGAGCAGTCAGTTCTAGATGACCCTACTTGAGCAGGAAGATCAGACCTGCTGACTTTCAGAGATCATTTCCGTAATTAACTTCAGTTATTCTGTGATCCCAGAGACAATCTCGTAGTTTCTCAATAAAATATTTTTGCAACTTGGAAGGGTAACATATGAACCAGGTTCACACATTTAAAAAATATTCCTTGAAATACCCTATCTTTTGGGCTTTATTTCCTAGTCACTCATCTAAGAAAGGATTATGGTAACATTTGCTATGCAACATATATTTTGAAAAAAATAATATTCACTTGCCAAATAGTATGGTATTACTAGCTCTGAGAAAACAAATTAATATATCCCACACTTTCTCCTCCCTAAAATTCTCCTTTCTGCCAAGAAAATTCAACCCTGTGTCGGAGAAAGCATAAAAGCCACATACCATTTTTTTCTACTCACTTCTAATTTCCAGATTGTAAATTAGTCATGATAGTGAACTACTTTTTGCATAGTCCTCTGCTATGCATCACCTTATGTGCATGTCTGTGCTGTCTGGAGCTGATCAGATGCAGGAAATACAGGCAACATCCTTTTTAATGTATTGACAGAAAATCAGTTTGTTGTTGCCAAATTTAGCAACATCTTTCTAACTCTCAGAATGCTTAAAAACTTAAGTGCCTCTGCAACAAACATTAATGTACCCAGTCAATTATGTTACATACATTACAAAGCAGCATTGCATTTCTGGCAATGGTATAATGATTTGAAAATAAAAAAGGGAAATTGAACAAGTGGTTTGTGAACACAATAATGTATAAAATCAACTGAATACATTGAGCAGCGTTTTTAGAGTGCTAAAAGTATTTTCCCACCCTGTTTTTCTTCATCATGTAACATCCTCTTTTTCTTCATATACATGTAACTTATTTGTAAGAAAAGCAGGCAGTATTCTTAGACTGCTAAAGGCACCATCAATCATTGTCTTGCTTGGTAATGCTTCAATTACTCTGGAAAAATACTGTCATTTTCATGGCTACAATCTGATATGTGGAAAATCCCACCCACTCCCTCCCCAAATGGTAATGTTTGCATATGAGAAACGTAGGCAGTGTTGGCAAGATGATGAACCATTAATAAAGCTTTCTCTGTGCCTCCCGAGAATTTGGAAAGTGTACTGTGTCTTTGCAAGATTAGCTTAATGCTTTGTCACTTTATGCTTTTCTGCCTTGTTTTTTTCTTTTACAGCTTTTGTACATTGAATATTGTACTTGACACTACAGTTAGTGTCTTTGTAGCTGTTCCACTATAAGTTGCATAAGGCATGAGTAGTGGCGCCATTTGGTAAGACATGGGACTGATACTGAACATTAGCCTAGTGCAAATTATTTCCAGCGTATTTTGCCATGGATTGTCAGGACCCACAACACCGCTGATGGTTTTACGTAAAGTCACTTTCATACACAGGAAAAAAGAGGGCATTTTGAAGTAAAGTTGAAAAACGTTATTTCTTGCAAAGGAAAATGGAGCCAACAAATCTTCCAGTCTTTTCAAAAACAGAATGGAGATGTGGGAACGGAAGGGCAACAGCAGAGGGGTAAAGGAAAGAAGGAGGAGTAAGGGAACAGGAAAAAGAGGGGAAGAGAGAGGAAGGGGAAAAGAAAGGATGAAATATTGCAATAGGTAACAACTTCGTGAGACACGTTGGTAGAACGAAGCCTGTTGTGGATAATGTTACAGAAATATGTTCTTTATGTTCCATCTTTAAATGTTTTTTACAGGCTGTGTAGTTTCATGTTGTTTTTATCTTCCATCCCTACGTTCTGTACTGCTCTCTGTTAGATCTTGATTTCAAGCAAGACCTTTGCAGCAATAGCCATTGCATATTAGTGCAGCATGTAATTGAAGAAAGTTTGGTTCCTCACTAAGAACCTTAGATGCCCGATATATAATCTGATATTTTCAGACATTAGTCTGACTCTTTGGTACCTTCCTCTGCCCCCAAGTGACACCAGAACATACAAATTTCTCTATTTCTTCTTGCCATGGATAAGAAACACCAAGTTTCCTATCAGTAAGTTAATTCAATTAACTTCTTGCAGCCCCCTATGATTTCCTGGAACTATAGACTGTCTTCTTCCACTTCTCTATGACACGTACCATGTAGCTGTCTACAACAGCATAATTTCATTCAGCACAATTACTTGAACTTGGCTTCTTTGAAGGCTTTGCATGCAGCAAGAAGGGGCACTGGAAAGTGTATCACATACAAGCCAGACAAAAGTAGTATGTTAAGAATCATACTCTCCAATTATCAGAGAACAAATAATAAGCAGAACAATCAAAGATTTGGACATTATGATGTAATTACATCAAAGGTATTTTAGAAGACCACCTTATTGTAAAGAAAATCTAAAATAAATTGCAAAATTGGTCTTATTTTTGCCCTTTCCTGCCTTTACATCCTTGTAACATGCTTACCTCTATTCTGACACTTTCACACTGGTACAGACACAGTCTGCTTCTGTTTTACACCTCCCATTAGAATTCAGGAATAATAACCACATTGACAACATTATGCATGTTGTTCTTCATCTCCATTGGACTTTAAAAAAATTGAAAATAAGACAGACCATATTTCTTTCTACCTGAAAAGCATGAGGCTTAATTCTCGTGACTATTTGAACTGCCACCCTAAAGTCACATTGTGAACGTCTCAACAAAGACAGTAGAAGAGATTATTACTGTAGATGTAATAGACTACTTCACAGAAGATTTCTCAGTTAATTTTACATAGATATTATGGGTATATCTACATGCAAAATTCAGTACTACATCTTTTTTATTTAAAGCACTGTATCATAGGCAAATATCATCATGAAAAACAAACACCGGAATCCATTTCTTAATAGAAGCAATCCATCAATACATACGGTTTATATGCTTCCGAATGCTGAACAAGTTGTCTTTGACTCATCTGTATCTAAATCAGCCTAATTAATTTAGTAAATCTAAACAGCCTAGGTAAATCTAAATTCAAATTCAATTTCTAAGTGAGTTTTTGACTGAGTCATATATTCTCACTTGACCAGATTCATGGCAGACGGAGCTAGCTTATTACTTCCTGAATATTCTCTATTGAAAACAACAGGAATATTTAGAGAGAAGAGTCTTTTCCTTTATTTGCAAGGCTGGCCAATGGTCACCCTCTAGAAGAACTGGTTTGTGTCCTGTGCTGACATGAACTCAGATTTAAACCACCGTTTATTCTCGGAAGTAGCTCCAAATACATGATATCAATTTGTTTCCAGGAGTGCTGAAGGAGCATTGCCATCACTGCTTTACCTTCTCAGTTTTTTCCTCACCAGTAAGACCACTCATCCATACACATGAAGCTTTTCCAGGTTTCTAGAGCTTTAGCTATAACAAGGATATCAAAACCAGCCACACAGGGAGGGAGCACAGCCGTATTTATGATTTTTTTTTTCTTCTGAAGATGCACACACTGTACAAGACTAAAAAGAGCATAGATAAGGAACTTGACAGATTGCTCATTTCTGCTGTTTTATAGTAAGATGAGGCAGTGATGGTGCCAATATGCTGTCATTTTGTTTAAATGCAAGATGGAAATAGAGGGAATTTGTTTCAGTATTTAAATCATTGCAAATCGAGTTAGCTTAAGTAAAGGCATTTTACGGAAAAGGTTTCATGGTTGTTATTGTCATTTGGGCATGACAAAACAGTGTAATGATTTCACGTTCAAGTTTTTATAGGCTTCCCTTAGGGTGTAGACAATATATTTAAAAGTCACAGCTAGTCTTACTGACAAAACTTGAACGGCTTCTTATCCTTTGCATCTCCCACACTGCAAAGGGAGTGACAGGAGTGGAAATTAGAAGTTTAGTTGCAGATATTCATTGCACTCTAATAACATTTCAGCTAACTAAATATTTACTAAATATTCTGGTCCCAAATCTCTTTTATAAACAAGCCCTACTAGGGACTGGAAGCTCCTAGGAGCTGGCTAGAGCTCATCGGTCTTTTAGCCCAAGCCCACAGTTTCTCAAATCCGTGTCTGACCTGTGTACTGGGCAGGCTTCTACCCACCACCACGTGTGCAGTTCATAAACTCTACACCACTCCAAAACAGAGAAGACTCCTCCAACAGCTCTACCCTTCCCCCCACCTCTGTGCAGTCTTTGCAAGTAAGCCTCTAAATATATATCCATAAGCCATTTAGCGGTGTCCAGGCTCAGATGTCAGACGTACCGTGGCATGCAATGTGGTGTGAAAATAATGGCTGCATTAGTCACACACAGGGAGTCACAAACGAGTTATGCAGGACCTCTAACCCAGCACCAGGCTTATTAACTTGGGCATAGTACCATGCTTAAGCTGCTGTCCTGCCCCAGCACCGGGGCTCACCCGGCATCTTGCAGCTCTGCCAGCAGGTCCAGTTCTGTGGCATGGGCATGGGCAAGGGCGAGCTCTCTTGTAAAGAAAACTGCTTTACACTGCTTCACACGCAAAAGAAAGATGTACAATTTGCACCCAAACACAAACACCCTCCCTTCAACTTAGCCAGACATGTCATCTTATAGAGGCACATGACAACTTTTGGATAGGGGAATGAACTGAGAACATCCAGTGCTAAACATGTAGGATACAAGATACTGCAACAAATGGTCTTGAATTTTAGTTGTTTTAGGCATATCTCACACAGACTGTTCATGGCAGAAAATCTCACATGTATTTTTCAGGGAAGTACAAGGACTTAAAAAACTGTTAAAGGAATAGACCCAATAGCACCTCTTTGGTGGTGACCAGAGGTTTGGACAATTAAAGATACGAAGGATACCTAATAAATTACACTTAGTGCATAGTCCACAGGTCTGCCAGACAAAGATCGTAATTACCTAGGAGAGCATTTTGCATACAAATAATAGTTGTAAACAATAAATATAACTGAAAACACAGTTACAAAGGCAGACAGACAGACAGAAAGAAAGAAAGAAAGAAAAGAAAGAAAGAAAAAGACAGAGAAAGAAAGAAGTGTTAAAGAGTGTCCGAGGTACCTGTAACTGCATAAGGTGGGACTTTGAAGATAAAGCTATATACCTACAGCTTTGAAGATAAAGCTATATAAAAGGTAAACCTATAATACCACCTAAAAAATCCTCCATTCTTTAACAAATTACAAACACATTCATGATGATGTCCGAGATATTCTGCCACTCTTAGGTGTCCTGGGGTGACCATCTCAAAACAAGACACCAGGCTAGGCAAAAAACCAGATTCTTTTAGTTTTTTAAGATCATCACACAGTACACAGTTTTTTGAAGTAATTCAACCTGCAAATGACTTGGACTTCAATAATATTGTACGAGAAAGGTAACAGCTTTCTTATCAGGAAAAACTTGTCAAAATTATTGAAGAGGGCTTCCTTCCAGTCAGCACTTCTGGACACTCAATACAATTCCCAGATCGTGAACAAAGTTAATAAATGGTAAGTCTTCTCATTGAATTACAGTCATTTCCCATTATTATCTAGTCTAGGTCTCAGAATGTGTGCTTCTTCATCCAAATTTTCTTTGTGTAAATCTGAGTTGTGCAGAGACAAACAAAGGAAGCCAGAAAAGAAGGAATACAAGCACACAAATGTCATGAAATATTTCAAAAATACAAACTGTGCTATTCCTATGCATCTCAACTGCTGATTGATTGAGTATGGTCTCCTGTGTTGGTAGCCAAATGTAGCTGGAACATTTTCTGTCTTCAAGGAGAGCAGCAGAACTGAACTCACGGCATTTGTTTGACCACACAGTACATGATTCCTGCTTATGCAGAACAGTCCCCTCAAACACATCACAAGCCATGCTCATGGCAGATGTCATGTAGACCAGTCTGGGTTGCAAATCAAATGAGCAGCAAAGTCACCCTTCACCCAGCGTGGTCAGCACAGGCTACTGTATATCAGCTGAAGGAGTCTTGCCAAACCAAGGGCCTCTGCCTTGCTTGCTTACTTTGCACAGCTCACCCATCTGTCAGTAGAGGCTGTGCCTTTAAACACCTTTGATCATTTCTGGCTGGCAGCACTAAAGAGAAGCCTCAGCTGTTTCGTTGTGATCTTGACAACCATACATAGAAGTAAGAATTCTGAACTGGGCACCAACTACTGATTAACCAAGCACTTCACCTTTAGCAAGTGTATTATGACAGACATGAGGAGACTCTTTCTTCCACTCTCTGGACCAGCTACAAGATGCATTTACTGCTTTGCCTGAATGAAAATGTTATTCTTTTTCTTTGAGTCATTTCCTCTTCTAAGTCCGCTTTACATGTTGGTGGCTTGAAAGCGAGGCTAAAGAAACTGGTCCAGGATAAACGTTGCTTACAACACCTTGTAAAATCATAGCCATTCTGTTAAGTATTGGCATATTGGTATGTCTGTATTTTTCTGCATAGCCCAGCGTCTCCCAACAGTTTCTATATGTAACTTTTAAATACTTGTCTTTTAACACGACAGCTGCAAATTACTACAGCATACTACAGGGAGACTTTTTATCTTAAATGCATCACCAAATATTAAAAATGGAGAAATCTCAGTACTGCCTGATGATTGATTTTTTAGTATTTTTAATATAAATCTGCATTCCTTAGTAAAGCACATTTAGAAAAATATGATTTCTTAAAGACAGTTGAGTGGAAAACGCAACTTATATAATAAGAACATTAAATAGTAAAAAATAAGTCATTTAAAACAATCCATTGTGTTCTGAAATATGATTTTCTTTAGTATGAAAAACTCATATCCATTGAATGAAGTTTTAAATAGGTTACATTCATTGTATTTTACCTTCAGGGACCCTGGGAGTTTATTCTTTCTAATGAGCTGTATACTACTCACTTAGAAGCTTCTTTTTTGTTATTATGTTTAAGGGGTTTTTTCTGCTTTAGGAAACACTGGTTTAAAACAAATTCATTGTTTTTCCATACGTTGTGTTAACTGCATGGGATAACATCTGAAATGTTTACAGTGCTTCCAACAGTTTAGAAAAGATACATAATGTTTTCAAGCAGACTATTTACATTAGTGATATCCTACACTAGAACAGGATTCTCCCTTCTGGCTCCATTTTTTGTTGCTATCCAAGTAAATGTTGTTGTTGTTGCTATCCAAGTAGAGTTTATTTAATGACACTAAAGAAAATTTAATGACTCTAAAGGAAAATCCCATTAACTGTAATGAATCCTTGTTTAGGCAGGTTCAAATAGAAAAAAAGAGGGGGGTGAATAATTTTGGGGGTGAATATTTTTTAAAAGGTAGAATACTGTCATTTAAGCCTTGTAAGCTGCTCACAGAGTGAAACTAAGATACCTTAAACCACTTTTCTATACTAAGCTTATTTAGGATTTCATGGATGGAAAAGGGTTTGGTAAACTTTGGTAGGCTTCAGCTTACATCTTACCTATTTAGTACTCGCTGTGGCAATATTTGTCAGGATGCAAGATTAAGGTGTTCCGAAAGACAGGGGTTAGATATATTTGGAGCTACCTTCAAGGTTATCTTGTAATGGCAAAGTCCATCACAGTTTAAATATATGCAGTTGAGATACACATGGTTAAGGTACATATAAGATCAAATCCTCTTCCACCACAAAAAGCTCTCGGATCATTATCTTCAGCTTACTCTTTGCTGTCGAGTTCATCCATATTCACAGACATGACTTCATGACATTTTTGACTCTTCTGCCACAAAAACTAGGAGACATGAATTAAGCCCCTCCCTACTGTCAGCAGGCTCAGACAAACTGTGGGTACCATTTTGTTCAAAACCAGATACTAAAGCCATGGACATGCTTGTACCTTGTGGATTCAAACACCTCCATGGGTTTGGAAGTTATCTGGAGAACATCATGGAAGAATACTCAGTCTGAGGTTACTAAATACAAAACCATCACCTCTTGCTTAAAACCATCCGGGCCACAGACGTCTTGAGGCAAGGAGAATATAAAATAGAATGGTCACTGTCTGTTGCAGTGCTGGGTGTTGTTTAGCTGCTGCAGCTTTCCCTGGGAGCGCAGTGGGGGCTTCTTGGGACAAGGCAGAGATTCTCTGCCCTCCTGCAGTCCATCTCGGACGCCCCGCACCGCTGCTCCAGCTGCCAGCCTGCAACTTCAGTGATGGCAAAGGAGGCGAGAAGGCTCTCTCGCATAGCACTGCAAAGGTCTTTATTCCATGCTGCCTCCCCAAAGCCTGGGGCCAGCACATGGGCTGGCCCCCAAAGGCAGAGGAGAGGAGCTGTTGGCAGGCTGCTCCCAGAGGCAGAGAGAGGGAGAGAGAGAGAGTCACATGGCCTGGAGCCTCAGTTTACCCGGGTACGAGTGAGGCGGGGAGAGCACATGGGCAAATGGTTTCAGGGCACAGGGGTGGTACATGGGCGGTGTTGGGATACAGGAACCAATAGGGAGAACTCGAGGAGTGGCCAGGACTAGTGGCAGGGGAAGGAGGAAGGCCCCATGGAGAGGGCAGGAAGTGATCAGTAAGAGGGGGTACAGTGCCACAACTGTCTACCCTAACCTTACATTGAGGCTGTTGTTCTGGATGGGCATTGATTCAGAACCAGTATTCACCGTATCTCCATTCTCACATTATGGTTATTAAAATAAAATAAAAAGAAAAAAAAGTGAAAGCCTGAAATTCGGACTGACACTAATGCTTCACTGTTTTCAACTAATGAAGAGCAAATGCACAGCATTTTGAATCTTCTCAAACATTATTGTTAAGTCAGAAATCAGGAACAGACCCTACTCCGTGGAAGTGTCAATTCCTCAGCAACCCTGCTAAATGCTCATTGCTTTCTCCTGCTGTGTTCAGTGCCCTAAAACTGGGCATGCACAGAGACTGCTCTCAGGCTGGGGCTCATCCTCAGTTGTACAGGAGACGAGGGAAAAGTGCTTCATATCTGAACAGCAGGAGATAAGGGAGTCCTTTTCACTGACCTCTTTTCTGAAAGCCTATGGAAAGAAAATAGAGAGAGCATTGCCACACAGGAATCCTTAGCCCAGCAGGCTAGGGACAAGCTCTTCCCCGAAGAGATGAGCCAGGGAGGTGGAGTGGAGAGGCTGTTGGCAGGAGGCAGCAGTGCAGAAGAGGAGTGACAGTCAGGAAGTAAATATAACAAAACTGGGGCAAACGAGAGCACATTCCTGCTTCACATGTTGTGGGACAGCAGAAAGTGTCTTCCTGGTACTATTTCTTGGGCTCTGAAGCAGACATACAGGATCTCATCTGGCCCTTGCTGACATGCAAGTACTCCTCTTTTGAAGAGCAGTGTTTAAAGCTGTAGAACAGTGATCATTACCCATAAACAAGGCATCATCTTTGAGGCAATTGTGGCACAGGGCTATTTTTCTATGCGAGTTCTTGTCCTTTATGACTGAAGCCAGTTCTCACTTTTGTAGAGACTTCTTTCTTCCCTTTTTTCTCCAGCCCACCACAGTTACTGCCATTTACAGCTCCTGTTGAGACTTTTTTTTAAAATCTTCTTTTTCCTTACTGTTTGGCAGCTATTTGTAAACAGTTCTGAGTGTACCCAAACCTTTCTGAAAAGTTCCCTATCCTCATTCATGAATTACTCTAATTTGATCCACCTGAGATGAGTTAAAAACAAATTTGCAAATCAAAAAAAAACCAAGGCTCTTTTCTTTTCTTTTCTTTTCTTTTCTTTTCTTTTCTTTTCTTTTCTTTTCTTTTCTTTTCTTTTCTTTTCTTTTCTTTTCTTTTCTT
>VZRR01000609.1:4594-33472 GCA_013398015.1 Oreocharis arfaki | reverse complement strand
CCATCCTTATGTTTGTTTCTGTCCCTGTTCCCATCCCTGTGCTCATTCCCATTTCCACCCTTACCCCTATTCCTCTCCTCTCCTCTCCTCTCCTCTCCTCTCCTCTTCTTTTTCTAGCATTGTTTTCCCAATGCAGAGAGAAGCAACGGGATATAAAATGCAAACTCTCACCCGTAAGGTAACCTTCTGCTGTTGCTGAGGTTCTTGCTGCCAGTACTGTCAGCAGCTCCCGTGCTTCTATAGCAACAACTACTTCCAACAGTGCATTACTTGCACACAACATTTTAGTGAGGACTGCATGTTATACAGTTGAAACACAGCATTTGTCAATAAACCCTAAGCTTGCCTCCTATTATAATTCTTCTGTATCTTTCTCAGCAGCCTCACCAAGTTTTCCTGGGTAATATAATTTTGCAAGGAAATACTAGCCGAACAAAAAGCTCCCACCTTTACACCAAATATAATCATACAAAATGCACAGAAATTTAGCAGCCAAAAAAGCATCCAGAACAGTTAGTGACAGATAACTATAATTATCAAGGTAAGCATTTCAAGAAAAACCAAAGCAGTTTCTCCATTGCTCGGGAACCTGTCATTCGCCTTGGTTTATGCAGAGGGCATGTTTCATCTCTAAAGAGTCCTAAAGATGTTTCTTAAGATAGAAGAGACATAATCTAAATCCCAAAAATTCCTCAGCCAATCTGCAATGTTTGATGACTTCCTGTCATCCAGAAAAGGATCATAGGCAGGTACAGAGAGAAACATATGCAAACAGAACTTTTCCCGCTGTTAAAGATTACCTGAAATCAGGAGAGAAACATGAGGCTTAATGGGATAATGTAGGTTTATTATGCCTTTGGACACGGTAATGTGATTCATTTATTTACTCACTTTGGTGCCTGAGTTTTCCATCAGTATATTGCATGGAAGAGAAGAGTGCATTATATAGGAGCATAAAGCTGAGTCAAACAGTAATATTTACCGGACTTGGAACTCATCATGTACACAAACACTTCTGCTTGCTTAGCAAGGCTCTGTAAATTCCTGTAAATTGTAGCTTCTTCTACAGAGATCAATAAATGTGAAGATTTCACACAGTGCTTCCAGAGGTGCCAGCTGCTGCAGTGTTTAGTGAGGATGTCACCTAATGCGGTCACCCAAAGCCTAGAATTAGCAGTAGGTTCTGCTAACAAGGAGGCAATTTGAAGCAAAAAGTACAGTAAACTATGGAAATAAAGTTCAAAAGATGAGAAGGCTCCAGTTCGTGATGTCTCCAGATTTCTTTTGTGCTTTGGTTTATCCTCATGTTGTATGTAATCACTACCAGCAGAGATCACGTACTTGTATAAATTTCCTGTCCCAGTACACTCTTCACTCTCTACGTTTCATTTGTGCTCCTGGATTCCTATTCACACTGATAAAATTAATACAGAAGTGATGCAACAGAAAGTCCTCTTGAATGAAAATTCAAATTCTTTTGTTTCTCTATTGCATGTGCAACAAGGCTGAAAAATCAAAAATATTTTAAACAGTGTGAAAGTGGCATTTTCATGTTTGTGCATCTTTTGTCAAATTTCATACCACTTGTCAGTGTAGCAACCTATAAAAAGACACATATCTGCTTTTTCTGACAAAAAGACAATGTCAGAATCACTTAATCCCTCGTCTTCAAAAAGAAAAGGGCCAAATTTTGCCTTCTGGCCAATAGAGGGCAGCTTGCTTCCTTCCCCAAACCTACCAGTCATCCTTTGGGGAACCACTTGGCCAGGCACCGGTGGAAAATCCTTTTACCACCAGTTTAAATTTCGCCATTCCAACTCGTTCTGCTGAATCAGTTCACAAGCGAATAAGACACAAGCCACCCTCTGCAGCCTCAGCCATATGCCTGCCAAGAAACAAAGATGCAGCTCTATAGCTAGAAGGTGGCAAAAGCACAGACTGGACCAGTAAGCAGAAGACAGAGACCCAGCTGTCATCGGTTTGGAAGAGGTCTGTGCTGCAGTATGTGGAGTTTCTGGCCGTGAGCAATCCAGCAGTTAACCTTGGAAAACAGCAGGTAAAATCATAAACTTTGTTATAACCCAAACCAAGTTCGA
The DNA here is from genome assembly GCA_013398015.1 of Oreocharis arfaki. NCBI lineage: Eukaryota > Metazoa > Chordata > Aves > Passeriformes > Paramythiidae > Oreocharis > Oreocharis arfaki. Next base: position 31,376 of record VZRR01000609.1, on the reverse strand, counting down.
AAGTGAATGAAACATCTTTGCCTCAGTGGTGCTACAAGGACAACACCTGAAGATTCTTAAATTCTGATTTGCAACCTACAATTCCCATTGACAAGCTGTGCACAACTTCCAAGCAAGGCAGGGAAAGCAGAACTTATTAACCTGGATATTAAGCCAGGTAGGGCTTTAGCAGAGGTTGACATGTGAGAGAAGCTATAAATCCTGTAGACAACTGACAACAAATGCAAGAAAAGATAAGCAAAACTGTCTTTCAACATCAGTCTTTTGGGAATTGTTACCTGGACTTCTCTGCTTTGGCATTGTTAACCCTTTTTGGCTCAGACTCCTCTGGAGAGTAATTATATACTGTAGAGCCCTTGTCACTGTGCATGAAGAGAAAACAGGTTGGTGACTGACAGTTCCACTTGTATTAAAGCCTGAGGATTTTGCTCAGTTCTCAATTTCCACCTGTCCCTGGCACAGCTGTGTGTCTACTTAAAACTTGTTTTCCACTGCAGCACTTCCAGGCTTTTCTTCCTACTGCTGCTCACAGCGCTTGGCTTCTCATCCTTTCCTGTTTCCCACTGAAGCCTCTACTGGCTTAATGCTCAGCTTCATCTTTCTTCCCACCCTAAAACTGAAGGAAAATTTGAAATGTATTTTTTACCTCTGGGGGTCTCACCACTGCATTGTGTCCTGCTAAATCATTTATGTCAGAAACTATTTTTCTGTGTGCCTGAGAAAAGCACTTTTCCAGATCAGACAGTATGTTGTTTTGGACTAGTACCCTCCAAACAGACACAAAAGCAGACAGACATGATGCTCCCAATTTGTTCTGTTAACCTGCTCCATCACCCCTTTCCAAGTATGCAAGTCAAACATTGTTCTAATCTGTCAATAAATTCAGCATCAGAATTTCTAGAACAAAGTTTAAAAAAATTCTTACAATGATCTCTTAATCTTTTTTTTTTTTTTCTTCCCAGCCAAATATCCTTTCTTGTTTTCTTGACTTTCAGGGAATATTTTTCTTTAAGGAAACATTAAGCTTATATGTCATGTCTCAGAACTATTCTTAGTATATGTACACATACACTAAATCCTGGTTTAAGAACAAAGTAGCATCATTTTCAGTAGTGATTTGGAGGCACAAAGACTCCTCACATTATTCCAAACTACATGCAGAATATCAACATGATAGACAAAAGAAGAACTCTCAAAACATCAAAAAAGCATATTGAATAGAGTTTTTGGGAAAAAAAATATATTTTAGTCTCTCACTAAATTATTTGGCCCTGGAAGTATTTCTCACACTATTAGAGAAACACTGAGGAGATTCAAAAGACTGTAACAAAGAATGGAAAGAAAGAGTGTCATGCTTCATAAAAGACCCGACATTTTCTTAAAATAGAAATTATTATAGCATCAACTAAAGTATTCCCAAATGCTGAGAAACCATAGAACCAGTTACAAAAGAATAATGATATTTCGACTAGTCATGGAAATCTCTTTTAATGATAATATATTGTATTTCTTTTTTATTTGTGTGTGGCTTTTATAGATTTAGTGTGTACTCTTGTCACATAGTTCTCTGAAGACTGAAATGAAAAACAGAAACAATTTATTGATGATGCAGTCACATTGTTATAGCTGCATACGTGGAAAACCAGAATAAAAATAGGAAGAATAAAAGTTTTGTATTTAATCACAGGGGCCCATCAGCTGAAACTTTAATTAAGATACCAGAAAAAAACTGTAGAAAGTAGCAAGCACTTACTTACTAGGTTGACCTGTCTGTCTTATAAAAAGAATAAAAAAAATATGATACCATGTGTCTGATTGCCCGCCTGAGAGAGGGATGGGTGCAGAGCTGGCCCATCAAGAGAGGCTTGGCTCTAGAGAACAGCACCCTCCCAGTACCATACCACTGTCAGGTCCAGGCAAACACTGTGACTTCAGTCACATCCTGCTCAGAGGACGAAAAGCTGTCCCAGCATGAACACCCAAAATCACACACTGTTCCCCATCTAGTTTATTTAATGCACACGGTAAAAACAGGATGACATTTGCATCCTCTCCAAGCACACCATTTGAGAATAAAAATTAATTATTTATCATTAGTCCCCACAATCTAAAGCTCATTATTCACCCTAAAATTCTGGTTTTAATTTGATCCTAGCAACAAACTAGAAAGTGTTTCCACCCTCTTACTAGTCCTTCAAAGGGCAGTCAGCCAAAAAGCAAACTGGCGTCACCACCAGAGTTTGATACTCTAATCACGCCTGGCATTTTGCTCCATGCCATTGTCACACATGCAGGTAGAATAAAGATATGGGAAGATATTGTTCTGCACTGAAAAATTTCACTCATTCAAAAGTTTCTGCTTTGAATGTATTTCCAAAATTATTGGCAACCTTGTCACAAGCAAGCCTGAAATACCAGGTATGGTGAGGAACTGACATTGCTAAAAGTGAATATGAAACCGTTTCATTCAGACTTTGTTCTGTCCACTTCTTGCCCTGCTTCAGGTGCTATTAGGTTTGACAACACTGACAGTAATGGGATCAGAGCTGACAGGTGACTGCAGTGGACCAGAGTGAAAAGAGAAGTCTTCCAGATAGGAGTCTGGTAACATTACATGTTTTGCCTCTGCAAACCCAACTGATTAGAAGAAGAAAAGAAATGAAGCCTGGTCTGAAAGATTATTCTCATATCACAGACTCTGCATGAATATACTCAACACAGAGAAGAGAACTGAGCAACACACAACTTCGGAACTGATTCTGTTTTATCAAAAAGTCTTTGCTGGATTGATGATATATGGGTTAGTTTCTCTTTTAAGGTAGCCACAAAGCCAAAACTTAGGAAAATAATAATTCAGTCTTGGTTTCAGACCACAAATAAAACCAAATTCCTCTAGGATTTGCTAGTGACAAAGGATACCTTAAGGGTAGTTTGCTAATTGCTGTAAAAACAAAATCAGACACAGCACATTGTTAATGAAGAAGTGAAACAAACATGTTTGTTCCTGCATAAATATGGCTTCGTATGTTTTGCCACCAAACTTTTTTTGCCGTTGTGCAGAATCATAAAAAGCTGAACAACCTTTCAATTACAAATATATTCACAGTTAGTCTAGCTTACAAGGAAACTGAGAGGAGGTGATTTCAAGAAGGTGCTCGATACCTACAATTTCTACCTAGTAATTATGTCATCAGTTTTGCCTTATCAGAAAGCAGCACTAAAAAATGGAGTAGAAGAGGAAATGCTAAGACAGAAACAAGCATTTAAATTTATAAAAGGGAATAATTATACTGTAGAGCTTCTAATTCTCATTCTTTTCACTAAATACTCTTCCCTTACATAGACCACTTTAAAATGAAGGAGTGACATCCACTGTCTTTACGAGTATATGCATAATTACAGATAACTGGCTTACAGGTATTTTAGTCGGCATTATTGAACTCATCAGCTGAAAGTTGTTTGTGAGGCTCAGTCACTCAAAAAGCATTGTCCATTTCTAATAACATTAATTACTAATCTTTGACCACAACAGACTTGTATACTTCAGCCAGCAGCAGCACTCTCAACTCTTTCCATAAGTGACTTAGAGAGCTCAATCTGTGTAGCTTATCAAAAGGATTGAGAGGTGACTTGATTACAGCATATAAGTACCCTCACAGGGAGAAAATACAAGAGCTCTCTAATCTAACAGACATGTAACAAAAAACGGCAGCTGAAAACTGAAGTCAAGAAAATTAAGCAGGAAATAAAGCACACCATTTCCTAATGATAAGGAAGTAAACCACTGCAACAACCTACAAAGGAATCACAGCATCACAGGATCGTTTTGGTTGAAAAATACCTCTAAGATCATCAAGTCCAACATTCTTGAGCTTCGACAGTCTCAAGAACAGCATTGAATACCTTTCAGGAAGTTATGCTTTAGTCCAACACGGTGTGCTTCTGCTGAAACACAGGTTATTGTGCTTGGCTACAGGGTATTTGGGGGTATTCAGTGACCCATGCTATACAGTAGGTCAGACTTCAGCATCTATTACTATGCGAGAGGTAGTATTTTGGTTTCTTTTTTGCTATGCAAGATGATGTTGCTGCCAAACTGTCAGACTTTCAAGGACACAAGCCTTCCTTCAGGCATAACATAAACTGCAGTAGCAACTTGCAATGCTGAAAACAAGTTGAAAGAAATTGCTTCAACTTCGATTGCTGTTCCACATCCTGGGTTAAAATGGCAGAGGTTAAAAGTGAGGGATACTGACATAGAGCAGAGTGCTGTATCCCACACCTTTTTCATGAGTGCTAGTGAAAGGAACAGAATAGAACCTACTTTTTAACAAAACATGAACAGAACAACTGCTGCCTCTTCTGTGCTGATCCCAGGTGCTTTGTTAGCTTTGTTAGAACCTGTAACAGAAATAAGGAAGTGTCTCAGCCTATTCTATCCTTTCTTTTTTATTTTTAAAGTAAGGAAACTCTGAAAGCTTTCTGATGAGAACCTCAGCCAAGCTCAAAACCTCTTTCCTACTGCCCAATTACATCTTGTCATGGCAGAAGGAGGTCATATTTAAAGCAATATCATTATTAGTCTCCTGAACAGTTAATTTGTCTTCCTGCACAACAGTTCATTGATTATAAATTAGCGGTCAGACAAGTCCTCCGCAGGAGGCTCATAAGCATTATTCCATTATATCAGTAAAACTATGTTGATATATGACAGCTGAGAAAGTCCAGAAGTTTTGCCCTGGTCATTGTCAAACAGGATTTTCCCATGGCCCCATCTGTTGAGATTTCACTTTAAGGGTTAAGCAAAATATGGCAATAATAAGGAAAAAGTATTTCAATGATTTCTGCTATGACACTAACAATACAAATTGGCAAAGCAGCTAAGTCACTTATAGGCAAATCAAATTTTCAAACTGTCTTTATTTAAGTACAGGAATCGAGAATAACTGCTGTGGTAAATGCCAAAGAGGGTGCTACCTTCCTGTGCAGGTTTCTAACAGCAACATTTTGCTGGCTCCAACACCATAAATGTACCAGAAATTATGTACCACAGAGGCCTGTCTCATGATCTTGAGATGTTTGTTCAACCAGTCTTTTATTTAGCCTTGTATTTGTTGATTAGCAGGCGAGGTAAAATTTTGCTGGAGCAACATCGGTGAGTTTGGCGTACTCAGCTAACTGACCAGTCTTACTTAAGCTCTGTAGCTAAAGTAACTCTCTTAGTAACAATGTTCCGAGAGCTCCTTAATTGGGACCTGTCTTTTCTAAGTCAACGTCCGCTGATAACCACAACTGGCAACAAAATCATAAAACAAAGAATGACAGCCCAGAGTTATGCACTTGCACTGGTGAACATCATCATGGCAAACTTTTCACATCCATCACTCATTTGTATTTTTCCCTTTACTGCTGCCTTGTGCCCCAGTGAATGGGCAGGAAAAGAGAACTTTATAGACTGTTTCTCCAGCCAAAGCATTATCACAAGCATAGCAAAATTCAGCTTCTCTTGATAGTGTCTCTTAATCTCCAATTAATATTGGCAGTGCAATTAAAGCACATTTCGTGCATTGGAAAAAGTGCACCAATCCACAGCTGGTTTTCAGTCAATAATGAGTACAGCTATGGAAAACTTGGAATTGAATGGACCAGGATAACAACACAATAGTGACTGGGTAACAAGTTACTATACAAGCAACTGTGACGTACTGTAATAGCAGCTCTTAGAGGTAGGTGCTTACAGACAGTGACCTCGATTTAGCAAAGATGTTTAATTAGAATTTAAACCACTTGCTTAACAGAGTACTACAGCATAATGTAGAAGGATGGTTTATGAAAAAGCCATTACTATATGTAATTTAACCAGTAAAAAAGGTGGGGAAAGCTTCATCAGTTTGCAAAACTCTTCTGTGATCTCTTAACAAGCTCTTTGTACTTGGAACAGAATTTTGTAGCAGGTAATCCAGCCCTGATATATAGCAATCATACTGAGCTGTTGGAAGCACCTGCTTGTAGTACAGACATTTTTCCCTTTTTTACAACGTGTGTGGCTGCTACTTTCTAACAGGTATGGATACACTGGGAAAGAATGCTAAATCTTGTGCTGTTTGGTGCCTTAAAATAGTCCAAAGCATAAATCCACCAAAATCTGTTAGGAAATCCATTTCCCCAATAACCAAAATTCAAGATAAACTAAGGTCTCCAATACAGACTACACATTTTAGTAGCAGCAGTGGCACCTCAGTACAAAAAATGAGTAAGTAAAAGTTATTATCCTCTCAGAAGTGGAGAAGAAATCTCAGTGCTCAATTATTTTCCATAAAAATGGTGACCCTGAAAAGAACTTTTACTGGAATTCATGTCTTCCTGTGAGAAAACATACTGGATCTGGCTGGGTGGAGTTCATTTTCTTCACAGCAGTTTTTGTGGCAGATTTGTGACTAAAATTTGTGTCTATGGTAGATTTGTGACTTTGTTAGTAACACACGAGGCTACTGCCAAACACTGCTGGGATAGCATCAAGTCTTGCTCTTTCTCCCACTCTGGCTCCTTCAGCAAGTGGATGGAGGTGCACAAGAAGTTGGCAGGGTAAGCCAGTGACTCTAGCTGGCCAAAGATATATCCCACAGCAAATGACATTGTGGTTGGCTATAAAACTCAGTGAAATGAAGAGGAAGGGAGTAGCAGTGGTATTAAAGTTATGACATTTGCGTTCCTCATCAACTGTTAGGTGTGCTGAGACTGCTTTACTGGAACTTGTCCAAGGACGGAAAGTAGTGAATTAACTCCTTGGTTTGGTTTGTTTGCACATACAGGGCTTTTTCACTTGTTGAACTGTCCTTATCTTGATGCATGAGGTTTCCACTTCCGCTTTCCCAAAGCTTTCCTCATCCCACGTTGAGAAGACGAGTGAGAAGCTGATGGGCAGTTGGTTGTCAGCTGGGGTCAGCCCACCACAAGAAGGTAAAAAGTCCAAAACCAGAAATAAAGGACATAGAGAAAGAAAATGGTAAGAATGACTGACAGAAGAGTCCAGTTCTTGCATTTGCTGAATCCCATGTTACCTGAGGCAAAAGGGGTCTGGCTCTGAGGCATCAGACCAGAAACCCTCAGTACGTTTCTTTTCATGTGACACAAACCAGAGAGGGAGAACAAACCATTCAGTTGATGCTAATGACATTTCAGCTAGTGGATGGAGGCTTAAAACCCAAACTCGAGAAGTCATCAAAAGCAGAATGACTTGATCATATCTAACCTGCGGAAAGCGTAGGGAATGTGACTAAAGAAGAAAGAGACTAGGTGAGCTGAGTGAAGGGGTCAGAGAAGCGTGTACCTTGTGGAGACAGCAGGGAAGGGAAAAATGGAAACATACACATCAATTATGTAACTTAGATTTTTTCCAACATTTAAAGCAAATCTTACTATATGAATAAAAAAAAAGAAAAACAAAAACTATTTGTTTGTACTTCAAGCTCTTTGGAGTTTGCTGAGAAGTCCATGCTGCATTCTCAAGTCTCACTCTGCCAGGCTCGTGGGATAGGGCAGAGATGGTTTCCCTTGATCCACTCTTCAGAGCAGAAGTTTGGGGAGGGCTGAGTAATCAGCGGGGACAACTTCTACAAGATTCTAGTAAGCTTTGTATGACAGTATAATTCACCAGCTCCCAGGAACTGTGTTGAATATTGTAGGGATTGTTACACATTCCCAAGTCTTTCAGTACTTTGGATGCACCAGGTATGGCTGCAAGAAGTTGGTCTCCTGCCACACACAGAGCAAGGTTCCGATTAGAGATGTACAGCAACATTCCTGATGTCATCCCTTTATTCCTCCCGGAACATAAGGCTCTAGGGTTCTGCAGTACAGTGATTTTAGAAAAAAAAATGAGCAGCAGATCTTTCTTTGGGATCACTCAAAACAGAGTTAAGTGTAATTTTCATAGCCTAAATCATATTTTTATTCTGGTACCCACTGTCCTCCAGAGAAAATTAGAGACTAGGTTACATAGAAGAAACCATTGGCTGTTCTGCCTTTTCTTCTCCAGAAATAATAAATTTGCTCCACTTCAACCTTGTAATAATCCCTGCACTTAAAATATATTCCAGGAGCTACTGGAGAGAATCCTGCTGAGAGTCACAAACATGATTAGGTGTTTGCAGCATTCCTCTTATGAGGAGAGACTGTGGGAGCTGAACCTGCCTAGTCTGATGAAGAGAAGACTAAGAAGGATCACATCAACACGTACAAGTATCTCAAAGGCTGATGTCAAGGAGTGGGGCCAGACTCTTTTCAGTGGTGCCCAGTAAGAGGATGAGGAGCAATGGCCATAAACTAAACCACAGTAAGTTTCACCTCAACATGAGGAAGAGCTTCCTAACATTGACGGCAGTAGGGCACTGGAAGAGGATGCCCAAGGAGGTTGTGGAATCTCCCTCCCTGTGGACAGTCAAAACCCACCTGGACATGTTCCTATGTCACCTTCTCTAGGTGACCCTGCCTTGGTAGGGCAGGCATTGGACTAGATAATCTCCAAGGTCCCTTCCAACCTTAACTATTTTGTGATTCTGTCTCAGGACCACATGTGAGAGAAATTAGGAAAGTTTTGCTGAAAGCTTAGTTGTCCACTTTATGTTTACTCACGAAGAGAAAATAGTCATTTTTTCCCATCAAATGGAAATAACTGGTTACAGACTTGTTTTGATTTTGTTAATCAGTGCATCACCTCTTTATACTTTTGTCCAGTATACATAATGCACCTCTTTATACAGTGTGCAGTCTATCTTTTTTTTAATAACTATATGATCACTTGAGAAGATCACCTGTGAGAACACAAAAGGAACATTAAATAATGTCTCCAGCAAAAGAGGGATTGATATGCAGCATTCAAGTATGAAAACAGTAGCACAGTTCATCATACTTTAAACCTGACATTGAGAAGGATACAGATTCTTACTTTCTTCAATCGACAGTAAAGAAAGCTTTCAGTCACTAGTTCAAATACAGTATGTGCTACAGAAAAGTAAATGCAGGTGACATCTTTCCACTCTTTAGCTTTTACGGTGTCTGTTAGATCCAGGTGCACCTAAACAGATCATTACAATTAGAATCTGAGACAAGTCCTGCATGTGGGATTAAATACATGGGGGGGGAAGTCGAAAAATTAGAAAGTCTCAAATTTGTTTAACATAGGAACAAAAAGAAATACATGATCTTGATAATTTGGGTAAGGAAGAACTTAGATGTTATATTTCATGCAGCCTCGCTGAAGCTGAACAGAGTACTAGTAAAATCTGCAGAATCTGAATTTGTATTCATTATACAACAGCAATAAAAGTGCACAGGTGGCAGGCACTTGGTGACTAAGGAGACAAACAAAGCCTAAAGCATGTTCAAGTGGCAAAATCCTTCAAATTCAGGTTTATCTGCAGGTAGAAAAGATGAGGAACCTGCCCTATTTTTCTCAGCTACAGAGAAGGAAATGCAGGTTTTACAGTCTCATATATGTGTGTCATCCAGATCTTCAGACAGTCCAGAATACCTGATTGATAATGAATCCAAGAAAAATATTGTCAAACAAGATAATTAAAATATTTGAAGTCACTAACTGCAAAATTTTTTTCCAGAAACACAAAAATAGCTCTTATTTTTACCTACATTATGTCTTGGCAAATAAGACACAGAGCAGGCTTAATAATTAATATCTCAATATAAAAAATTCAAAGATTTAGTGCCTGAAATGGCTTAAAACTTGTGTAAGGATACTCTGAACATAAGAACATATTTTGCATTAGGTAATTTTGGGCATGAAGGTGAGGACTTGATAGTGGGCTGTCGTGTTGCCTTCATATCACCTGGATGTGAGAGTGCTGTAAGTGTGGGGGTGTTTCTCAGAACTCATGCATCAGACCCAGCAGACAAGGGTAAGTTTGCAGAGGGTATGTGCTTGTGAATAACCACATAAAGATTTGAATATTTTTATTCTTTTGTCTAAGTAGAGAGTAATTTTGGCCACACTTAAAATCAATTCAGCAGTTGCTAAACGAGATTAATGTATTTCCTGTATGATTGATTTATTTTTGTAATATTTAACTAAAGCATTTTTTTAAACGTCATTTTTTCATCTCACACTAAACAGATTTCCTGGAACAAGCAGAAATATTGAAGACAAAAATGCCTTGTTTAACTGCGCTGGGATAACCCTGGCTGGACAGCAGGTGCCCACCAAAGCCGTTCTGCCACTCTCTTTCTCAGCTGGGCAGGGGAGAGTAAATCTAATGAAAGGCTCAATTTAATTTACCACCAACTAAATTAGAGTAGGATAATGAAAATAAAACTAAATCTTAGAACACCTTCCCCGCACTCCTTCCTTCTTCCCAGGCTTAACTTTACTCCCCATTTTCTCTCTCTCCTCCACCACAGCAGCACAGAAGTGCCACCACTGTTGCTAATGAGCTCAGCCTTGTCCAGAGGCTGGTCTGTCTTGGAGCTGGCTGGTATTGGCTTCACTGGACACCGGGGAAATTTCTGCCAGCTTTAACAGGAGCCACCACAGTAGCCCCTCTCACTACAAAAACATTGCCACACATATTCAATATATTTACATATTCCAAAGATAATCTGCTGTTGCTTACTATTTTAAGAAATATATTCACAAGATAAGCCTTCCTTTTTTTTTTTCTGTTGCGCAATAGAAATTTTAAAGTCATTATTATTTTCATGGCTTGTGATATTTGGGGCTCATGTACCCTAGGGAATTAGGACAGTGTCCCTGACCTAATTATCTCATTTTATAAAAACCGGCATTCGTTCAATACTTAAGTCATCTTTCTCTATTTAAGAGTTTCAATAATATTTTTTTATATAACTCAAAAGGAGAAAAAAGAAAAGCGTGCTACAATTCCAAATCTCACTTAACTACAGAAATCTCACTGAAATGTTGAAAGAAGATAGAAAGGAGACTAAGCTGTATTAAAAAAAAAGAAAAGGTAAATATAAATAAAAGGAAACAAAACCAATATCGTAAACTCTCTTAGGAAGTCCTACACAATTTCTACATGTGATACACTGCCAAAGCAAAAAACTAAATTCTATTACTTTAGCTCAGATTTATTTCTATTAGAACACATTTGAACATGAAAACTGCAGAAGTTTGGACTAGGACTAGAATTCTTCCTAGAAATATTCACATCTATAATTAGAATAAATGTTTTCTAAATAGTGGACTTTTAATATTAGGCTTTCTCTAATTTTCAAGGTTTAATTCATTACCTTATGGAAGAAAGCTAATATACTTTCAAGTAGACGTATAATTTCCTAGAACTGATTGACAAAAAGGACTTTTTGGAAAAAAGAAAAAAAAAACAAAGTCAATACGGAGGCTGGTGGACTTTAAACTGCATAAAGTTTGTAACTTTGACAGTGCTGTATATCATCAATGTTAGTAGCAAAGCAATTACTGCTCTTCAAATAATCTTATTTTCTATGCTTAAGGAAACTTCAGCCAATATTTCATTTTTAAAAATCGGTAGGGCTTGTCGCTCTGCGGCAAGAGTGGATCTACTTTTTCAGCTCTACGAGGGCTGTAAGATTCGAATGCCGTGATTGCAAGTTGCCAGCAGAAAGAATCAAATCTGTGATCTCTGTGTGGTTTTGAGCATTTATAGCTCAGGAGAAAACATCTGTATCACCCAGCTGCCAATGCAGGAAGAAGACACATCACTAATCCAAGTAGAAGCACAGCTTGCACTTATAGATGTTTAAGCTTACACAGAGCTTATGGAATTTTCATTCCTTCTTTTATCCAAACAGAGACAAATACTGGGTATATTGGGTATATAAGTTTAAAGCACAAGATAAATAGTCATATGTAACTAAAGATGTATGTTCCAAGACAGTTACAAGGAATAGACCATCTCTCCAGTAAACAGAAGATAGCTGTGCTCATTCTGCTTGTTCGGAAGGGTGGAAAATTGACAGGCCAGGATATGTACATTGCAAGCCATTTCATTTCTGTTATGCTGCACACCTGTGACTAGTGCTGAATTTGCAGCCCTTAAGGAACAATGAAGCCATTGGTGGTGGGCTGTCATAATGTGGAGAAAACACACAACTGCAAAAGTATAGAAATAAGAAAGAAACTAAAGCAGAAGCACAAGGTCTATGAAGATGGACACAGAATCTTAGAAAGAAGGGAGATGGTGGGTGGAAGATGTAAGGGTGTTTTAATGAGCCTATAGAAACTTGCTGTGAAAGGAACAGTGTGGTACTGCTGATAAATCCTGCTGAACTTCTTAGAGTGTATCTGCACTTTTTGGTCCGTGCATCCTGCTGAAGAATCACTTGCTATACTATAAGGCAGAGCATATGTCATTCTACACCAGGTGAAATACACTTGTACTATGTCATAGCCGACTCACATGCTAATTTGGAAGGTCAATAAAGCTGGCAAAGCAACAGCTTATTTTCAACCGGCCAGAATTAAAATGCTGAGAACTATGCTGAGGAGTAACTAACAGGAAGAAATGTACTTGTGAATTTTATTAGCTCATTTTCTATAAAGAAAGAATCCCCAGAAGATGTGTCAGCCCATCGACAGGATAAACAGACAGCAAATGCAAGAAAAGATGGACACCATGCACATATGTCTTACATAATGCATCCTTTCACCAACAGGGACACAGTAAACAGCATCTCTGTTTAGAAATGGCCCTCCCAGAGCTCACTTTCACTAACATGCAGACCTCCCAAGGAATTCAGAGTAACTCAGGACAAAAATGAATGATACAGCTTGCCCCTCAGTTCTTTCACAGCACGTAGCCTTACATGGGGAATTTTTTTTGTTTATTTGGAGCATATGTGTTTATTTTTCCCTAAACAATGTAGGGTAGGATATCTTCTTGCTTACTACTCACATCTGACAGTTTCTGTCATTCTTTTTTCCTCACTGTATTTGTCTGCCTTCTTATCCCTCCACCTCACAGATGCAGTCAAGTTGAAATCAAGACAGCTTTCATGCTTATTCCTAAAAGGTTCAGTCTTCTTCATTTTACCCAAGTTCAGATTAGTACCATCTCTCTTTTTTCCCTCCCCAGCACCATCTCTATATGGCGTGGAATTGTTGAAGGGGTTGGAATTTTTCAAATAGGATCTGAAATCTGTCCCTCTTCTCCACCACAATTAGTTATTTTCCTTGTTTGTCAGAATAAGGATGGAATTTAATATGATACTATTCTTATTAGAATAAATTTAAACAATACTTACTCTCTTTGAAAGTTATGAATTTAAACTAGACAACATTAAATTCAAATTCCTGGAGAAGTTGATTGTGTTATCATGCTGACATACTCCGTATTTTCTCCATGTCTTGCAATAAGAGATAGCTATTCCTCTTGTTGAAGAAAAAGTGTTTTGATGTCAAGTGTATCAGTTAAAAATACACTTCTTTAAACAAAGGAATAAATAAAAACTGCACTCTTGTTTTCTGAGGTTTTAATTTTTTCATATGTTTTTGGTGGAATAAGGGCAGGGAATGTAAACACTGCCTGCTGTGTTCTTTCTCCAGATGTAGATATCCACTAGTTCAGATACTGGAAGAGATGTCATGTGGTTATTACATCCCATGTCATTATACTATAAATAGATATCCACAGGCACAGGAATAAACCTTGTTGTGCCGCTGTTCACAGAGATGACTGACTGTAGTAATGTTTTCCTTTTTGGTAATATAATCTTAGATAATGACTGCTTCCCTCAGTACTCTATTTTTGGAAAGGATATTTAATTATGTGCCTGGTTTATCATTTCTTATATTAATTACACATAGAGGTCATGTGTTAGCACTTTTAATATTTAATGTTTTGAAAATAAATTAAAATACATCATTTCAGGGTAACTAATTTCCAGATGTTACAAAAGGATTACAGAAACAATTATGCTCTATATTGTAAGTCTAGATGACTCAAATGATGGCTCAATGGAGGTTGTGTCTTTCCTTTTTAGGATACCAGTTCAAATCCATCTGGTTTACCAGAGACAGAAAGATAGATTCAAACATGGGTGGTTGAGTCATTTGCTGGAACAATGAAACTGATTTAGGCTAGGATTTTCAAGGCATCCCAGAAGCATCTTATCTCCTCAGATACCTTTGGAAATCCTAGTCTTAGGTCTTTTTTTTGCTTCACAAAGTCATTCACAAAGTATAAAATCCTCACTCCATTAAAATCAATAGTAATTCTTGACTTCAGCAAGGCCAGAATTCAAACTATTCAGGGCAAGTATTATTTTGTTCATTTCTTTTTTACAGCAGCCAGTTTCCAAGGAGAGTATTGACTGTGTTTGAAGTGCTGTTTCCAGACTCTTCAGGAATTTTTTATTTGATCTTAACTTATGTATTATTACTTGCTTTGTGAAGAGGGGAAAGCTGGGAAGCAAACTTAGCAAGAAAAGGCTGAAAACAAAAGAATAACCTGAGTATGAATAATGCTGTTTGGATACATCCATTTGTCAAAACACAATCTACAAATTCATGGTCATATTGTGACAGATTTTAGAAATCCCGGCACTGGTCAGGATCTTAAATTCTGGTGATGCCTGTAAGGAAATTCTCAGCCCCATAAGATTTGGAATTAAGGTAGTTAGAAATGAAATGGTCAAAGCTGTACATCATCACCCCTCTACATATGGAGACTTAAGGCACAAAAATCTGAAAAGGCTTTTCAGATGTTGTATAAAATGAAAGTGACCAATGCAAAAGCTGCATTGAGTCTTCGAAATCCTCATCAAGCATAGTCATCTAACCTGTCTGTAGTCATATTTTCACTCAAATATTTGCATGTTGAAATATTACAATTTTTAAGTAATACCTCTGAATACAAGAAGAACACCAAAACAAGTGATTCTCAGAGTTTATTTCTTTTATTCTGTTGCAATTCATCTCTCCTGAGTGCAAGAAGGTCAGCAGGATCCTGATGATGACACCAGACTGGGTGGTGAGGTGAACATGTCAAAGGGGATAACCATCTCACAGACATAATGGGACAGACTGGAAGACTGCCTGCCAAGAACAGTATGAAATTTAACTAATTGCAAAATCCTGTTTTGCATTTCCCACCTTTTATTTCCCACCTGGGTGGGAATAAACTAAGAGTGCATTACAGGACAGGATCGATGTGCCTGGCGAGCAGCCTTGCTGAAAAGGGTTTGAGGGACAATGAAGTGAACAAAAGGGACTGGCATGCTGCTGGAACAAAAAAGGTAAATTGAATCTTGGGAATTACAAGGGACATTACTAGCAGAGGTAGAGATGTGGTCATTCCACTCTACTCAGCACCTGTCAGGCTGTATCTGGAGCAGCATGCCCCTTTCTGGTCCCCATAATGTGAGAAAGACATGGACATATTGGACAGGGTCCAAAGGAGAGTGGCAAAGATGTTCAAAGGGCTGGAAAGCCTGCCCTGTAAGGAAATACTGATGGAATTAGGTCTTTTCTCCCTGGAAAAGGCTCAGGTGGGACCTTATCACAGTATTCCAGTATTTAAAGGGCAGCTTCAAAGAGGACAGAGGCTCTCTCTTCACAAGGAACAGCACAGAGAAAACAAGGCATGCATTGGGAGCAATTTCATCTTACGAAATATCCCCCCCAGGGATGTGGTAGAGTCCCCATTGCTGAAGATTTTCAAGATGTGTGATTGGACAGGATGATAGATAATCTCATTTAGGCTACCTTTCCCAGGAATGTTTAGACCAGGTAATCTTTCGAGGTCTCTTCTGGACTATTCAGTGATTGTAAGGTAACTTAGTAAATCACAGTTATCAGGAACTGGTAGCACAGAGATAATTTCCAAGGAGTCTAATATTTATATATCTGAATATAATTCAATAGTTAAAGGTTATAAACCTAAAAAAAACTTCTTTGGTATATTCAAGCTGTTCTGGTTTGCACCAAGACAATTTGAGAGTGTTGCTTATCATTCCCCCAGCCTCTTCACACTTACTCACCCATTTGCGACACCTTTAGGAGGTGTGCTGGCAAAATGTTACTCTTCTGGGCTTTCAGATGATCATATACCCAACGTCTCATGTTTTGTTCTCTTGGCAGTGGCAAACAATTTCATTCCAGTCACTTGCAACCCACTCACTTCTCTGCAGGGCACAATTATATTTTCCGCTCATCCCTGCTGGAACATGGAAACAAGAAAACAGCTGTAAAGTAAAAAAAAAACAAACCAACGTGATTTGATGCAGAAAGAGACTTTCCAGCAACATCTGGCTAGCTTCCTCCTCCAAACTGGTTTATCTATGTCCAAGTCCATTATATAAGAAGTAATTTCCAGTTCCTGAACTTTTGTGTTGAAGACTGACTGGATTGGATTGCTTCTTTTGTGACAGCATGCGGTGAATGTCTAAATGCTTAAGTAACAAAGTACACAAATGCTTTGAAGTTTAAAAAGATTATATGTGAGAGGAAAAAAGGAATAGAGTAAGAGCACAGGTGAAAAGATAATTGCAGCTTCTACTCCAAGGCCTCTGAGGGGATGATGAAGATTTTTGGAAAGACAAACCATGTCTTGAAGGAATTTCCAGATACTTGGTTTTGCTTCTGGGACAGAAAGTGGCTCAGTTACCAGAATACATCTCAGACACTGGGAATAATATTGCTGGAACTATTTTCAATCCAGAAAGGTGAACAGAACCCGACTTTTACATCCATCTCCCACAACAAAGCCAAATGAATTGGCGCTGTTGAGAGGGAAAACATTGGTGATACAAACTGATACAAACTAGGAATATGGTATGTTCAGACAACCAATCCTGCAATTTTTCCTGATAGCCTGACAACCTCACAGACTTTCTCAGATTGAAATGATGTTTCCAAAACACCTGCCTACAAAGAATTGACCACAGCAATTACTTGTCAGAGGTAGTCAATACAGGATAAGGAGAAACGCACTCTGACTTCTTGCATCATGGCAGTAAGACTCGTGAATTTCCAGTGAGGAGTGAGTCATTCAGCTTCTGATTGAAATCAGCTCTAGTGAATGCAAGTCTTGTCTTCAGTAGACTGTGAGAAACTTTGACCTGCTTGAAGTGACTGCTTTTAATTTCAGAGTCAAAATGGTAAAGAGCTAGTTCTTTGGAGTCACTGGGTTTGTTCTGCATCTTTCTACAGGAAAAATAATTTCTTGGAATATTTTTTTCTGCCTTTAGGAGTACATAATGTAAGGATACCTTCATGGAAAGAAGGTTCTGAACTCTGAACAGTTCACTGGCCAGGAGTGAACATCTGTTTCATTTAGCATGCTCTGTTATCCAAGCCCGTAACATGACGGTACATTGACTGTGTTGATCTTTGATGCGTTGTGCACCACACATTTTTGTAGCTCACAAACTAATTACTTGGCATGTACTGTAGAAATGCAAAGGGAGAAATTATTCCAGGAGAGTATTACCTGGAAACACTAGTGAGATTTGAGCTGAAAACTATAAGATAAAACAGAAATCTGTTTTAATTTTGCATCTAGAGTTGGAGGGAAATGCTGCTGACACCATCTGGCCTTCAACATTCAAATTCTATGAATAAAGCATTGTATTAAATTCCTACCTCATTAAATCAGCTGTTTAGCTCTGTTGTGTTCTGCTACTGCAGCTCTGATCTGCATTTACAGTGTTGTCTGTAATACCTTGTAAGGCAAACAAAATGCCTGAACTATGAGGTATAATGTAATGCAAGAGTCGGGCCAACTACATTCTTGTCTAGTTTACATTCTTTACTGAATACTTGTTGAACAGCATATTTTTTTTGATGTAATGGGGAGTTGCAGGGAGCAATCAACTTTACCAAAAATTCAGAAAAACAGTCAAAATATCTCTGCA
Organism: Oreocharis arfaki; assembly: GCA_013398015.1. Taxonomy (NCBI): domain Eukaryota; kingdom Metazoa; phylum Chordata; class Aves; order Passeriformes; family Paramythiidae; genus Oreocharis; species Oreocharis arfaki. The sequence goes on along the minus strand of VZRR01000609.1, from coordinate 13,511 downwards.
GTTGCACAAGAAGAATTTCTTTGTCAGCACCATTCAGGAGCTGTTAACCTTAGGAGCATGGAGAAAAAAAAAAAACAAAAACCAAATAACCAAGTCTAAGAATGGGGCTATATCTTTGAAACAGAAAGTTGTTGTTGAAAGGCCTTAGATTGGCATCGCTGGAGATTTTGACAGATGATTAAGACAAATACCATCTGGACAAGCAACAGCAAAGTGCCCCCAATATGCTATTGTCTATCAGTCCTGGCCTTTAAACACCAGCTGTGACTGTCAAGATAGGATGGGTTCTGTCACAGGCCCACTTATTCCCCTTTAAAAGGACAAGATGCTTGGCAGTAAATATGCTGTCCTGAAAAAAATGTTAAAAGGACTGTTCTCTTCTCAAACTTTTCCTTTGAATGTGTCTCCTGATTCCTGCAATGAACTTGGTTAACTAAGCAGCTGGCATATTGTGTGCAGTGCTTATTATACTGATCACTAACATTCCAGTCCTCATTGTGGAGATCCTAGTTTTGTATCTCATCTTACACTTTGAATTTAAATAAAGCAGGGTATTTTTGTTCTCTTCTTGCAGTGCACGGCAAAAGAGTGGGACATCAGTGTGCAGAAAGAAATGAACAGGAGCACATGAATAACATCATTTTATACAAATTAACAAAGCACCAAGTCCACTGCACTGTTCATATAAAATGGTCCAAAATGTGATAAGAGAGGAACAGTTCTGTTCTTTTCCTAAATGTTGCTCTTTCTGTGTTTGCAAAATGTTGCCTAAAGGGTAGGGCATTTGGAGAAAAAAGTTTGAGAGGGTGACACACAAGTGAAAAAGGATAAACTTTCCAGTGGGCCCCTCTAAAACATTCATTATATTTTCTTCTATTGCTGCAGAAAGGGAACTGGAGTCACTGGCCCAGCTGGTCGCCCCCAGTAATTTGTCACTGCTCCCAAAATGTAGAGTCATTATATAGATATGGAGGTCTCTGTGCACTCAGTAATGCCTTTTGGGTGTCAATGTCAAAATTCAAAGGACAGCAGGGGTTACTATTTCCACCTTTTTTGTATTTCGCCGCCCTTCTAGTTATTGCGAAATCAGAATTGTCAGGCTGATTTTCATTCATGGAGCTCATCTAGACATTCTTCTTGGCTCTACAAAGCAGCAGATTTTATCATCAGTTATTTCCTAAAATATCTTCAACCTCTTTCTCAATCAAGCAATACAAATAGAATAAAATGCCAAATACAAGCAGACTTCCTAGAAGTTTTTCAAGAGGTGTTTTGTCTTTATATGGTTATTAAAGAGCATTTTTGTTTGCTTGCAAAAGCAAAGGAATACATTTGCCAGTCCCTTGACACCCTTCTGCAAGTGTATGTGCCTGATATGAATTCTGCCACAAGCCAGTGGGAAAAATTTTTGTCGGTGCCCATTGTGAAAAGATTGGCAGCATATCCATGTTTATATCCTGCTATGAGTCTCTTGAGCTCCTTATCTTTCTCAAGTGCTAGCACTCATCTTAGGCAAATCCTACATCCTGCCACAAACCTACTGCTAACTTGGGTCAAGTCACTTGGGGCCAGATCTAGCGTGGCAGTGCAGAGCAAAATGCCATGCTATGTGGTTCTGTTTAATCCAGCATCCTCTCTCTGACTGCTGCTACTAGGATAGCAAGGTGCAAAATGCTATGTTTAACTGGAATTTGATTTCCAGTGCCCCTTTGGTAGTGGCAATGGTGTGAGAAAACAAAAAGTAAAGGGGAAAATAGAGTGAGAAGAACAGAAAAATAAGTAAATAAATGAACAGATTGTGGAGATACAGAAACACCTAAGACCTTTCAGTAGAATTGAGAATGAAGAAAGAGAGCAGAAAGGAAAATTACAAAATCAAGTAGTGGAAACCTTAAAGAATAGCAATGCTTACAGTATTCTTTGTTGTGTATACCTATTAAAAATTAATGTGTTTGAATGAAGATGCCTCAAAACCCTATAGTCCATATGTCTGCTTACTCTGCAGCTATAATCTCATGCCCAAGCCTCGCTTTAACCCAGACATATTCTGAACCCAGCATTTTATCCAAATTAAGTCACAAGGTGTATGTCTTCCTGTCTAGCTATTAGGAGCATTGTAAGAATGAAGATTCTTTGTATTTTGACCTGAAGACAAACTGATTGAAACCTAGATGATTCTTGCATCTTATTTTTTGGACTAAAAGAGATCAACAGAATTGCTAACAGGGTTGATACCTGTTTTAGAGGTTGGTCAACAACTCATCTTTAATAGTCTGTACGCACAGCATCTGAGTATCTGAGCTCCCCCCACATTGCCCCTTTGGCCATTCTGCAAGGGGATGGAAAAGGGGACAGAAATTACTTCCCCAAATATTGGTCAGGTTTTATATTTAAAGTCAGTAATCACTGAGCACAGGGACAGTCACCAGGTTTTGCCTCTTACCTGGGATAAATACACAGTAAGAGTATGAATAGTGACACCAAGAATCATACTTTGTGAACCTGGAACTGAAGTTTAGAGATCATGAGCTTAAAAAAAAATGTGCAAAAAGATTTAAGGTGGTAATTTAGTATGGATTTCTTCATTGTGAAAAAGTCCTTACTGTTGTAGAACTGCATTGGATCTTGAACATTCCTCCCACTTAGTTCATTTTTTTTTGTATTAATAAAATTATGACTTTCTTAAGTAAAATCAGATTTGATAACTCCCACACACAGAAGAATAAACCAAAAGTCAGCATGCTAAAAGTGTTATAATTTGCATTCATATAATGCCTGTTATCAAAGAATCTCAAAATATTTTAAAAATGGCTATTATTCAGCTTTTCAGAGGAGAAAGCAAAAAAAGAAATACGATCATGAAGATTAGCATTTTTCTTCTTGGATATAAATATTGGATACGAAAACCATGACCCAGCATTCAGAATATCTGAATACCTGCGACTGCTAGTACTTCTGAAAAATAAGACCATAAGTGGTTTTCAAATCAACAAAAGTGTATTGGGTTTGTGTGGCAAGGTTCTGGCAGGTGGGGTGGCTACAGGGGTGGCTTCTGTGAGAAGCTGCCAGAAGCCTCCCCTATATCTTATGGAGTCAATACCAAGAGTCTCTAAGACAGACCCACAACTGGCCAAGGCCAAATCTGTCAGTAATGACTAACAATTCTGGGGTAACAGATTTGAGAAGGGGAAAAGTTGCTGCATAGGAGTGATTGCAGCCAGAGAGAGAAATGAGAACATGTGAGAGCAACAGCCCTGTAGACACCAAGGTCAGAGATGGAGGAGGAGGAGGAGGAGCTCCAGGCACCGGAGCAGAGATTCCCCTGCTGCCCATGGTGAAGACCATGGTGAGGCAGCTGTGCCTCTGCAGCCCATGGAAGGCCCCTTGCCAGAGCAGGTGAATGCCCAAAGAAAATGCCTGAAGATGCCCAAAGATGCTCTTGCTGGAGCATCTTCGCTGTCAGGACTTGTGACCCCTCTGGTGGCCAGACTGGAGCAGCCTGTTCCTGAGGAACACATGGAAGGGGTCTACCCTGGAGCAGTTAATGATAGGCTGCAGGTCATGGGAAGGACTCATGTTGGAGAAGTTCGTGGAGAACTATCTCCCACCAGAGAGGCCCCACACGGGAGCATGGAACAGTGAGTTCTCTGCCTGAGGAGGAATCAGTGGCACAGATATCACATGATGAACTGACCACAGCACCCATTCCCCATCCCACTCCGTTGCTGCAGGGGAAAGAGAGAGAGAAAATGGGAAGCTAAGCCTCGGAGGAAAGGACGTGAGGTGTTTTTACAATTGGTTTTGATTTTTCATTATCCTACTCTGATCTGGCTGACAATAAATTAAACTAATTTCCCGACACTTAGTCTGCTTTGCCAGTGACAGTAACTAGTGAGTGATCTCTCCCTGTCCTTGTATTGGCCCATAAGCCTTTCATTATATTTTCTCTCCCCTGTCCAGCTGAGGAGAGAAATGACAGAAAGGCTCTGGTGAGAACCTGGCATCCAGCCAGGGTCAACACCACAGAAAAAAGAATTTCTAAAATTAACTATTTTCTGTTTAAGTAAGCACTTATTCAAGATTTTAATTGCTTAGGACTACAGCTGGTTTAAAAACAGAAGTTATTTTCATGAAGTATTTTGATGTCTTGAGTCTGAGTTCATTCCTAAGGACTTGAAACAAATTGATTTTTACTTCATTTCTCTGTTTGTTGAGCAATAGTTTGCAAGCCAATGATTAATATTGTTTTCCATTTGGCTTTCAGATAAACCAAAAGTATTATTAGGATTATTAGGAGGGTTATTTTAAAACTTATAAATAATTCAGAGCAACCCCCTCCCCCATTTTCAGCAGTTACATGCTGGCCAGAGATGAGTCAGTCTACTTTCCCACAGTAGCTTTCTAGGGATGATAAAGCACAGCCCATTGGCAGCTTCCAGGTGTATCTACAAAATGTCACTGACATCTCAAACTACATACCTAGCTGCACTCAGAAATTCTACAGTGGTTATTGAGGTTTAGGTGCAAGAAAAGAATGTCACCCATTCTGCTCAGGTCCCTCAGGAAAGGCCAAAAGTTCTGCAAGCATCTAACCAGAAAGGAAGTGGTTGGACAGGATGGGTAAGGGATTGAGGAAGGAGTTCACTCTGCATGCCAAGATCCAACACTGGTGCAGATGATCTACCCTCACCCAGGAGAGGAGGGGACTCTCTTTAGTCAGGCTGATACAGCTTTCCAGAAGAATCACAGAATATCTGAAGTTGGAAGAGACCCATAAGCATCATGAAGTCCAACTCTGCTTCTTGCAGGACTAACTAAAATTAACCATATGACCAAGAGCATTATCCACATGCTCACTGAGCTCTTGTCAGGCTTCATGCTGTGACCACTTCCCTGGGAAGCCAGTTCCACTGACCAACCACCCTGTTTGTGAAGAACTTTTTCTAACGTCCAATCTGGACTTCTCTTGACAAAGCTTAATTCTGTTGCCTCACCAGAGAGAAGAGATCAGCACCCCCATCTCTGCTCCCCCATCCACCATTTCGAAGATGTAGGCTGTGATGAGGGCACCCCTCAGCCTTGTCTTCTCAAGATGAACAAACCAAGTGAGCTCAGCCACTCTTCATAAATCTTGCTTTTGAGGGCTTTCATCATTTTGGTTGGCCTCCTCTGGACACACCCTAACTGTTTGATGTCCTTCCTACATTGAGGCAGCCTAAACTACATACAGTATTAAAGGTGGGGCTGCACCAGTGCAGTATGAAGTACTGATATTTGAATTTGTTAAAGTGATGACCAATCGCCTGCAACTTGGCTAAAATGCTGAGGTATTTATCATAAAATCACAGAATAGTTTGGGTTGGAAGGGACCTTAAAGACCATCTAGTTCCAATCCCCGTCATGGGCAGGGACGTCTTCCACTAACCAGACTGCTCAGAGCCCTGTCCAATCTGGCCTTGAACACCTCCAAGGGGTGGGGCATCCGCAACTTCCACGGGCAACCTGTTCCAGGGCCTCACCACCCTTGCAGCAAAAAATTTCTTCCTAATATCTAATCTGAACCTGCCCTCTTTCACTTTGAAGCTGTTCCCCCTCATCCTGTCATTACATGTTTGCATAAACAGTCTGTCTTTCCTGTAGGCTCCCTTCAGGTACTGGAAGGCTGCAATGAGGTCACCTGAAAGCCTTCTTTTTCCCAAGGTGAACAATCACAATTCTCTTAGCCTTTCTTCATAGGAGGGGTGCTCCATCCCTCCAGTCGACTTTTATGGCTCTTCTTTGGCCTCTTAAAGTTGATGAATCTAGAGATGCAAGTTCAACTGAGCTTAAGTCTTGATTTTCTTTCCTGGAAAAATTGTCTCTAAAATAGGGATACAGAGTGCAATTGATGGAATCTCTCCTCATGAAAGGCCACCAGCTCTGTTCAGTGTTTTGCCACCAAAAACAAACAAACAAACCAACAAACCCAAAACAAACAAACAAACACACCCCACCCCCACCCCCCCCGAAAAACTCATCTGGGAAGCTCTTTTTTCTGTTCATTGTTCTTGTGGTTTATTCTGAGTAAGCAGCTCAGCCCCACACAGCTGCTTGCTTACTGTTTACTCCCCTCAGTGAGATAGGCAACAGAATTTGAAAGCTAAAAGTGAGAAAATTGGTTGAGGTAGACTAATTTTTAATAGGTAAAGTAAAAGCTGTGCATACAAGCAAAGCAAAGCAAGGAATTCATTTACCACTTTCCAAGGTGTTCAGTCATCTCCAGGAAAGCAGGACTCCATCCCATGGCACAGCTGCTTGGGAACACAAATACCTTAAATCTGAACATTCTTAACTTCATCCTTCTTTCCTTGTTTTTTATCGCTGAGCACGATGTCACATGGTATGGGAAGGGAAGGGAAGGAAAAATTAAAAAACCCGAAACCTTCTTGATTTTGTTTTCTTGATTTAACACTTCATTAGTTTATCACCTTGCAAACATAGACTTTGCCCACAGTCAATTCCCATCTGGTTCCTCAACAGGTTTTTTGCAAGCAGTAGGTCCATTAGTACTGCTAGGGTTTTTGGCTTTTTCTTTTTGTTTTTCGCTATTGTCAGCCATTTCTAGTATTCTTAAGTGAAATGTTCCAGCTCAGAAACAACTCCCAGGAGGCAATTTCTGCCCAGGCACGACCTCAGAACTGAGTGCTGTCATCATTGAAGACATGCAAACACTAAAGCTCTCTGGCACCAGTCTTTCAGAAGGAAACGTCTTGTTTATGGGACTGTGACAAAGATCACATACAAGTCAGTGCGGCAACAAGTACTTAAAAAGCTAATAATAGTTTGATTTCTGCCTGAAGCTTCTCAGTCATTCTCAGATGCCAGAAATTTCATCTTCTTCCTCAGTGAAATTACACATGGTTCTTCTGGAATTCAAATATTTCAGCTACGATCAGAGCAAACTCAATGACAATATCAAGTCATTTCAGTAAAAATTCCAGTATATTTTTAAAGCCAAGAGATGACTCCTTTTCAGTTTGAACCAGGCAGAAAAATAAGCAGGAGAACATGATGTTGCAGTTCGACTATCCCCTTACTGAGCCAAGACTGATAAAGATATTAAGGTGTCACTTGTGCTATCTGACTGAAAAAATATTCAAAAACAATCTGACAGACGAATTTGCAAGTCTGCTGCCCAGATATTAAATAGTCTGTATAGCGTAGGATAGTCTTGTCACAAAGGTCTTTATTTGCTGCTCAGTCAGTTCAACTTCTTCCTCCTCCAGCTGTTCATCAGAAATTGGAACTGTGGCTATCAAATCCGGAAAGATGTCTCAAGGCAAACTGGTCAGGTTTATGATCAAAGGCTAATGAAAAGGTTAGTAATCTATGCTGAGGACAGCTGGAAAATTCACCCTGGAGACAAAACTGTGACCAGCTTGAATGCACAAGCTATCTTTTTGCTAACAGTGAAAATTAAAAATGTAGGATACAGAAATTTGCAAAGATGGAAAGAAATGTTTGTGTCCAGGTTTCACTGCATTCACTTCTCCTTCTCATACATAATAATAAATTTTCGTCAGCCCTTGGGATATAACAGCACCAGTGTTTCCTACCACCTGAGATGAAGGGTAGGGGCAGAATAAGGAATCTGTAACAAGCAGAAAAATGTTTGCTAAGACACTACTGTACAAAGTTAGTTTCACTAGTTTAAATCTCACTTTAATGTTTTACTAAAACCTAAGAGCTTCTGTGAACTGCTTACTGTCTATTTTGTGCAAACACCAGATAGTGGGTGAAGAACCCTATACTTAAATGGCAACTTTTGCTGATTTTTTTAATATAGCACTGGTTTGGCCCTGCTCAATTCTCATCATATCCTCACTGATTTTTTGTTCAACCATAGACACCTCCTTTTATTTTTGGGCTACTCCCTGACTGTTTCTGATGACTAACATTCCCCCTCTCTGAGAGCAGTGATGAGAAGACTACACTGGATGTTGTCTTGGCAGATTGACTTTATTAGACTGTTCTGGGGTTTTTTTTCTTCCATTTCTTCATGTGTTAGTGGCAATGCCACAATGCCAGAACTGTAGGCGAACATCATCTCAGATTTAGCTTTCAGATTCTCATAGCAGTCTCCAGAAGCTCTATAAATCTTGCGCTGATTAACATTTGTCAGTCACTGATCATCAAATCCCTTAAAGCAGAAAGCTTGTTCTTAAAACTAATGCCAAAAAGCTGACTTAAAATAAAATAGAAAAATAAAATTGTTACCCTACTTAGTTTTATTTTACTCTATGCAAGGGTTGAATCCAAGTTAACAATTGTATTGCTGTGGCTAAATAACCATGATGTTACCTACGGAGAAAAAAAAAAGATTCTTTGAGAGCAGAAGGTTAATGAAAAATGCATAATATAATTTTTAAAAGCATAAAAATATAGTAATGAGAAGGGTTAAAAGAGTGCTGAAAGAAACTTGAATTTGCCTTTAGAATGAGATACTTGAGGGAACAGGGGAAAAAGAGTAAAATGAACTATGAAAGAAATAAGGGAACATGGAGGAAATACATAACTAAATGATAAAAAGAAAACATTTGTGTACCATTTCTAGCATTTAGTATACTAGAAAAACAAGAATGGACTTAGGCAGCTTAGGCATTCCTTATTTACATCAGAAAGCAAGGGCAGCAGTTCTATTGGTTTCAGAGATGTGATATGAAAAAATGCTTGTGTCTTTTCATACTCCTTATTTTTCAGAGTATTCACTTGATAGTTGCTCATTGTTGTAAAGTGTGAAGTAAGTCATGAGATTTATAGTATTTAAAATGATAATGAAATCAGAAAATTCCCAATCTATGGTATAATGGCTTTACTCTGGTAAACTTTCTTTCCTGTTAAGATATATCTATTTGCAAAAAAAAAAAAAAAAAAAAAA
>VZRR01000605.1:152582-169089 GCA_013398015.1 Oreocharis arfaki | reverse complement strand
GGCTCCACCCTCGGGCGTGCCCCTCGCCCGGCAGCCCAGCTCCTGCCCAGACATCCTCCCCGCCCCCACGCTAGCGCGGCCGGGCGCGGGAGCGGCGCTGGCCAGCCTGCCGGTACGGACCGGCGGGAGCGGCGGGCCCGGCCCCGTCGCTTTCAGTCCCGAGAAACCCCCCCTTCCTTGGAAGAGAGAGAAAGTGATCTCTGAGAGACTGGGGATCCCTGGATCCGAGTACGCAGAGAAGCCATAGAAAGCGGAGATTTAGGACTGGCAGCCAAAATCACAGTTACAGCTGCTCCAGCCCTGTACAGCCGGCAGGGAGGGAATGCCCACTGGGAAGCTGTGCCCTATGTACAGCTGAAAGAGTTGTGTAAAGCAGGGAAGAGTTTTGGTTTTAGTTTAAAAACCTGATTCAAGCTACCTTTGACACAAACACTTTGGTCCCACATGATCTGAAAAACATTATGTCATGCCTTCTCTCTCGTGCGGAATACATACTGTGGGAAAGAACTTGGAAAAGGCCGTTGCGTGACCTGTTGACATTGTATCGGGGGGACCCAAACAGAGCAGATCTAACAGTAGAACACCTTTGTGGTGAAGGGATTTTAGAGAAGCCACAGGATCAGGCACGGCAGCTGCCTGAACTGATCCTGGGAGATGTTGAAAGAACAGCTGAGAGAGCTTTCTTCCTCACGCCAAGCGACTTCACCTCTTCTCAAAATTTCTCTACTATAAAGCAGGCAATTGACAAATCTTTTATAAGTTTCATTAACAGACTTAAAAATTCCATCACAAAACAAATAGAAAACTTAGATGCCCAAAAAGAATTGCTGTGTGCATAGCCAAGATAAACGCTAATGAGAGCTGTAAAAAAATCCTTCAAGCTCCTTCAAGATCCGGCTCCTACCATCAACCAAATGGTCAAAGCCTGCACTAAATTGACTTCCCCTGAAGCAACTATAGCCTAAGCAGTCTCAAAAGAGGTAGCAGAAGCTCTCGCCATGTCATTTAAAGACAGACAGCATTGTTTTAACTGTGGAGAGTTTGGACATTTTATTAAAGACTGCCAGAAACACCGAGTCATCATAAACTCTCAGTGACCTGTGAGCTGTTCACCTACAGACTGCCCGACATGCCTGCATCACCACAAGAGACACTCGAGAGCAGAGTGTGAGATGGCCCTGCGTAGTGACACCGAGTACCAAGCTGTCCCACCCTGCCCTGCCTTCTGCCCCAGAACCTCAGATGCTGCCTATGAAAAATGGCAGCTCTAAATGTGTGAGACGTTCCAACAGGCCCAAGTGGAAACCTGGTGATAGCTGCCTCAGGACCAGAGGAATGCAGACTGAAAGCAGAGACGATGCGGATCCACGCCACTGACATTGACCTGTTGGCCCACCACCAGATCCACAAACGGCTAAGTTCCATTTTTGGCACCTTCCCAAAATTTACCCCTTTTTTCCTCCGTGTTATCCCCCAGTCATACATGCCCATACCTGTTACCTTGTCACTGTTCCCCTTTTCCCAGACCTTACTCCCTCCTCTTGTCTACCAACCCATTTACCTCCCATACCTCTATCCCTTTACCTTACTTTTCCAGCAGCCACGCTCCCTAATACCTCTGCTTAGTTACAACCCTTTCTGTTACAACCTTTCTAATAATTCTGTTTACTACCCCAACAGAAACACCTGCCAGAGCAGCATTGCCACACTCACCATCATAAAGCTCATCACCTACCATGTTACCATCCTCTGGATGCTCCTGGTACCACTGGCAGCGGAAGCATGGATTGTGTCACAGCCTGCCACCCACAGCGAGAGCATCCACGCCAGCATCCAGAAGATGAGAGACTTAATCAGAAACTTATTTGGACACTGAAAACTCACAGAGTGGCTTCCTTCTTTGTTGAAAATTGCTTTACAAGTTCTTTTGGTCATTTTTGTTGTCTTTTGTGTATTTAGTTGTTTTAGACATTTAGTTCTGAGATCCCTAGAAGAAACCTTTTTTTAAAATTATTACAGAAGGGAAACTTGTGGGAGCCTGTGAGCCTGTAGCCGCAGTAGCCTCTGGATGTGCCCTGGCCACACTCCCTGGGCTAGGGAGACAAAAATGTCTCTCACAGGATGCCTTGTTCTGCTCCCCTTTCCCTAGCCCTACCTGTGTACCGCTCCCGTGCCCTCAGACTATTGGTCCCTGATGCTTTCTCTCCACCCCTACTGACCCCATATAAAAACCTGAACACTTCCTCTTTCACCTCTTGCTCATCTTCTCTTGGTCCCATCTTCATCTGCCTCCCTGGACCCGCGCCACGCACGCAGCTGGAATAAACCCCTCCCAGAGACCAATCCTGACTCTGTGCCGTCGACTTATTGAGGAAACTCTCCGGGGTTTCTGAGTGTGTGTGTGTGTGCAGTGGCCTTGCCGTGCAGCTCTCAGCCAGAGACGCTTTCAGAAGGTTGTGGCCTCTTTACCACCAAACCCCTGGCTGCAACACCCATACTCCATTCTTTTCCTGCAGCACAACATGCATCATTTTCCATTATGTGCACGTGTGTCTCAAGACCTGCTTTGATGCCTTTTCAAGGTCAAGTTTTGCTTGTATTTCAAAGAGTCAGTTTAGGAGGAAGACATTAATCAAATGCACCTAGTCTGGTGAAGAGCCAATGGGTAAATGTAGCTAGCTGAGGCCATCAAAGTCCATAATTTCCTAAGAAGCCCCCCTGGTTCTCTGGCCATGCCCCTAGCTGGTTCCCTCCAGAGTGACCTTGGATTCCTCCTTCTCCAAGCCTTCACATGCCCACCCAGAAGAAGTGTCCCTCCAAAGTGTGTGCACTGGCAGGCACCAAAGGGGAATGCAGCAGAAGAGGTTATCAAAGGAGACATGTTCAGGACAGGACTGACAATTTGCAAGGAAAAAGCAACTTGTGGAGGGCAAAAGGGGTGAAATACCAGAGGGAGTCACAGATGTATGAATTCACCATTGAACACCTACGCTGTCATCTCCACTTCTGCCTTCAAGTCCCTATGGGTGAGCTCCCTGCCCACTCTGCATTTCCTCTACAAATCCCCATCTTTCCCAGCTTCATTATTTAGTTCTACTTCAACAAGAATTTTAGTGATGTCCATCCAGAGGGTATTTTCCATAAAATTAAATGGTGAAGTGTCAGGTTCAGTCGAAGATTAATTTCCCTGAGATATTCTTTCTGCCAAGTTTTGATGTCAGCAGATGAACAGCAGATGGGACCTGGTATGGGAAGGAGCAGAGATGCCTCTTTCTGGACTTTCCCCTGAGGTTACTGGGAGATGAAATGGAGCTGCTGGCAATGTCTGCATGAATGGGGAGCACAGATGGGATAGCACCACCTGCTTACCTGCTTCCTTGGGGGGCTGGGCCTGCTGGCTGCAACAAAGACATCCACCACTGATGTCCAAAGGGAAATGGATCCTACTACAGTGTACCAACATAATTTTCATGACTGTGGCTGCAGGAACCCCCTTGTTACCTCAGTGTGTTGTATATATGCACAACCTTCTCCAAGCAGGATTAACCCTGGTGCCTAAATTCGGTTGGATAAGGCAGTTTGCCAAGGCATTCTGTTGAAAGGAGGGTTCTTCATCAATGCAATGGCTGGATTGCTCACTTCTCTGTTCCCTTTAGCACATACATTCTGCCCATCTGTTAACAACTTAGTATGCTGTCTCATTCTATTACACCTAGCCTCAGGTATCTCAGGCCTTGTACTAGACAGGACGTGCTGGCAGCCAAAGACTTGCAGCTGCCCTGTGAATACTGTGGAGCAGAGCAACCCACCTTCCTGCTAGGGCCTCTCTGACTTCTCTGCCAATTGCACAGAAAAGGGTTCCAGAGAAGGAAGGGGAACAAGAGCAGGAGCAGGACCCCCTCCATACACTCTGGCTTGGATTTTGCTATCGTGATTTTCCCCTTCACTTTCTTTCGCCTCTGCTCCAGAGAGGAGGTTTATTGTCTGCATCTTAAAAGGGGAGATACATTGATCCTTATGGGTGCCTTCCAACCTGAGATATTTCCTGATTACACCATCCTAGTCCCTCATACAGTTCTCTTTCTAACGATCTCACGCCTCCTTTCCCCTAAGTGCAATTATCTGCTCTATCTCATCATACCCCATAACCCTTCAATAACCCCCAATACCCTATACTCTCACTCAGCAGACACTGAGGACCTTACCCAGACCTCTGACCTCCAAGCCCATCATTCTCCTTCTTAATTAGTGATCCTCTGGAAGTGTTGTTGTGTCCCCTTGGTCTCAGTGTTGGGTGGGATCATGTTTGGGGTGAGGCTGTCCCAGGGGTTTGATCCTATTGATAATGGGGTGGCAAAGCCCAACACAAAGGCCACAAGCTTATTTAGAAGCAGCACCTTAAGGGGGAGAGTCCTTGAGCTGAGATGTGGGTGAGATGTTCAGTCTTCTGACATATTTAGAGGTCTTAAATGGCTAGAGAGGTCTCCAAGGGAGACTGCTCTCCTGGTTATCTTAGTCAATGGCATGGGGCAGAAACATCAAGGCACCAGGCATGGCAGACCATGTTACTGATAACTCCATGGTAGTGCTCAGGGAGCCAGAAGGGAGCCTTGACTCATCCAAGATGTCTCCTGGCACCAGCACTGCAGTGTGCTATGGATTTGGCCCCACATGCCTCTGCTTTCTCAGCAGGGAGAACAAGGATTAGTTCTTTTCACAGCCCATCATGAGACTCGCCCACCTGTGTAAAGCATTTTGGACTCTCTGTGCTCACAGCATGGCTTTTAGTATTTAATGAATGAGTCCTACAGTCAGTCAGGCTGTTTGGCTCCATTTGAGGGCTCCAGTTTTCTTTTCCTGTCTTTTTTGAGGTTTTTCATCAGTGCTGCTCTAAAAGCTAACTGGGGTCACTGGAACTCCAAAAGAAAGCAATAAAAAAGCCCTAAGGAGGATGATGTTCCTTGAGGTGTCTTTGTTGCCAGGAGAAATGATCCAGGAACACAGTCTATGTTGGGAACATGCCTTGATATTTCAAATTATTTAAAAATACAACTTAGATCACTAAATTGAAATTAGAGATCATCAGATTTATGTTTATTATATTTACATTTCTGTTGACAAATACGCAAGTTTTGAGGTGGCAGAAAGTCACCAAACTAGTTAATGTAAAATGATGATAAAAATGTGGAATAGTGAAGCAGACTCCTTGGGCAGTCCAAAAAATATTCCATTTGACTTGAAATAAAGTGTTTGCCTTTGAAGTATTTGTTGAACTAGTTAAAAACTAGTGATGGGATGAGTTCCTACAAATGCTTAATAGCCCAAGTCTTCAGGAGAGGCTGTGGTCTTCCTTTATTCATGAGAAGATGTCAATTTTTCCATCTCAGATAAGACAGAGGCACTCTTCCTCTCCTAGCAGAAGTGATTTCCATATTTTTCATTCTTCTTTGAAACAGTAGTTTTTCATTTCTCTTCTGTTAACAGAAATTTTCCTGAGCTCCCAGACCTTATTGGTCAGCCACCTCTACAATCAAGAGAGTTCTTGCAGGGCATCCTGGCAGTACATTTCAGCAAGTACCTTTTGGAGAAGGAGATAAAAAAACCCAACCACTTTCTCACAGAAGAGAGGTAGACATGATTTTTGATGGCCTACTCTACCTGAGCCTTGTTGTAACTTGTCTTCATAAATCAGATATTTGTCAGGAAACGCTGGAGTTCTGTGCCTATGAATGACATCAGTACGTTGCAGGAAATGCAGGTTGCTAGACACTCTAAAATGCAAAATACTCTCTATTAGTCATGCAAAGCCTCAGCCACTTACTGAAGCACACAGGGTTTCCCTTCCCAGCCCACATCAGCAGAATTCAATGACAGCTTCTCAAATAGCAAAACTCTCCACAGGATGGCTGCTCTGGTCATACCATGGCAAGTCCTCTTCTGGCAGATCCAGCAGTCAAAAGCAAGTCATTAGTTGTACTAGCTCTAGTGAGATCATCAGTGTAACTGTATCAGCTTCCACTGGGCTTTACTGTACCATCTTCTGACTCATGCTCTAGCTGGGCAGTGAACAAAGGCTGGAATCCCTTTGGCCCAGCTTTACCCCTTTGCATTTCAGAGTGTTTATTCTCTCTAAACCCGATCTGTTAGGCTCCCTGAGCACAGAACAGGTTTCACAGGGACAGTAGGCTCACAGGAATGGGGAGAGATGTAAGCCACACATGGCAGAGTTTGCAGTCTTTATTTTTTATTTCAAAATCTGACAGATCCTGTCCCAAAGATGAGGTGGGAAGAAAGTCTCATTTGTGAATCCTGTCAAGACTGTGACATAAGAAAGGTGCTGCCTGTGCATCACTGCAGGGGCTTGGCAGTCATGTATGCCTGGCAGTGGGGATGTAAGTAGTTAGATTGATGCAAACCTGCAGGCTTGTGTGCTGTTTTAGAGAATCTAAGTGTTAAAAGTAATTTAGCATTGTTACCACTAAAAATCCACCCTGAATATGATGAAGTGCCATGACAAAGGAAAACAACTTTTGAGTTCTCTTGCCATGATAAACGAAAAACAACTTTTGAATTCTTTTGGACCCTTTGCTGGGTCTTAGGACCCTCATCCAATTCAAGAGCTCTAACAAGTGGTGCAACTATGGGTCTGAGTATTTCAGAAACATTAGAGGCTGGTTCATAGAATTCTAGAATCCTAGAATCCATAGTTCCTCCAGGTTGCTAAGAAGTCATTAGTAAGGCCAAGCAAACTCACTTCCTTTGGATGGTCTGGAATTATGGTTGCTCCTCACTGTAGGAAATCAGCTTATACCTCTAAGCGCTTACTGTGTCTGAGTCTGACATGTTGATCTAATACTTTTGCTCAAAGATAGTAATGAAGACGAAACTCCAGGAACAACGACTTGCCTAGGGCTTTTCTTATCTGTACTGAAGCTTCCAAGCTCAGTTTCCAAATCTGAGCTCTCAACATGATATTGCTAGAAAACTCAAGTTACCTGCACTAGGACCTTTGTTTTTCTTCTCCCATATATTCATGTAATTCACACAATGATCCTCTTCTGAAATGTTCTGTGCTCTATATGCTTTGCACAATCCCATTTATTGCAAGTTCGTCTCTACAGCTTGAATATATTCCACAGCAATTAAAAGCAATATAGAAAAATATTATTTTTGGCAGCAAGTTCTCCCAGTCTTTTCCTGGAAGAGCTCTGGCATCCCACACCTTGGTGAAGAGCCAGGAAGTTCAGTTAGGAAAAGTTTTGTATCATGCAAAGTGGTGGCTCTGAGAGAAGGTTTCATCCTCTCTGATCTGCTTGAGCCTCCCACACCTCCTTGCCTCACCAGGCAGTGTTTTCACACACACACAGGCTGCTCTGGCAAAACAGCAGCCAAAGGCAATGGGCACACGTACCGAAAGGGAAAGTCTGAACAGGCAGAACAAAAAACAGACTTACTTGGAGTGGCCAAACACAAGGGCAGAAGCCTATGGAGGTTCTGGGGGTTCCATCAATGGAGGTGTTCAAAACTTGACTGGGTCCTCAGTGACCTGCTTTTTCTTCCAAGCTAGCTCTGCTTGAAGTATCCATACTGTGACCCCTATTGCAGTCTTATTTCCAGGCCTGCCTCTGGCTCCTTTTGTTCCTTTTTGAAATATAGGGATGTACCTTGGACATCATTCGCCACTTGCCATGTCTGTGACAAAGGACCCTGTTACCAATAGCCAGCCCTGCCACTGTGGTCAGACCTTGTTTGGTAAGGGGATGGCCTGGGCTGGGGTCACCATCTGCTCCTGGCATGCCGGCCCTCAGAGAGCAGCATCTTCTCCAAAACCTGCAGCAAGCAGGCAGCCCAGAACTATGAAATCTGGTGAACTGTCTGTCTTGGATGTTGGAAACAGAAGAAGGAGAAAACACATGACAGTAGTGTCACACTCTGTTAGCTCAAATGGCAGGTGATTGTATCAAGACAACCATTTCTCCTTTTTTTTCAGGTTGCTTTTTCCAAATGTGTAGGGAATCATATTCTAAATAAACTACAGTGAAATAATAACTAGATTTAAACACCTAAGTGAGGTTTCTGCAGAGATAGTAGAAATCCCTGGTATTTTGAGTATGAACAAATGAACTTTCTTCCCTCCAGGCCGTTCCTGATGTCTCCTGCACTCATCAGCATTCTGGAGGTAATCTTTGCGTTCATGCTCCCCTTTAACCACCAGGGGAAAAAAAGCCTTTGCAAGCAAAAACCCCCTTATTGTACATGCTTTGTTACAGTCCCTATGTCTTGGTTTGAAAGACAGGTGTCTGCCAAGGGAGGTGAGAACCTCCAACACCCAGCAATAACACTTCATTTGATTTTGGCTCCCCAGTGAGCCAAGAAGGTGAAAAGAAGTTTTGGGTCATTTTTTGATCTGGGGGTCATACAGCTAGCTAAAACTGCTCATCGCTGAGCATGGGTTAACACTGGGTGCTGGGTGCTTACCTAAGGGAAATGAGTACTTTTCCTGCTGCTAAAATTATTTACATTGAGTAGGGATGTAGGAAAAAGGGTAATACTTAAATATACTGGAACTATTGAAAATAGATACAGACTTAAAGTAGGGCTACTGAAAAAAATTGACTATGAGTATTCTCAAATATTTTTAACACAATTTGAACACATGAAACTGTTGCCCATTTCTAGCCATTGAAACACAGATTCTGCCCATCCATCAACACACTTCTGTCAAGTGTTGTTCACTGGCCTGGGGGTGATATCAAGGATGGTCTGCAGGAAATAGGACCCAGAAGAAATTTCCAAAGCAGTGACCACTGTTAGTGATGTTAGGATGGATCTTTTGAGAGTAGATCTATGTCGTGGGTTGGAACTGAGTTGATTGACGTGTGTTTGGGCCAATTGCGCTTTTCCGAATTTGCATGTTCAAGCCTTGTGGAAGTGAGAGAGGTGGGAGTTGTCCCGGCTCGCCCGCGGGGCAGTGGAGGAGGAATGGGCTCTGGGCTCCGTCTCCTGCAGCGGGCCTGGGCCTTCCCAGCGCCGGGGCATGGGCCCCGGAGACGCTGCGGGAGAACCGTCCCAGAGCCGCGGGCAGTTGGGAAACAACCATGAGCTGCAGCATAGCCGAGACCACCCGGCGCGGCTTCTGGACACTGGGGGGCTTCCCTTCCACCCACCACCCCCCTCGGCCCCGCGCAGACCTGGCGGGAGCAGGCAGAGCCCTCTGCAGCCGACACAGTTTATACTGGACTGAAGAAGACACCACGCAGTCCGCAGCATAAAGGGAAAGAGGCTTTTCTCCAACATAAGCCCGAGAAGCAGCAGCTTTGCAACATGACGACGTCAGGGTCAGAGAGAAAGGGAAAGTAAGTTGTGTGAGACGGAGCTCAAGATGGCGCCGGGAGAAAGGAGGGCGGTGCCACATCTTCCGCGCCCAGCTTAAAAATATCTTTTGCAGGCCGTGGTAAAGCTGTAATATCACAAACTGTTTTTCTCTTTAATCCATTTTAAAACACGGGGGGATAAGAATTCCATGTGCAGCCTGCAGGAAAAGAAAAGGTGGCCGTGCCAGGTCACCCAGGAGCTGTGAGAGACTGTAAGAGGCTTTCAGAGATTGTGTGAAGGAGAGCTGTTGCTTTCAGGCTGGAATGGTTTATCCTTAAACGAGAGACGCCCCATGTGTAGCCCATGAATGGCAGTGTGAAGGAGACTTCAGAATTTTCATGGGAGAGGTGTTTTGCACGGCAGCAGATTTCCTGGTGGGTCTGTCTGCTAGTGCCAGTTTGGAAACCACATTTAAGCAGAAGAAAAAACTCCTTTTTCCTCAAAATATTAGAGAGACTTTTAAAACCTGCATTGCTGACCAAAATCTCATGTTGTGTCATCCTTTGTGCAAGTTTGGTAAATGGAGGGGGGTGTTGGAAGAGAGGGAAGTGTGCTTTATTGCCTTAATTTCTATAATTTCTTTTTATCTTTAGTTCTGTTAGTAATAAAACTTTCTTTATACTGTACTTACCCAAGTGTGTGCCTGTTTTGCCTCACAGATTATTCTTTTTGTTTTCCTCAATATCACTGATTTCCCCTTATGCAAAATAACAGATTTCGTGGGGGCTTGGCACGTAGTCAGCTCAAACCGCGACAATCTCTAATCTTGTCTGTCACACTTCTCATCAGGAGTGGAGTTGAAAGATATCTCCAGGATCAACCATTCAGTCCCAGAGCTCAAAGATGAGAGTGAACATCCTCCTCTTCATCAAACCCTTGATCCAGTTGTGCTGTTTATTCCTCTCTACCCTGCAGTTGAGGCGGTTCTGAGCACTCACTGATTTCATCTTCTTCCTAGTGTAAATCTAGTAATGAGCTACTAACACATACATTTTGAGCTTAAACCCATGAGCTCAAAACCATGTGGTTTGAGTCATATTTGTCCTTTAGGTGAAGCAACTGAGCCGCCTTCTGCTTACCAATCTGATGTGCTCAAAAACAGAACCATGATCCATCTGCTGCTGTCTCCCCTTCTGGGGCATTATTATTCCCAAGGCTGTGATGGCTCTTTTGAAGAACAGGAGGAACATAGTGGCTGCTGTTTCCTAACTGTTGCATGTCCTTGTTCTTCTCTTTGGCACTTCTGCACGTCATTCATGGTTTCACCTCAGTTTTGATCTTCCTTATAGTCTGGCCTTTATCTTCCTGTCTCAAAACATTCTCTTTCATTTCCTGTGGGAGGAAGAGACTAGTCCATTCCTGTATGTGGAAGAATCAGATATAAGTTATTGAATCTATTTGCTTACAGATTGCCAGCATGATCGATTTTAAGGAAAGAAATGCCCAGTGTTTCAGGTTTTTGGAAGCCTTGGCTCCATAAACAAAGGTGAGAACCTTATGTTAGCAATGCTGTCAGATGAACTAAAGCCCTCAAGTACCTGCTCCAAAGCACTCTGTGATACTGCCAGTTCATTTTGTACCATATAAGTACTTGTTCTATGCTAGACTGGAAGACGATAATGCATAATTGTCGCAGTTGAGGCAGACACGACACACACAAGTTCCAGCATCGAGTGCAGGCAAAAACTCTTTATTCCAAAAAGCCAATGTCATATATATACACTTTTGTATGTTTATCATTCATGTTACTCATCCATTGGTTGCTTAACTACTACAATAGATTCATTTGCTGTTTTAACTACACCATTCTGTTATTAGTTATCTACAACGTAGGCATTCTAAGCATCCAAGAAAACACCAGTTGCAGCTGTATTGCTGTTTTCTCCTTCTATTTTGAATTTCTTGCTTCTCTCGACTAAGTTTCTCAAGGGTAGACACAGATTGTGCTGAGATCAGTGTCAGACTCAGACTCAGACAGGCTTGCTGACCTGCTGTTAATCTCCATACATAATGACTAACTGATAGTTTGTCTTCAGAACATCTTGAAGTGACTTGCCATGACTGCCATGCTATAATCACCCTTCTTGCATTTCCCAGCCTTTAGTCAACACCTTGCTCTTCCCCTTATACTGCACAGCAGGACATGGAAAATCAATCATGTGTTTCTCAAGAAACTCACCTTGAGGGACAGAGCCCCAAGAGCTAACTCTGTTCAAGGTCTCTGTAATTGACAGACTTTATGACTAGAAAAAAAGTGATGACAATTTATTTTCACTTGGCAGCAAAGTCATCAAATGTCCTGTTGTTTCAGCTTGTGGCGTTTTGTCAAAGGGAAAACTAAGCATGGTTGTGGACCCATGGTTAGTGGGGAGCTGTTCAATATTTTCCATTGAAGAGACCCTCTGGAGAGGAGGGTTCTAACCCTGGTGCCCAGACAGCCTCCTTGTGCGTATGCAAAGAGAGAGGCAGCATCTGTGGTCCTGGCATGAGGTTTAGCTGGCCTGCCTAAAGCATCACATCACAAACTTAGTCCAAGGGAGAGCGTATCTCAAATAGTGCTTCAAGAAGGAGCTGTAAGAGCTCCAGAAAAGCTGACTTCATGCCAATGGTTTATTTGGGTGGAAAATGCTCAGTAAGACTGGTTCTGAGTGCTACTGTAGGTGAAAAGAGCACATTCTCAGTGGAGCACTTGTGTTTTGCATTCTGTGTCAGTTCCCATTTTCTCCTTGCAAGATTTTAATGTTCCTGTCTTACTGATGCAAATACCCACTCAAAGCACTCATTGAGCTGGCTTTAATGAGCACTTTAATGAGCTGCTGAAAATTCAGGATTGCATTTGAAATGCTAACAAAAATGTCTGTCACTTTATTCCACAAACCATAAAGGACTTTTTAATAGATCACGTAATCGCAGAATGGAAGGAACTGGAAGGGACCAGTTGTAACAGTTTGCTTGGGACATTTTCCAGTTGGGACCTCTTGACAGACTAATTCAATTAAGTGGCCACTCACTCAAATGACAAAGGAAGTCTTTCACATATCCACGCCAAAACCAGTGATTTTTGACTTTACAGTCTTCAGACTAAATTTAAAAGTATATATTTAACTGTAAGTGCTATTATCAAAATGCTCTGGATGATCAATCTTTCCCTAGGAAGTTCATGATATCACCTCTGTAATCCATTTGAGAACTTCTTTGAGTATGGTTGTAAAGTTCCAAGAAAGAAAATAAGAAAACCACCAAGGACCCCATTAGTCCTCCAACCATCCTATTTTCTGAGCATCAAGTGCAATACATTGACCTAGTGATTATGTGAATAGGAAGATTTGTGTGCAAAGAGGAGTTAGGAGGGTGTCTGTACCAGGAAGGAATATGACTACGGAGGCAGCGAGTGGCTAAACAGGACATCAGTTGAATGGTGTTTGCAAAGAAAAAGGGAGCATCAATTCCCACCTCCTGTGACAGCTTGGATGTCAATCTCTGAATAACCACAAAAAAGTTTTACCCAGGTTAAGGTTGTCACCGAAACTGCATGTAAAATAAAATTTCTCCAATAACATTTTTAGTGTTAGAGAATCAAGGCATTACTTTATTCTGGCCAGGATGTTGTTCTGGCTAGTATGTACAACAGAAATAATTTCATCCACACATAGCCTAGGTTGTGCAGAGAAAATAATTCCTTGACTTTTAGTGGACATGACTTTTACTGGATTTTTCACATATTTTTTACAGTCAAAACCCATAGAAGTTCATTGGTTCAATGTTCATTGGTCCCAAGTTACACAATTTTTAAATATTTGGTTTCTTATTGGTTATGGATTTCTTTGCCTTCGATGCTACTTTGGTCCTCATTCCATGGTTCTCTTATCAGTCTTTTCTGGACCAGGTGTCTCCGACCATGCCAGGGGGCAATGTTTGTTAATGTCTGTTGATGGTTGCTTATCTGCTGGTATCTGTGTGTCTGCTCGCTACTCCCAATCTATGTAGATATTAAACTCATCAGGTGTTGCCTGGTGAAACAGAGTCATTTGAAAGGAAATTTCAATTCCCTTTTCCCCTGGACGGAGGCAAACAAACCTGACTGAAGTTGTAAAATAAAAACTTTTTAAAGTTATATAATTTCCAACAAGGTGGCAGATCAGTCTCCAACCAGGTGCAAGAAAAACCCATCAGAGCTAGCTGATAACATCTTCCTAAGCTTCTTCTGGGTAGAAGCTCTCCAGGATCCTACAATCTCCAGAACTGCAGGTATTCCCTCCATCCAGTCCTTCTTTCATATGATCCTTTTCCACTCGTGGCTTCTTCAGTTGTTTTACTTTACTATGCTAGGAAAACACTTGCCTAGTCTTACAGATGTCAGGAAAATTAATCTGCAAACACCAGAGGTTTATGTCCAAAAAGGAGACAGAGGAGTCCCTTTACTTTATTCGAATAAAGGGAGAGGCCATGGGGCATTCCCCTGGAGTCTCTCAAATTTTTGGAGGTCGCAGCCTCCTTTTTATCCTAGTTTCCCTAGTTTCCCGACCGCATTTCCCTCTCTCTTTCCCCATTGGCTGAGGTACTCGAGAGGTACGGACTTCCAGGAATGCCTAATATCTAAAAATTCCCTTCTAATGTATAACTCCCCCCACCTTGTCCGCAGACCTTTGGTATGTTTGAAGATACATATCTCTTTAATTCATCAATCAATGGAATCCTTCCCATTGTCTTTCTTATCTCATTGTGCTAGTCTTGTCTACCCACAGCTTGTTTGTAACGACAAGTTCTGCATTCCTCTCACAGAACTGCTCCAGAAGTTTAGCAACTGGCAGCTCTGCAGGACTGCTGAAACCTGCTGGGCTTTGCTCATTCACCTGCAACCCTTCAAGCTCCCCTAAATGAACACAGTGTAGAGTGTTAACCATGTTGTGTCTCCAACCATCACTGCAGGCAAGCAGACTTTAATGTGTAGGTGCCCTAAGCAGCTGTAATGTAAGTGCCAGCAGTTCAACAACTGTTGAGGAATGGCTGGCCGATGGCGGCCACGGGTCGATGGAGGCCTTGTACGAGCAGAGCCCATGCTGAAACATGCTAACTTGCAAGTATTAATAACAAAAGCAAAGTAGCCTTGGAGCTCTGGGAAAGTATTGAAAAAAGTCCCTGGGAGGGAGTTGCAGTGGAAGAGATAAAGAAGGACCTTGGACTGCCAGCTGCAAGGGGGGTTGAGGCATGCCAATGTAATCTTTAGGCTTGTTATGTATACTGAGTATGAGGATGTATATAAAGCGGTCGCTGCGTGAATAAAGTTGGAAGCATTTTATCCCTCATACTGAGTCGGTCTTGCTTGCGCTCGCCCCGACAAACAACAGCTATGAATAGCACTTCAAGAGGATGCCCTACTGGTACCTCCATCTCTGCTCCATGGTCAGGTACCTCAATACCTCCTGTAGGCTGAATGAAGACTTTTATCTCTTTCTGTCCTTCCACAACTTTCCTCTGTTGCCTACCAACAGCTCACCTACAGCCCAGGCAAAATGCATTGCAGTCATTTAAAACAAAAAAACTACAGGAATGTGCTTTGGGAAACGTTGCCTTTACTGTTTTTCAAGCACCAATAACACTTTTTAAAAATTTTCTTTCCTGAGGAAATCACTGACACCAATCCTGTTGTCCCCAAACAGTTCAATGTCATAAGACATCCTCAGGTTCCCACTAAGGGAAGCTGAAAATTCAGGCCCATCAGGGTGGTGTTTGTACCTTCACAGTGGTTTTCATTCAGATCTCTCTTTGTGTTTCCTCCATGTTCAATGAAGGGAATGAAAATCAGAGTGGGATTACCTTGATTTATTTTTTATATTTTTTAAGCTACAAAACACAGACTTAAGCTTTAAAGGAGGCACTGTAAACAAAAGTGACAAGGGAACCCAGCAGACAAACTTTTCACTTAAAAGGGAGGCAAAACTTGATGAAATGTACAAACAGCTGCCCCAGAACCAAGTGCTTTAAAGTCACTAGTCATCACTACTGCAGTCATCTATTAGACATGATAAATGCTGATGCACCAGTAGTGGATCAAGGCTCTTTCCAACCTGGCTAAGAGGCTTTTGCCCTCTAGTGATTGAAGTGTGAATGGACTAGCAAGGCAATGAAGCAGCAAGGTCTGGACAGGTGCGAAATACATCCTGGTTCAGAGATTCGTAATAGAAATATGAATGGGAATGCCTTGCGTGTGAAAGCATCAGGAGAAAACCAGAGTAAAGACCGTGGGATAAAATTGGTTAGCACTGGGAGAAGTGTCATTTGTATCAAAACAAAATGCAGATGAGTTCAGCAGAGCACATGCACTCCTACAGCAGGTGGATGACATCAAGGTATCACAGATAAAATACACATTTCCTCTTCCTGTTATGCTGACCAGGAGACAGATTGCTGGTCAAAAGATCTAAAATGAGGAAGCACAAAGAAAGGGCAGCAACTTTAGCTGAGACACTGCCTTGGTTTAAGACAATTTACAGGGTGGAGCCTGGGAAATGAGCTACCTCCCCTTTAGTTTTAACCACTCCCCTTTCACCAGTAAGGAGAGATGAACGAGAGAAGATGTGAGTCAAAAAATGACAGTATGCTAAAAACCAAAATAGCAACAACCAAGATGACAGCAATAACATACACGCACAAAGGTGCTGAATCCTGATGACACCCTGAGAACAGAGAAAACAAGATGGCAGAGAAGGCCCGCCCCCCGCAGGGAGGCCTTCGCAGCCGACCGGCGGGACCGTGCACAAGGACAAGATGGGGAGAAGCTCCGGTTGCCTCAGCCTTCCCCCTGCGGTGCCAGTTTGCCCACAGCTGGCGTTGTCCGGGACAGCTCCGGACCTGAACTGCCAGTGTCTCTGCTTGTTTTCAGCTGGCTGGACCCAATTCATATCAGCGCTGCAGTTCTGAGTTCTGGAGGAAAGAGAACGGACTCGCCGGGCACCAAAACCTGCAGCCCTGGCTCCGGTGGCTCCGGCTCAGAGCTGCGGCTGTGGCTGTGTATTGCGAGATTACCTCTGAAACAGTTTAGGATTGTGAAATGCAGTTTCTCGGAGATCTATGCCAGACGACCTGCCATGGAGCTCAGAGAGAAAAGAGGGCTTCTGCCTCCCTTGAAGAA
>VZRR01000605.1:92463-152572 GCA_013398015.1 Oreocharis arfaki | reverse complement strand
CCCCCAAGCCCCTGCCCCTACAAACCTGGGGTAAAACACTGCGGTCCCGCTGCTGGGCCCTGAGTCCTAAACGGTCAGTAACACAAACTGCAGGGATTGACACAGAAGAAATATGGAATATAGGGGGTCACCCAGGGGTCATTTTTGGGGTCACCCAGGACATACATGGAGAATGGAGTCAGCACAATAACTCTTAAAGGGTCCTTTGTGTGGTCACTGTGTAAGTGAGGTTGCATGGCAGAACTGGGAAATAGAGGCTCTTTCTTGGCCATAGTACAAAGTTTAACATCTGAGAAATCTAGAGATGATCTGGAGTCTGGAGGCTGCCCCACCAGCCAGGCAGAGGGGATGCCCTGCCTCACTCTGGTGACACTACAGAGGCAACTTGTCCTGTCTTCCTCTGCATTGTCCTTGCACACCAAGGCTTGTTTATGAAACACCTCTGGGGTTGGTCTCTCCTGTGGCCACAGTACCAGCTTCTGACACCAGATTTTCTCAGCCTTCATGGATGGCATGGAGCAAATCTTGTGCTCTCTTATGCTTTGAGGACTCTTATTCAGGTGTTCCGAGGCACCCTGTTCTGGGCAGTGGCAGCATGTGCATAACAGGGTCTTTCTCAGCATGGTAGTTTGAGTTTTTTGAACAACCCTATTTCCCTTGCATCAAGGCTTGGACTGGACACATGAAATGGAAAATTAAGCAGCAAAATCTTACAGTTCTTGAAACAGAGATAAATGGTTTTGTTGGAACAGAGCCCCAACATGACAAGTGATTTTTTTCTGACATTTTGAAACAGAAGCTTTTCTTTTTAACATTTTCAAAAGTACGGCTTTCCCTCTCCCCCCAGTTTTTGTGTTCAAATTTTCAATTTAAAATTTTAATTAAAAATCAGTGTGAGTGGAAGGCAAACTGTGTCAACAAAAATGGACAAATATGCTTCCCTGTACATCCTTCCCACCCCACCACTCCTGCAGGAGGCAAATAGTGTATTTCAGATAAACCAGAGTATTTTGGTCCCAAAAGAAAACATTCTGGTTTTCCAAATTAAATTAAATCAAATATTAAACATAATGAATGCTGAAGCCACAATATCTGCATTGCCTCCTGCGTACAAGCAGATGTTTCAGAGAAAAGTGCAGGAATCTCTTTACAGCAGTGTTGCCCCAGCCCTACCAGACCAAACCATCTGCTTTTGGGCTGAACCTTAAAAGGGAGAGAGTCCCTAAAGAGCAATATGCAGGTTATCCCCATGACCTCCACACAGCTGCATCTAGAAATCCCAGGAATGTTTTGGTGCTCCAGAGCTTCTCTGTTTCTCCAAACCGGTCCTCTCCCTACAGCTGTGTACACTGAGCTGTATTATTCTTAATCCACAGATTAAAGAGAGCACTACATACAATTGTTTGCATTTGCCTGCTGCAAAATTTCTCGATTCTACCTGGACCTTGCCCTCCTGTCCCCACACTGCAACCCCCAGAGCATGGTCACTGAGCCCCTCTAGAAGAGGGTTGGGCTGGGTGAGAGAAGCTGAAGCACTCAGGGGAATACAACCCCATTCACACTGTCAGGATAAGGACCAAGGTATCCAGAGTTCTCCAAGCGAGACTTTTGCCAGTGAAAATCTTGCTGCTTAGTTCAGTGTCAGCTGAGTCTTGCAGAAAAGGTTTCTAGCAAAGGCGAACCCTGTGATGCAGCATTGAGTCTATATTTGTGCACAGATAGGAAAGTTCACCCACTCTATGTATAGAAAACCTAAATGTGTCGTGTTTGTTAACTGCTTTTTCCGTATGTGCTCACATACTCGCTGTGACAAATTTAGGCTGTGCTACAGAGCAATCCCTTCTCCGAGACTCATGCTGATGTCTGGTTCCCACAGTGGCTGCATTCCACAAGAGAGAAGAACCAACCCAGTCATTCCCCAAAGTGTGTCTACAGCTAACCCTACATCACCCTCTATGAGTCACCGTCACCCAGATCTCCTCACACAAAAGAACATTTTTGACTGTGTGGTCAATCCAAGCATCTAACTGAAAATTCACCCCAGATGAAAGTCCAGCAGAACTTTTAAGGAGATTTTAAACTTTTGAGTAAACTTGGAGTATTCTTCTCAAGCCACAATAAAAGTTCACCTTTATCTTCTGAAATTATTTAGCTCTTTCACTTACATGAAGCTCATTTTTCTAAGCAAATGTTGAATATTTTCCTTTAGAAAATTTTTGCACCAAAAACGTTACCAGTTTGTCTTCTTCTGGTCTTCGGATTTAGCCTGCATATTAAATGTAATTAATGAGACATTATGTAAAATATAAAATTTAATCACCCTAATGATAACTTAAAGAATAGGCATATTTATTAAACAACATTTCTTAAAGCCTAATTTCATAAGCACTCCAGTGGTCAGTTTTAAGTAGCTTTTCCCTTTCAGCTGTTCAGCCACATGACCATGCTGCCTTCTCTGCTGTGTTGGTGTAGCGCAGTTGCACAATGCTGAGGGATTTCTTTATAGATGGATTTGTGGTGCAGCCAAGGGAGAGGGGGTGTTGCACTGGCATTGCTGCCGAATACAATATTCCTGGAACGACCCCTTGTTGTTCAGTGAAGGTGCTCCTGACCTGCAGGGTCCAGCAGGCACAAGTCTGTGACTGAGTCTGAGAGTGAAGGGCAATCTACCAAGAGCCCTGTGATAGGAGCAGAAGGTATATTCCCTTTGTGGAAAGGTGGAAAATGAACAAGAGACCCATGGGAAGGCCCCGAATGTAAACAACATTGGAAATACTCCACTGGTCATGTCGCCCAGCCCAGCATGCTGTCTCCAGCAGCAGATGCCACCAGCAGGACATGTGTGAGCCTAGCCACCTCCACCACTCCCCACTCAGCCCTCCAGCAGCTGCAAATGTGGGACTGCAGAAGGGACATCCCTCCCTCATCCTCCAGCAGCCACTCAGGGACCTGTTTCCCAAGAATTTATCCAGTCCTTCTCTGGACCTGCTGCTGTCAGCAGCTCCCATGGCAACCCAGGGCAGCTCACAACCTGACCTGATGATACCAGAATTCCTTGGTTGTCTTATGCCCGTCTCCAGTGAGTTTCTGAGGGCTTTCAGTCCTGGTACAGCAGAACTGGGCGAGAAACTTGTCTTTCATGCATCCCCTGCCTTCAGGATTTTGTGAACACTGATCACACTGCCTTCCTCAGCATTTCCCTCTTCAAACAGAAGCCCCAACCTTTTTAGCCTTTCCTTGGAAGGCAGCTGCTCTCTTTTCTACAGCAGTTTGCTTCACCATTTTTGTTGGTTTGCACATTTCAGAGGTCCTCACCATCCACCATCAGTGTCACATTAGACTACTCAAAAGAACTTAAACACAGTTGTTTGCATTTTGTTTTACGGCATTTGCAGTCACATCTCTTAAAATAAATGTGCAAAAGTTTTAAATCTTTATTAGCATAAAAGCAAGCTTTTGAAGTTGCTGATATAAGTGATCACATTAACCATACTGGTGTTGGAATGCAATTCTCCCATTTCAGAAAGGGTAGGTTTTGTCTGAGAATCATTCCTGATGTAGGAAAGACTGTGGTCCCTTGTGTTGGGAAATTTAAACTAAAGAGTGGGTCTTTGGAGCATCCAGAAGAACTTTGGGGAATGCTGCACTACAGGGTTGGAGCAGTGAGAAACTCTTGCTGTCTGGTACAGGCAGGCGCACAGTTTGTCATCCATGGTAAGTAGAGTGACTGCAGAATGTGGGAAGCAGCTACTTCTCCAAACAGTTTCAAAATTGAAAGATCGACAACAAACAAAGGTGGCAAGTGCTACAGCTACATTTTGGAAAATGAGCAGCTGCTCATCACAGAACACCTTGTTTATCTTCCTGTTCCCCTTGTCTCTAAAAAGCCACACTGCTTTGTTAAAACACTTGCATCATCATTCCCAAGCACATGTAGTTCACAGAGTTCCCAAACAGCTGAGTTGGTATGCTAGATGTGGACTTGGGACAAATCTTGGACTTGAAAATACAAATTTATAACAAAAGAAACCCAGCCCTACTCAAAACTGAACTGAACTTTCTGAGGGAAAGAGACCGTTACTGCAGCCGGACCCAGAATCAGTGTCAACCAAATGCATTAGTTCTATAAATGATGAATCTTGGAAAAACCTATCAAGAGCTATAAATAAAGCTCTGAAGCCTGTACTGGGGAATCAGCAGGCTTGGGTGCCTCTCTAAAATGCCCCCACGCTGATGCACACAGGGACCAGAGAGGCGGAATCAGAGAGTGTGTGCAGCTACAGTGCCATGAGTTCTTGGGACCACATAGAGATCATGGGATGGCTCATATGACTGGAGTGCTGCAATGGATGGACAGAAGCTCCCTAGGAAGGTGTCCTGGGAAACCCCAAAAATGAGCATTGTATTCCATACCTGTGTTACATCATATGCCCAAGGTTGTTACTGGCCATTTAAAAGCCAGGGCCAGAAATGGAATTGCAGGTGCCAGGCTCCCTTTCAAAGTCAGGGACACTCAGGCAGAGCCTCCCTATCTTTCTGTTCTTGCCAGGCTGCCAAGAGAGTTGCTTCTCCATGTACAGAAAATCAGGCTATGAAAAGCCAGTGTCCATAAAGGATACAGAGGAGTCCTGCATCTTTATTCAAATAAAGGGAGAGAGTCCACTGGGGCACGCGCAAGTGCAGTTTTCTCTCTCGGGGTTTCACAGGGCACAGCTTCCTTTTATCCTAAACTACTGGCTGCACGTTGCCCTCTTCCTTTCCCCATTGGCTGAGGTACTAGGAAGGTACTGCCTTCCTGAACTGCCTACCACATACCCCCTCCTTGAACCTGCTGTTTTACTCCAAAATTCAGAAACTCAGGCATGTGCGGACTGTTGTCTATTTTGGGAGCCAAGCTGTCTGGGCTCTGAAACAAACCTGCTGCTTGAAGTTAAGAGAGACATCAAGACCCATGTCAAAGATGTTAACACCCATACCTTCACCCAGAGAATTGTTTGTAAAGACATCAGCACACATCTTTCCTATCATCCAGGACAATGCAGAAGCTTTCTTTTCTTTCTTTCCAAGCTCCGTGCTTGGCACAGGTCTCCAAGAAACTACATTTCACAATCCTAAACTCCCTCAGAGCATATTCCACAAATACTTGTCTGCAGCCACAGCTGCTGCCACCAGACAGGCAGGGTGGGGGCTGCCATTTTTATTGCCCAGCTGGACCACTTCTTCCCTCCCCCAGTGCAGTAACAATATGGAACTGCAGCGCTGACACCAACTGAGTCCAGCCAGACAAAAAAGAAGCAGAGAAATTGACACTGCAGGTTCGGAGCTGCCCCGGTTCCCAGTTGCAGCTGCCATTGTCAGTGGAGAGCAAACGGCTCGAGGGGCATTTGGCTGGTTTTGGACTGAGGTTCCTTTTTAAGTCCTTGTTCCCTGTTGATTGCTGTTTGGGGGAAGATGGAGGCTTTGTAATTGCAGATGTATGATTTCTGTGTTGCTTTTTCTCTCTTTGTTCTCTCTCTCCACACGTGGTCAGGAGAAGGGGCCTCTCCGCCATCTTGCCTTTGTCCCTTGGAACACATGGCCCTCTCTTGGCCGCCATCTTGGAGAGGGGTCTTCTGTGTTTTCTCTGTTCCTGGGGAGTCCATGGGATTCAGCACATCTGTATCTGGTGGTTATGAGAGAGGGGTGATCAATAGTTAACTCATGTAAGCACAGTTAACTATTAAGAGACAGCAAATGTTAATCACAAAACCTAAGAGGCAGGATTCACCTTAATCTTGTCAAGATAAGAGGAACAAGAATTTGTTTGAAACCAGCACAGAAACCACTGAATTATTCCACAAAGGATGGCGCATGCTCCA
Source organism: Oreocharis arfaki (assembly GCA_013398015.1). Lineage (NCBI taxonomy): Eukaryota > Metazoa > Chordata > Aves > Passeriformes > Paramythiidae > Oreocharis > Oreocharis arfaki. The sequence continues at coordinate 146,714 of VZRR01000605.1, read as the reverse complement.
GAAAGAAAGATGAAAAGTGCGTTGTGATGAAGACTACTAATCTTCATCAGAAAGATCTCCGAGGAAGAAGAGGAGCCTTCCTCAGTGTCACCACCAGGGTACACAGTGCAGGCATGGTATGTATGCTAATGATATTAATGACTTCTGAGAAGTAATTCGTATAACCACTCCTCTCCCAAGGAATGTGATGAATATTCATGAATTTTACCCATAATACTGGATGGTATGGAGTGCTGTGTGTGTGTGTGTGCTAGGCAGAGCGATCCTCCACACTAGCGGTGCCAAATAAAGCTAATACCCACTTCTCTGACTTTGTCTCTGAAGTGTCTCTAAGCCCGGTTTTGGGCGATTCAGTTATTACTGTTATTTTCATTGTTGCTGGTTTGTTTTTTACTTATCTCTTTATTTTTTCACTTATATCTTCTCACATTCATCTCTCCCTATTGGTGAAAGGAGGGTGGTTAAAACGAAAAGGGAAGGTAACACATTTTGGAGCATCGCACCGTAAATTGTCTTAAACCGAGACAGAAGGATAGACCGGAAAGGTGAGGACGGGATGGCCCTTTATGTGAGAGGAGTGGGATGGCAGGGAGCTCTGCCTGAGGATGGGTCAGGAGCGAGTTGAGAGCTTATGAGTCAGGTTTAGTGACCAGAGCAACACAAGTACTGTAGAAGTATCTATCTGTTAGAGACCTTGTGATCAAAATGAAGTAGATGAGACCTTTGAGCAATTGGAAGAAGCCTCACATTTGCAGACCATGATGGTCAGTTTTGAGGATTCCTCTGCAACTGATCTTGCACTCTTACCTGCCTGCGCATGAAGAGGACACCTGTTTCCCCCCATTTGTGATGAATATCATAGAATCAAAGAATGGCTTGGGTTGAATTACAGAATATCTTATTGCAACCCGCAACTGTGGACACCTTTTGCTATCCAAGGTTGCTCAAAGCCCCATCCAGCCTGGCTTTGGACACTTCTGGAGATGGCGCAGCCACAGCTTCTCTGGGCAATCTGTGCCAGGGCCTCCCCACCCTCACAGGGAATGATTTCTTCCCAGTATCCCATCTAACCCTGCCCTCTGCCCTTGTCCTATCACTCCAGGCCCTTGTCCAAAGTCCCTCTTCAGCTCTCTTAGAGCCCCTTTAGGCACTGGAAGGGGCTCTCCCTGGAGCCTTCTCCAGGTTGAACAACCCCAGGTCTCTCAGTCTGTCTCTAAACTGAAGAGAGAGGGATTTGATGAGTGGACTGTTAGATGGATAAGAAAGGGGATGGATGATCACATCCAGAGGGTTGTGGTCAATGGCTCCGAGTCCCAATGGATATCAGTGACAAGTGGTGTCCCTCACGGATCTGTACTGGGACCAGTGTTATGTAAGATTTTCATTAGTGACATAGAAGGATTAAGTGCACCCTCAGCTNAACCCCAGGTCTCTCAGTCTGTCTCTAAACTGAAGAGAGAGGGATTTGATGAGTGGACTGTTAGATGGATAAGAAAGGGGTTGGATGATCACATCCAGAGGGTTGTGGTCAATGGCTCCGAGTCCCAATGGATATCAGTGACAAGTGGTGTCCCTCACGGATCTGTACTGGGACCAGTGTTATGTAAGATTTTCATTAGTGACATAGAAGGATTAAGTGCACCCTCAGCTAATTTGCAGATGACACCAAGATGAGGGGTCCAGGTGACACACTTGAATGATGGGATGTCATATAGAGGGATTTGGAAAAGCTCGAGAAGTGGCCCATGGGAATCTCATGAGGTTAATAAGACCAAGTGCTGGCGCTGCACCTGGGTCAGGGCAATCCTTGGTATCAGTCCAGGCAGGGGGATTAACTGATCCAGAGGGGCCCTGCTGAGAAGAATGTGTGGGTGCTGGTGGATGAGAGACTGGACATGAGCTGGCCATGTGTGTTGGGACCCAAAAGCTGACTGTATTGTGGCTGCATTCCCAGCAACATGGTAGCAGGGTGACGGAAGTGGTTCTCTACTCCACTCAGGTGAGACCCCCACCTGCAGTGCTGCCTCCAGCACAAGGAAGACATAGACCTGTTGGAGCAAGTCCAAAGGAGCCCACCAATTTGATTAGAGAAATGGAATACCTTTCTTACAAGAAAAAAGGCTGAGAGAATTGGAATTGTTCAGCCTGGAAAAGAAAGGGCTTTGGGGTGACCTAATTGTGGCCTTCCAGTACCTAAATGGAGCTGACAAAACAGAGGGACTTTTTACAAAAGAGTGTGTAGTGACAGAGCAAGGGGGAAAGGATTCAAACTAAAAGAGAGTAGGTTTAGCTTAGATATTAGGAGGAAATTCTTTGCCGTGAGGATGGTAAGGCACTGGAACAGTTTGCCCAGAGAAGTTGTGGCTGCTCCATCCCTGGAAGTCTTCAAGGCTAGGCTGGATGGAGCTTGAGCTAACCCGGTCTAACAAAAGGTGTCCCTGCCAATGACGTGGGGGTAGAAACTAGATGATCTTAAAGATCCGTTCTAACGCAAACCATTTGTCTTAGACAACATGGATGTGACATGGACATGGGTCCCTCAAAAAGGAAATATTATCCCAGGGAGATGGATTGGCACCCCCAGCTGCAGGAAAACCTGGTGCAGAGCCTGCTTCAACTGCTAACCCACTGTTCTGCTCCCATTAAACCACATCCTGTGGGAGCCACTATGGATTTTCCTTCCTTGCACATGATAGACCTACATATCCCATAGTCTGCCAACATTATTACAGAGTGACTGGATCTGCCTGAGCTACATACTGCCTGTCTCCTCCTGTACTGCCAGGCAGATGGGCTTCTCTGATTGGATGCAAAGCATTCAGTGCCACTGAGGGTAGCATAGCAGAATCTGACTTTACTTGTTCATGGGATGTTCTCTGCCATGGTAGAGCTGGATCTCATATTAAAGGTGTCTTATCTTGCATACAAACATGCTCACAGGCAGATAGGATCAATTAAAGAAGTGAAACAGCTTGCAAATCAGCTGGCTCTGAGAGCTCCCCCAGTCTCTTCCAGCAAGTGAATCAGAGCACATGGACTCAAGATTCTCAAGATTGCATCAGGCATCTCTAGAGAACAAAGCAAGTGTTCTTGCTAACATGTGTTAAGTGTTCAGGCTAACATGTTCTGCCCAAGAAACTGATAATGGGGGTGAGTGCCAGCTGGTTTGTGCTGAAAAAGCTCCAAAACACGAAAAAATAGGCTGTCTGATTGCGATTTTCAGGAGCAGGAGGCTTTGATCTCATTAATTATTTCATGTGCCTTGCTGACTTTTCAGTTCTGTGAAACAGCCTGGAGCTTGCCTGCTCAGGCTGTTAGAGGGATATGAATTACTGTCTCCAGGTTTCTAAATACCAAATATTTCCACACTGAAGTGGGGAATGAAACACTGGAAGAGGAAGCCAGTGAGGGTGTGGAGGCTCCATTCTTGAATATATTAAACATGAAAGGCCCTCAACAACCTGAATTAATTTGAAAACTAATCCACCTTCAAAGCTGGTCCTGCTTTAGGGAGGTTAGTTGGACCAGTTGGTCTCCAGAAGTCTTGTAATACCCGTATTACTCTATAATTCTGCAATTTATGAACAAATAACAAAGAAAACTATAATGAATTGGTCATTCATGTTTGAACTGAAGTCTCAAGGGGTTGCATTTGGACAAAGCTGTGATGGATGTTGCTTTCTAATTTTTTTTCCCCAGTAGTTCTTGCCCAAAGCATTGCCATCACTCACTGCTCTGTGCCAGAGCCTTCTCCACACAGGCCCTTCCTCACACAGCATCCTCAGTTAAAGATATATGCAGCTTCCTCCTCGTGAAATTTAGCATATTTGACAAAATGTTGGCTTGCACCTCTCCCACTAACGTGAAAACTCAGTTAGAACTGCCTTTTAAAAGTGATTTTTTCTGGCATACTGAAGAGTGATTAAAATACAACATTTCTGTAAGTTGGTCATTGTATAATTAGAAGTTTAAGTCAATGTATTTTTAATATAACAGAAGCCATTACCTTCACCTTTCCACTGAACAGCAGGAGGAAGACTACACTAAACTACAGGAAGAAAATAAATGGGTTTTTAAGAATGTTCAGTGAATTAGATGTTGCAAAATTCCCCTGCATTACAGTAGCTCAAACTCTCCACCAAGTCATGACAACTCTTGGGATAAAACAAGGACAGTTCCACATCCACAAGCTGCACATTTCTATGCGTTTTGTGGCTCACAAAGAGGAGAAAATCCTATGCTTGTCTGGTGGGATTTTCGCTCTCCAGGGAGAGTGGACTGAGTGCCAGAACTCCTTCCATTACCAGATCTTGCCTCGAGCCAATGATGGTTTGCTTCCCATTGGTGCAGTGTGATCTCCTCTTCCGAACCCAGAGCTGCCCCTCTCATCTGTCATTACATAACAGCACCAGCTCAATCGAGACATGGCCTTTGACACCCCATGGCTATTGAAGGACTAAGGTATTGCATTTAAATAGAGGGTCATCACTGATAAATACATGGGACAAGGTAATTAAAATCGGACCCCACAATGGCTCAGGAATCAACCCAAAATTTTTCTAGTTAAAAGTGTTTTGGTTTTTCACTTACTAAAATGTTTTTTTAATTAGTTATTGAAGAAGCTCCAAAAAAAAAAAGGTACAAGTGGCTTTACAGGTGTCTTGGTTCCAGCCAGAACAGGGTTGATTTTTTGCAACAGCCAGAAGAGGCATGGCCGGGGGACCCTGGGGTTATTCTGTACCACCTAGCATCATAATGGATGAGGGCCAAGACAGAAACACCGTACCCAGGGGTAGGTTCTCCCCATGCATCTGGGGCCTAGGCTCTTGAGCAGGGCATGGGCTTGCTGCTGTTATGACCCCATTTTCTTAGAGAATGTCCATCCTATGCAGATCCCTGAAATAATGACTAAATTACTTAAACAGTGATTTCCTACTGCAATCACCTCTCTGTGCTTTATTTCTGGGGCACTTTAGAGCAGGGCTATTAATCTGGCCTTGTAAACTCAGGCAAAGTCATGATGATAGAAACGGCTGAAATATTAATTAATTCTTCCACTGTAATTATAAAAGTTCTCCTTCCTCATTCAGAGCACAAGAAAGAAGCTTCTCTGGCCCATGTGGAGTGAGACCCCCCCTGTGGGACACTGCAGGACCTCATGGTACCCAGGGACTGCTGTAATACTTTGAGGGCTCATTCTGCCCACAGACCCCTGTGACAATGTGGGGTCTCATGGAATCAATGAGCCCTTATGACACTGTGGGCCGTTGTGACCCCACAGGACAATACTCAGTGGGTATGAGGCAGGGACAGGCCCTTCTGGTCAGGCCAGTGGCAGAGGGAGCAGTCAGGATAGTACTAGTTCCACACAGTGAGGACTGGCATGAGAATCATTCACCTCTCTTGTACACTCTGTTATTTAATATTTTTGCTATTTCTGTTCGTTTCTTATTTAATTGATGTCTCTGGTAAATTGTTCTTATCACAACCTGTGATCTTTACCTTCTGTGCCTCCAATTCTCCTCTCCATCTCACTGCAGGGGGAGGGAAATGAAGAAAGGGCCTGAAGATGCGAGTGGTGGAATGTTTAGTGGGAACTCTAAATTGGGGAATGCCATTCCTAAACCACAGGGGAGAAGTAATCTCCATTTGAAAAATGGTGAAGTACCTGTGGAGGAGGCACAGGGAGCAGGGACTACCTCCAGAGCCCTATTGGATGGTCCTTCTGTTCATTACAGGGCTGTTACATCTAACTTGTCTGCACTATGTAGGATGCTGTGGCACTTGGACCTTCTAGATGACCAGAATTAAATTTTTCGTGGAATTATAGCTATGGGAAGGAATCACAGCCATGCCTTCTATTCATTTCCTTCTCTATAAAGCTCATAGGCTGATAGTTTCAGAGTGAGATGCTCTGGAGTTTGATATTTAACTGGAGTCAATCATCCCTTTCTTACCTCTATCACGGCAAAGGGCTTGTTGCAGGAACACGTTTGTTGTTTGCACAGGCAATGCTCCCTACTGGCAGCAGAATGAATCACAAAGATTTTGTATGAGTGAGGCTCTGATGCACCCTAGGCTTTGAGAGTATGTGCAGAACATATTTCAAATGCTACTATCCCAAAACAACTGAGATGTAGAAATTATTTTTCCTATCTGCTCTTGGAGGAAACCCCATTAAATGCATAAACCTTTGTAGTTTGTCACTCCAAAGCCAAGCAGAGCAAACGTCCTAATATAAGGCATCACTTTGATAGAGGTTTATCACACAGATACACGACTCTTTACTGAATCTATTTCTCATACCTTACTGTCTAGGTTTGAAAGACAGGTGTCTGCTAAGGAAGGCAGGAGCCTCCTTTGGAATGGAAGATGCAACTCCCTTCCCTCTGAATTATTATAATTTTGCAATTTAGGGGCTTTCAGCCAAGGATATGAGAAATAGGAATAACAGTTCTTTACTAATATATATATATAATAAAACAAAACAAACAATTAACAATGACTATGGCAGTTTTAACAAAACAGCACAGTCACCCAGTGCTGCCTTCTCGGCTGCCAGGCACCTTCCCCTTCGGTGCAGTGCCGCTCACAGCCGGCAGGGGCGCTGGCGGCTCCCGCTGAGCAGGGCGGGTGCGACGGTTCCCCCGCGGCTGCAGGGGGCGCTCCGGAGCGAGCCCGGGCCCCGCGCGGTGATGGCGGCCGAGAAGCTTCACAAACCCCCAGGGCAGCCGACCCCGGTGTCCAGCAGGACCCTCGGGAGCAGCAGGCTGGAGCAGCAGGGAGAACACAAGATCCCGGGTGGTAGGAGAGATGTATCGAACTCCAGAGCTCCAGTGAGAGCCCCGGAACATCTCGGCAGGCAGGGGGTGAGGAGCTACAGTGTAGCGGAGGCTTGCAGGGGCGGCTGAGGAACGGCGGGGGCAGGGCAGCCTCGGCCCGGCTCCCAGCAGGGCAGGGAAAGGCGGGCTCGGAATCCCGGGGTTTTTCTCTTGAGGCACCCAAGCAGATAGTGAAATGGTCCCTCCNGATCCCGGGTGGTAGGAGAGATGTATCGAACTCCAGAGCTCCAGTGAGAGCCCCGGAACATCTCGGCAGGCAGGGGGTGAGGAGCTACAGTGTAGCGGAGGCTTGCAGGGGCGGATGGGGAACGGCGGGGGCAGGGCAGCCTCGGCCCGGCTCCCAGCAGGGCAGGGAAAGGCGGGCTCGGAATCCCGGGGTTTTCTCTCTTGAGGCACCCAAGCAGATAGTGAAATGGTCCCTCCTTTAGTGAGGCAGGGTATTAAACAGGGTCCCAGCACAACAGCCGCTCCAGCGAGCAAGCTTACCCGCAGTAAGGCAGCAAAGGTAGAAGTCTGAAACGATGAATCCCCTCCACGACGAAGAGCAGCTCCTCTCTCCTCGAATGCCGGAAGAACAAGAGAGCTAAGAGCTGTACCCAGCCCCTTTTTGCCAGTTCAAATCTCTCAGAATCTCACCTTACACGAGAAAACGCCAGGTGAAAGAGAGCAGCCAGCTGGACTCCTACCCCTGTGGCTAGGTCTTCTTGTCTCTCTTAAGCACTTGGTGATTTGTCCCTTAGCAACCAAGTATGGGGAAAATTCTTTTATGAGAAAAAGAAAAAAAACAAAAGGAGACCTCCTAAAACCCCAACACTTATGAAGCAGGTGGAGTTAATCTCATAATTAGCATTAGGACACATTTACCCTGGCCTCATGAGGGCCACTGAGTTGACTGCTTTTGAATGTCCAAGTGACCACCTCAGCTATATTTTTTCTGCTGACAATAAACAAGACCAGATCATCTCAGACAGAGACAACCAGTGCATGGATGCCTGTGGTGAGACCTTCTCCTGCACTGCTTCTCAGGGTCACCAATAGGAACAGGGTAAGGACTATCTGCACCAAAAGGAAAAGCCTCTGTGTCTGGTTCTGCTCTGGCCCTTGACTGCAGTGCTCAAGTGAGCTAAGACACTGAGACGGAGTGCTTCCAGCTGGTGACTCAGCTCTCCCACCCACCCTCCGAGGCAGGCAGCTGTGCTGCCTTAGGTGTTTGTGCTGTGGTAGCAGCAGCCCAGTAAGGACTGAGCTCTCTCCACTATTCGTGAGGCATGTGGGTTTTGCTCTTTGGCAAGCATCTTTGAACCCATCTGCCAGAAAGAAAAATGAAGGATTGCCCTGTGAAAGTAATTCTTGTAGGACATTCTTCATACTGGGAATGGCTTGTTCTGGCTGCGTTTGGGTAAGCTGATGAGACGCAGGTAGAGGGAAAGCTGGGCCAAGTGTTTGCTGGGATGGGTGGTCTGTGGTTGTGAAGAAGGACACTGTCATAGCCTGGCATCTCCCAGACAGAAAATACAACCTGAACTGCTTTGGCTCTATGAGTTACTACATGCTGTTCAGTCACCTCTGTGTCTCAGTGACTTCAGACATTTTTTTTTTCCTTAACTCTCTGCCTTGAATTAACCATTTCTCACTTTTACCATTCTTTTCAAATTGTATTGTCCAGCATTAGAGTCCATCTGAGTTTGTCACAGGTCATTTTTCTGGACTTTTTGAAAAGAGAAAAAAATGTTTATGTTCCAGAAGAAGCTATTTATTAATGTAGATGCACTGTCAGAGCAGTACATAATTTCTCCTCTCCCTCTCCCCCAATATTTTCAAAAGGTCCATGGACAGGAAAAGGAAGGAGTAATAGTTGAGCAATTTTTCCCAGCTCTGCTGCAGATGGTCAGTACAGAAGTTGAGATCTTTCATCTCATGGAGGAACTGTTTTCAGCTAAATACCCTATTTTCAGGGGTTATCAGTCACTTTACCCCTTACCTATATCTAACCCTGTGTTGACTGGACAAAGAACAGCAGACTCATTCCATGTTGTCCTCCATTTTTATGGCAGCTTTTCCTCTTCTAAGGACTACAGAGAAGCTCACAATCATGAGAGGCTTCTCACACTGAAGTCACAGCTTTTTGCTAAGAACAGTGGTTTATGCTGACTGAGATCCAGACTGGATCTAAAGCCTGGAAGAGCAGCCCCTTTCTTCTTCTAGGAGGATATTTACTTTTCTCATTGAAGATCTCTTCATCCTCTAGATTTTGACAAGTTGAATCTTGGGTTCAGTTTTGGGCCCATCACAAGAAGAAAGATGTTGAGGGACTGGAGCATGTCCAGAGAGGGAACGGAGCTGGAGAAGGGTCTGGAGCACCATGAGTGGCTGAGGGAGCTGGAAAAGGGGCTCAGCCTGGGGAAAAGGAGACTCGGGGGTACCTTCTTACTCTCCACAACTCCCTGAAAGGAGGGTGCAGCCAGGTGGGGATCAGGCTCTGCTCCCAGGTAACAAGCATCTGGACCAGAGGAAATGGCCTCAAGTTGTGACAAGGGATGTTTAGATTGGATAGTATATTTCTTGTATTTGATACTGTATTTCTTCACTGAAAGGATGGTCAAGCATTGGAGCAGGCTGCTCAGGGCAGTGGTGGAATCACCATCCCTGATGGAGATTGGCACTTGGGGACATGGGTAAGTTATGGCCTTGGCAGTGCTGGGGGAACAGCTGGACTTAATCTTAGAATCATTAAGGTGTAAGTCTCCTCAAAGAGCAAATATTTAGGGTAAACCTCAAGCTGCAAATGCAAAAGTGTAACTAGCTTATTAGAAATTCAGTAAAGTACGGTATAAAATCCCCTGTCTTAGAGAACCCTCACATTGTGTTTTATTGCAGCGGGAACGCTGCTGCCACTGCAGCAGCATTTATGCAGCGGAGACCTGTCAGATACCTGCACTGCCAATTTACAGGCTTTGTTAAGTCTTGCTCTTAACATGCTCAAACTAGCATGTTTGGTCATGTATCACCAAACATGCTGGTTTGCATTTTCTTACTAATTCCTCCTCAGAGGAAAGTTTTCAGAGGCAGGCACAACTGATTTCTAGAGCTGGTGGTACAACTTGTCCATCCCCACAGCTCCCATTTTCTTTAACACATCTGAAGTGACAGTTCCCTGCCTGCTTGGGAGAGTGAACCCTTCACATCTATCACAGAGGCACAGCCCTTGTCTAACAGCAAGGCTGTCTTGACTCTTCTCTAGTTCACATATCCATAGATTTCAGAGAAGCTGCAGCTGAGACTGTCTCTGGAGTTCCCCACACCAAAGATTTATCTCCATCCCCCCTGGGCAGCACCCTGTGCAATAACCTGGAAAATTCCAGTTCTGGAACTGTGACTCCTTGCAACAGAGCAGGATTCTGGCATGGGCATGGCTAGTTACAGGCTAGGATTTCTGCATGACTATGTCAGAATCTCTGCTATAGTTATAAAAAATTTATTTCAGAAGAAGAGGATGCTGACAAAGCAATTTGTACAGCTCCTTCACTCTCCGGGCCATTATTATTTAATAATATTTAACAGTGTCAATACCTTCATTAAGGACATAGATGAAGGGATCAAGTGCACCCTCGGCAAACAGGCAGATGATACCAAGCTTAGTGGTGTGATTGACACACCTGAAGGATGGGATGTCATACAGAGGCACCTGGACAAGCTTGAGAAGTGGCCCCTGGTCCCTTCCAACCCAAGCTATTCAATAGATCAGTAGAATGGGTCCATTACTCGAGTGTGTAAATGAGCAACAGCTGGTTGTTAGCGTTGTCACTTGCACAGCTTGCTCAGATTCTGCAGGTTTCACCAAGAGAAACCAAGAAACCAAAGACATGTGTGGACATGTGTGCCACCTTGACGGTCAGGCAATGAGAGTTCCCTATTTTCCATCACAGTTCATTTGGGATCCGAACAAACAAGAATGCTGAGAGGTGACATGTTGCTTTGGTTTTTCACTGCATGCCTTGTTCGTGTTAGCAGTGAAAGACTTTCTCATAAGTTGTAAGATAAACAATGCCCATGTTTTTGTAACGAATCTTTTCTAAGCTGTACTTTTAGAATTGTTTTGCATTCCTTCTCCAGAGGCGGAGGAAGGTGATAAACTGAATTTATATCCTATCAATTTGGAGAGGCTTAACCTCTTCATCCAATTGTTGATTGTCTGTACATATGTATATAAGTGTGAAAATAAACGAGGGGCCAGGCTTTTGCCCGTTGGCCCAAGACCTTGGCGTGTGTATGAAACCTGCGTCCATGCCTGATTGTTAGTGTCGATCCGCGACAGTGACCCAAGAACCCCAAGGAGAGCTGGATGGAAGCTCTGTAGATCTGGGGTCTGACTAACCAAAATGTTCAATTATAAATATAAAAAGTCCTGCAGGCAGAAGTTCTAGAAAGAATCACATTTAGCAACTGATTGGCAGGATAGGCTAGCCCAGGTCCCATCAGCAAGGCCCCTTGAAAAACATCCTGGAAATGGGGACACTCAGACAGACTGTGAAACTGAGACTGGAGATGTCTTTTCTGCTTGTTTTCTTAATAACTTTTAGATCTGTCTGATACAAAACACTACTGGAGCAGTCTTTCTTGGTCAGACCTGCCTTTCCCAGATGCAGCAAGTTAATGTGGAAAGTTGCACATAAGCAGGTCTGAAGAAGCAGTAGGGAAGGGTGCTCAGAATAATACTTCCCAGAGCTTTGAAGAATGGAGTTTTTTGCTCTCAGCTGAGATTTAGAAAGGCTTTTCCCCTGGTGGAGGCAACCCAACACCTCTTCTGCAGAGAAACACTCATGCCTCCAGCTAAATTTCAAAAGGCCTGTGAGATAGGCATAGGCCTCATAAAATGCAGGGATAATACAATAATAAAAAAATTACTTTTGTGGATTTGAAGGATGGGTGGCATGGACAGGTGGCCTGGACAAGTCTGTACAAGTGCCCAGTCTCCCCTTACCATGTCTCCCCTGTGGTAATTCCCATTAGTACCTTTTCACTCCTCACTGCAAAGCTCTCCCACTCCCTACCCAACTACAAAGTCATATCAACACACTGGTGATAAGTAAAAGCCCAAGAAATAGCACAGCCAACAGACCAGGGGGTGATAATAAAAAACTAAGCAGACTTTTCCACTGTAGTTGACAACCAAGGGATGTTTGGTCAGGTCCTACCTTCAGAGGAGTTGTATAATTGGAAGGTGTCATATCTGTCACCTCAGCTTGCCTGGAATATTGCTCTTTTCTCTGTGTGTAGAATAAGAAAAGCATTCTACAGAATAACTGCTCAGCAGAGAGCAAGAAACTGGGCTTGTGGTATGTACTTAAGAGCAAGAAATCTCTGTGCTGCAGATTTAGAGGGAGCAATGGAAAGTGTGCAAAGTATAAGCCAGTTTACCTTTAATTCCCTGAATACTACCAACGTGATAGCCTTCATGATGTAGAGTATGAAATACAATTGTATATAGAAGCCAGTAATACAGCAAGTTCCAGTGAGGGAGATGTTATTGAGAGGGTTCAGATGGTTCCTCAAACTGAGGAATTGCTCCTGAACATTTAATACAGCTTCTCACACACCAGACAGCTATGGGAGCAGACAGGACATTTTCACCTGCACCATTACATCTACAGTGAGAAGAAGCAAGCAGAAAACAGTGAGATGGCATGTCCCAGTGCCACTAGTGGGTGTGTTCTTTCTTTCCTCTGATCTCTTCTCGAATAAATTGTTCTTGCTATGGGACTGCTCCCTAAATTCCACTTTGGAGCCAAGGCAGCTCTAACCTTCCTGCTCTGTCCAAGCAAAACCTGCTGCACTGAGCCTTGCCCTCCTCCTCCATACTCTTCTCTCCTCTTTTCATGAACTTTTCTGGAAACTGGAAGAAGTTTGGGACAGCAGAGGAGGTGAGGGAAAGCCCAGTATGTCCTAGACCCAAAGTCAGCTGAGGCATAGTGTGACAGCCCTCGCTGTCCCTGCCCAGACAGAGGGCAGGGGTGCAGCCAGCGTCACAGCAGGGTTGCCCATGTGGTGATAGCTCTGCAAGGAACCACACAGCAGAGAAGACAACTGGTATGGCAGATATTATGAAAGTATTATCACAAATCAAACAGTGGTGTTTGTGTCACATCTGTTTGGAATCAGTGTTACTATGACATCAGGAAAGAGCTCATGTCCACAGGCATCACAGAGTTTCTAACTCAGAGCTGTGGTCCAGCTGTCTCCATGCCAAAATCCCCTTTGCTTTGACAGCTGCAGCTTCACCCAAGGAAAACTTCCACCAGGAATCTTCTGCCTCCCGTGGAAAGAGAGTGGAGTGATTACATCTGAGGAAACTGTGACTGTGGCTCCTCTCACTTGGGCAGGGAAGAGCAATGGACTGGGCTTTTTGTACCATGTAATAAGAGTCTGGCAAAGGAAGAGGAGGAACAGGATGAAGGTCCAGCCCACCAATGCTCCAGGCTGAGCAGCACATTGGCACCCTGTGGTTGAACCTCCACAGTGGAGACTTGCTCACTGGCTTGCAGTGTTTTCCTATGGCCAATGTTTGCTGGTAGCTCTGGATCAGAAAGACTGGCAGAAGCCCATTTGAGGTGGCAGTCCTAGCTTGATCCTCTTCGCTGTGATGCAAAGTTGGTTGGTGGACTGAGGCTCTGGTGGGATGTCCCTCCATTTGGTGCACAACCCCCAGAGGGCACAATTAAAGTAGTGATGCAAGGGCAAAGTTCCAAAGAAAGGTGGCTGTTGGTTTTCCTGTCCTACTGCAGGGGAGGTGCTGGGGTCAGAGGCACTCTGGAGGATGCCCCAGTTGCACTGCGGAAGTGGTGGATGAAACTGGTGGTTTTGTCCAGCCCAGTGCTCCCTTTAGCAGCAAACTCACTGGAAGGTGCAGTTAACCAAACTCAAGGAGGATCAGATCAGTCCGTTACTGGGAGACTCTTTCTTTCTGGCTTTCCAGGGTGACTCATTCAGACGGCTGCAATGTGGAGGCTTAAAGCAAGTGATTTAAATTCTGCTTCATGAGGCAGGCTAAAAAAAGCTGAAAAAAGAAAGAGAGCAGAACAAGACAAAATAAGGAAGCAAAGAGGGTGTGACTTCTCCCACAGTAAGGACCATGAATTACAATCTCTCGCAGGGAGAGGTGCTCTGTACAGAGCAGTAACTAGCAACATGCCAGTGCTGATTTTAAAAGAAAGACTACTGGTAAGCCCTGTTCCTAGCTAGAAGCAGAAATCAAAAGAGAGAAATGAAGCATCACTCTAATTTTCTCTACTTTGTGCAACTTGTAAGGAAACTTGCTGTGAGAGAAAGAACTTTTAAGAGGATCCTTTCATTGTGAGAGCAGAAGTATCTTCAGACAGCTGGGTAGCCACTGAGGAGATTTCCTGTGGCACGGAAAATCCAAAAAGTTTTCATAGTGAACATTTTCTAGTAATGTACCATGTAGCCCATTGACATTGAATATGTATGACTGCAGCCTCAGTATTCCCCAGAGATGGCTGGGACCTAGGCCCCTAGAGACCTGCAGTGCCATTTCAGCTCACCCATTTCTCAGAAGAGTTTGCCATCAAGGTGACTGCTGTGTATGCAATGGTTGGGGCAGGCACAGCAAATAAAGGAGGAAGTAAAATAAATAGAAAATAGCCTTTGGACATTTATCTGGTGATGGCCCACCAGCTCTACTTTGCCTTGTGCATTTCGCCATGCTTTTGGGCAATATTCACCTGTAAGTGATCAGAGAACTGCTGGGCCACTGCAATAGCAATTCTCTGAGAGTAACATCTGCAGACCTTGTTCTGGATCACGGTCCCCTTGTGCTTAATCTTTAAGCTCTGTGATACAATGCAGTGCTTACCTTCATGAGGGTGCTTGAGCAAAGAGGAGAAATTCACATTCCAGGGGTCAGTGCTATGCCAAGCTGCAGTTCATCTCCCAACCAGGAAATAGGAAGAACAGATGGAATATTCTGAGTTCAGAATTAGTGCGCATTTGGATCTGCTTCTTTGTCTCCAGAGTCTTTGGATTCTCCTGAAAGAGCAGCCCTTTACTCTGCTGGGTGCTGCTCTTCAAGGGCTGTGCAAAACCAGCTGCCCCTCATAGGGCATCAGGCCCTGTGTGAGGAGCTGTGGGCCAAGTGGTTCTATTCCAAAGGCAAACTACACAGTATCTACTTCTTTATTTGACATTTAAATGTTATTATAATGCCTAGCTCTTTCTTTTCTGCCATGCTTAGAAGTTTCTGAGGTATTTTTACCCAGTGCTATAAAAATGAACAATGTCTTTATCTGTTGAACTTCACAAGCAATGCATTTATCTACTCTAGCTGTCTGCTGAAATGTTTAAAAGTAAATTACTAAATTCTTTAGGCACTAAAGCTTCATTGTGAACTGCCTCAGTATGGATGGGGGTGCTCGCTACATTTCTTAGGAAAAAATTGGATCGGACCCAGGGGAAACATCCAAAATACCTTCCTTTAATGACAATGACAGATACTGAAGCAATTATTTTGAAAGCATGGAATCTAAATATTATATTAAAGTGAAAGTAGCTCCATGGTTATAGAAAGGGAGGTAATAATAGTAAAAGCCTCTCACTAACATCCATGAACAATAGCAAGTAGCTCAGACTCTGATGCTGAGATATGATACAAATATAACACAAAGGTCAATAAGCAGTATGTTGTCCTTATGTCAACATCTGCCTCACAATAAAAACAACCCGATTACTTTGACAGTCTTTTTTTTCAGTGAACTAAACAAAGCTGTGCGTACCTCTGGCTGCAAGGGCTCTGGATGCCAGACAGCCCCAGGACAGTGTCCCAGTGGAGTCAGAAGATCTCTGCTGTGTGGCAGTGCTGTGCCTGGAGGTGACTGCTATGGTTCTGGTGGGACACTTGCTGCCACAGGCTGGTTTCTGCTCTGGCTGGGCATATGTTTTTCCTTTAGTTTGTTTTTGATGGAGGGAACTTCTAAAATATATTCTAATTACGGGCACATTTCTAAGCATGTGGAGAGACAGCACTCAGCTGAGTCTTGCGGCACGGACTGTGAGAGAAGACTGATAATCCTCATTTTGGTGCATGTTGTTCTGAGACACCTCGTGATGTGGGAGCACCATTTCCTCCTCAGCTCCAGCAAAAGTCTGGGCGGCTCTGTAGATCTGGGAAGAAGTATGGGTTACCAGTGGTCTATGTGTAGCCACACATGAGCATTCACCCATGCACTCAGCCATTAGCAGACAGGTGGCTTTATGCTGAAGAGTTGCAAGGAGCCCTGGGAGAAGCAACTTGTGCTCTGATGGAAGGACTCGGACCAACTGCTCTGGTCAACCCTGGCAGTGTGGAACAGTCTGAGGTGTGCAGTAAGCTCTCCCATCAGCAATTCAGTCAATGAGCAGTATCTACTCCCTACACTGAGGCGGACACAGAACCCAGAGCTTATTTCATCTGCAGGCAGATGTCTCCAGGGCTGATGAATGATGTCATTTGTGGCTGGAAAAGCAGCTCTGAAGACCTTACTCAAGAGGTAAGGGTCTAAAGTTTATGTAGAGGAGTATTGCTGGGACTGAATGGGACCATCTGAAATGGACCATTGGGCCATGCACAAATATTCTCTCATGATTTTTAATCTCTTACTGGGGCAAACAGTTTCTGCAATGAAGACTTGGAGGGGCTTTCCAGGCTGCCTTTTTGCAATCTGTGTCTTAGTTGACCTTGGTTAGATTCTGAAAGGAATTAGCAGTCACCAATTCCCTAGAGCCAGGAAAGCAGGTGAGCTACTGCTTTTTCATATTCTGTATGGCCATTGCTAACTAGTTTCTATAGTTTCCTTATCATGCAGTCTCTCAACAGCATGTCAATTTTGTCAGGACCTCACTCAGTCAGTCATGCTTCCCACTCAGGCAGTCTCTTAAGGACTGGTTAAGCTGTGCCAGGAAAACTGGGAAGTAGGTACCAAAAGAAAAGCCAAATAATTTTTCCCCCTACATTTCACACCATTCTCCAGTGCTTTTCCGTTTTACCCCCTGAAATCCTGACGTATCTTTAATATTGGCTTGTAAAACCATTCCCCCAGCACACTGATCAGAGCCCCCCCAGCTGGAGTGGGAACGATCATGGTCTGCGTGGAAGTATGAGATGGACTCTCTAAGAAACAGCAAAAGAGATGCTAAAAATCTGCATGCCATCCCATTGCTTAACCAGGCAGAGGACCTGGGGACAAAGGACATGGAAATAGTTGAGGTAATCTGTTTGTTCAGCCTGGAGAAGGCAAAAAAGAGATCTCACGGTTGCTTGCAGGCACCTAATGGAAGGGAAGGCGGAGACAGACTATACCCACAGGTGCACATCAAAGGACAAGAAGCAATGGACACAAGCTGCAATGTGGATGCTGAAAAGCTGCTGGCAGAGAAAAATCCACCATTTTGCAAGTATTCTGTTAAAGTCCTTGGTTTCAACATAAACAAGCAAGATGCTTTTCTAAACACCTTGCAGGTGTGTCTTGTTAGGAGTCTAACAGGTGGTGGGGGGCCTGACCAATCACTTGGAGAGGTGGTTGGACCAGGGACCAATGATCCCTGCCATAGACCAATACAAGGGTTATATAAGGCCTGCCTGTAATTAAATAAAGTGGGTTATCATTTCCCTCGCCTGGAGCTCTGACTTGGACCTCCATTTTTTTCTGCGTCGCTCATGCTTCAACTGCAACACGGTATTTCAACTAGATAATAGGAGAAAAATTAATTGTGGGGATAATCAACCAGTGTAACAGCAGCCCAAAGGAGTTGTGGACTCCTGATCCTTCATTTGAAGCTCAGCTGGACCAGGGCATGCACAATGAATCTGCTCAGAGTGGGAGGTTGGTCCAGAGGCCTCCAGATTTTTCTTCCTGTTTCTTCTTATGATCTAGATTTCATCTGATCAGATGGGTTTTATCCTCTCCCTTCTTTCGTTTTCTTTTTCCAGTGTAATTTTGGGCAGGATTTGGATGAGCACAAATAGTTTATTTTCTTCACTGTTCAGTTTGCCCACAAAAAAAGCCAGTGAGACAATGCCAAATGCAAAGAAAAGAAGATGAAGCAAAAGTAACGAAAATCCATTCAAAATTTTGGACCAAAGAAAAATAAAGAAGAAAGAAAAAAAAATAGCCAATAGAAAGTTCAGAAACATAATTTTTCAAAAATTTAATGAGATTTTGTAAAAAAAGTCAAAAATTTATTTTTTCTAAATGTACAAAATGGAAATTATTTTGAGATTTTTTTTTCCTCAGTGTTGTTTTCTCCATATGGTTTCTAATTTGTAATTACCTATAAATTCACAAAATATGAGAAATTATTATGTCTATACATTTGGTTTTTCTCTTGACAAGAAAGAAGACTAGTTCTTCTAGGTGAATCATGAACCAGAAGATCTTCCATTCCCGGGCTGATCCTTCTCTTTTTCTACTCCAGTTTTTTGCCATTGAGAAAAATCAAATGTGTAATTTAAAAATATACATTAAAGACATGAACATTCCATTTGTTTTTATTTTTTATCTGTTTTATCTCCTTCCTCTGCTATGTGCTGTAATCCTCTACTTGCTGACTGCTTGCCAGTTGTGCTTCTCTGGGATATGTCAATGGGGCACTGGGATCACTGGTAGTTTGCCTTCACAGGAACTGCTTCCACAGGGAGACATTTCCTCTGCCTTTTTTACCGCCTGGTATCACATGACTGTAGCTCTTTATGAACTTCCATCCTCATAAATTTTCAGATCTCAGCTGGATGGGGCTTTGCATCACCTGGTCTATAGGTTCTAGGCTTCCCAGCTTTGAGCAGGAGATTGGCCTATAGACCTCCAGGGATCCCTTCCAGTTATCCTGTGATTTGACTTGTGTTTCCATATACAGAGACTATTTCAGTCTCTGACATTTATGAAAATAACGTGAGAGCTGAGATACCACCACCACAGAGGACTGTGGTATTTGCCGCTGTTTGCCTATGTGCCTTGTCACATTGCTGGCATCATCCTGCAAGCTGTAGCTCTTTACTGGAAAGCAGGGGAACATGCATTTCCCATGGACTGTTTTTACTCACAGCTTTGGATATCTGAATTTCTCTTAGCAAAATACGTTGTTAGGAAAATAATGGGAGTTGACAGGGAAAAGTGGGTTTTTTAAAATCAAAGTGTATTGTGCTTCAGTATTTTTCCTTCTTCTTCTCTTTACACACTTAACTTCATAACAGCCTGTAAGGCAAGGGAAGGATGGCAAAGAATAGATACGTATCTATCACTTTTAATCAAGAATACAAATATTTATTCAGTAGCCTTCCCACTAATGAACACATGGGGCAAATAGACATTTCCTCCACAGATGATTTACCACAACATCAGAGCTGAATGTCAGCCAAAAATCCAAGATTCTCGGCTGTTGCATACAGGGATCACTGCTGTCATGAAAATCTACCAACGCCAGAGGTTTATGTCCAAAAAGGAGACTGATGAGTATTTCAACTTTATGTGAATAAAGGGAGAGAGTCCACCAGAGCGCAAGCCCCTGGGCTTTTCTCTCTCAAGGTTTCAGAGGGCGCAGCTTCCTTTTATCCTAAACTACTGGCTGCACGTTTCCCTCTTCCTTTCCCCACTGGCTGAGGTACTAGGAAGGTACCGCCTTCCTGAACTGCCTACCACATTACCCCACCCCCCTTGAACCTGCTGTTTTACCCCAAAATTCAGAAGTTCAGGCTTGCGCAGACCCTTGTCTTTTTCAAGAGCCAAGCTGCCTGGGCTCTGAAACAAACCTGCTGCCCAAAGTCAGTAGAGACATTAAGCCCCATTTCAAAGACGTTAACACCCATACCTTCGCCCACCAAATTATTTGTAAACACATTAGCACACATCTTTCCTATCTCTGTCAAAAGAAATAAATGTTGACTCTTCCTGTTTACAGCCCTTCCCTTACCTCAGCTGTAACTGATGATTGCTTTATGAGCATTGAGCCAGATGATTGCTTTATGAGACCCAGCCAGTGCGACAAAATACCCACGCCGTGCATGGACATGTCACACAGGCTCTGAGTACTCGACTCTGTCAGTTCTCAGCATCTCTTTTGGAGTGAAACTCACAGGACACCCCGTGCAATTTCTGTTGCACTGGCAGCAGGGTGCAAAGGATGTCCTGCTCTATTCCTAGACGGTTTTACCTGAGAGGAAGAAGTAATTGGTTGCAATTTCGGCTGGTGGCAGTTTTAATTTAAAAATAGACCAATTCAGTGAATCATGGATGCCTTATCCCTGATTCCCGATGGTCTGCAGCCTTGCCCTTTGGCTCTGAGTAGCCAGAAAGCAAGCACCAAATCCTCCTGATGAGAAATACATCTGGTGCAAGTTGCTCTGTGTGCAGCTGCAGTGCCAGCTGCAGATTGAGCTCTTCGTGGGAGCCCGAGCCAAGAGGCCATTAAGTGTCAATCCTTTACATGACAAAGAACACGAAGATGAGTGACTGGGTGACGCCAGCCAGGTGAGGGACACTGTGAGACACAGCAGAAGTGGTGAGGGACACTGGGATACATAGCAGAAGAGGGGGACTTAGGAGGAAGACTGTGAAGGTGTAAAGGCCAGGGGTGCTTTGTTCAGGGTCCCTTCTTGAAGACACTCAGGCTGTTTTTTGTTACTGCACCGTGAATAAATGGCTTTATGGAACAAGACTTCTGAGACTGTCCTAGCAAGCCTGGGGTGGAACAGATGAAGAAATGTGGTCTGACTGTGAATGTGGGGAGTGTGAGGAATCAAGCACGACCCATTGGGTCACTGGAGCTGCTTCTGTGAAGGGGCTCTGGCCCCAGCAGTGAAAGTCCCTGGCATTGGGGATGTGACAGCTGGAGAGTCTGAGGAATGGTCAGACTGGGAAGTTTCCTTAACACTATTAACCTGGAAACAAGAGCCTGTATATCTTGGGAGCTCAGTATGGACGCAAGACCTGACAGTCCATCTTCCCCTCAGCAGTGTAAACGCTAGGAAACCCACATAAGACTCCCAGGATACAGTACAGGACTGTGGTACAGCCTTAACAGAGACAACTATCATGAAAAATTAAAATGCTATGTGTGATAAATACATATCATAATGTTGGCTTTGCGCAGATGCTTAAGTAGGTGCTCTACATTAAAGTAGCTTTGCTATAAAGATATAGTTTTGTAACAGTAACTAATGCTTTTTATTAGACTTAGATGTGGTATTTAAATAGCTGATACAGTTATGCTTGTGATAACTGAACTGTCTGCTTGGCTGAATAACATCCAATGAACATATGATGAATATCCCTGCTATGGATATGGCAGCTATCAGGAACCACCATCTGCAGGACGGATATGCCAGCCATCAGGAATCACCATCTACAGGATGGATATGCCAGTGACCAGGAACTACCATCATGGACAAAAAAACCCAGCTGGAAGTGATAAAAAAAAGCTGACTAAGACTATAGCCAAGAAATACACATGCTCTAACAAGGCAGACCCGAGGAGGGGCGATGCTAAGCAGTTTGGGGAAAAGTCTGAATACGTATAATTGTTTATGAATATGTACTAAGCTGATGCAATAGCGAGGGTATGTAAAGGGTGTCTCTGTAATAGCAGGTGTGCTCTTGGCTGAGAGCCAAGGGTACCCAGCGCGCTGTAATTTTTGCTTTATTATTAATTATTTCTGTCCCTTTATCGTCTTTTATTAAACTTTAAAATTTTAACAGGAGAAGTGAACCTCATTTTTCACACTGTGTACTACTCATGTGCCAGCATCTTTATAGCTGTTAATCATAGTATCTTCATACAGAATAAAACAAAGGTCATTTCCCAAACCCTCTTTTCCCAAGAAGTTGTTTTTTCTGATGAATGGAGTCTCTTTACTAGATCTGTGAAATGTAAGCATCACAGTTCCTGGTTCAAGTTCAAACCATTTAAAATACTTTCCAATTTTTTAATATCCACTTTCCAAGTGTGAAAATGAGAACATGAGGACATGGAACCTCAGCTAAATGTGTCTCACAGTGTGACATGTATCACTTTGTTCCTGGGACAACAGATGCAGGTCAAACGGAAAAGCTCATGTGAATTTCACTAGATGGTTGGGATCAAAATGAGCAGTTCCTCATTGACAGTGTGACATATATGTTTTCATTGTAGCCAGTACTGAGAACTTTGAGGTTGGTTGTCTTTGCCTCATAAGAATCAACTGGCAGTTGCAGTTAACAGAAATCACAGGAGAGGGGCCCTGTCGGGAGTTTGCTCATGAATGTGCCCTCCTGCCATTAATCATTCAAAGCTGTTGCTATGCTAAGCAGTCTTCGCACTCTCCTTCCCCTGCCCGCAGTGCTGCCGTGGATCACAAGGCTTGTTACAGATTAGGACACTTGCATCTTACCTCCGAATCCAGATATCTGTTCCCAATCACTCAGTGAGCTGGTCTACACCATTCTGTCCCTGCCACACTCCTGACACCTCCCAGAGCTGTAAGGAACTCACACCTTTGATTGCTTCACTCCTTTATGACAATTGGAAATTTCCAGTGAGACAGTGTGATGGGCAGGAGGTCCCACTCTCCTTAGGTTCTAGATGGAATTTCCCTTGCTATGCTTTTGTCTGTTGCCTTTTCACTGTGCACAGCTGAGAAGAGCCTGGCTTCATCTTCCATAACCCCACTGGTTAACTGAAGATGGCAGTTAGATCTCCCGTATCTTTTCCAAAATGAACATGCCAGTTCTTTCAATCTGTCCTCACACAGTGTCTGCTGGGCTGTCTCCAGCCCTGATGTCAGGATCATAGACTGTGTCCAGAAAAATGCTTCGCTAAGTCAGTGGGAGAGCAATGCTGATAGAGAATTCCTCTCTCCTGTGGAACAAAATTAATGTCTATGCATAACAATATTATTTTTTAAATGTGTAAATAAGACCTCACGGAGTTCAGTGAGCACACACAACTTCTTGGGAGCTGGCTGCCTTTCTCAGCCATATTCTATACATAAATTGGATGGTTAAAACAGGCTCAAAGAACTCCAGGGAAAGCAACTGCCAAGCACTTTGAGGCTCTGCTACAAGTTACCTCAGCAATTATAACAGAGGTTTTGTATTTTGATTATGTACCAATTTCTGAGCATTTTTCTACTTGATAGAAAGGAAAGAGAGTAGCCTCAGAAGAAGGAAGCATTGACTAGGCTCTTGGTTCTGATCCTTTGCAAGACTGAGAATAAAGTTTTAAAGCCAAAATACACCTCCTGTAGAGAAGCAGTGCCTGAAGAATTCTCCATATGTCAGCGTCTAAGTGTGAGGTCTGGAATGTGACAAAAATGTAGAATTCAGAGGAAAATGACTCATGTGGGAAAAAAAGTACTGTAAGTTTCCTCTTTTTTTGGAATGTCTGGGTCTTTAATTAAGTTTTCAGTGATAAAGGTAAGGTGGCATCAAATACCAAAAAGCAAAGAGAATTCCTGAACCTAAAGAAGGGACCTCATGTGATGCATCTGTCTTCCTCAACCAAAGTAAATTTCTGTGACAAGAAGCCAGTAAATTTTGTTGCCTCAAAAAAGTGTTGGCTGGTTAATCATGAGGGTAAACCTCAAGGAAGGTCCTGCTGCATACAGGAGAAATAGATGTAAATTAGCGGTGTGCAAAATTAGACTGAAAACTAGGAGGATCTTTTGTATTAGTGTTCTCACCACAGTTAAACAGTGAGCAAAAGCAGTTTTGAGTTATTCACTATAGTACTCAGGATGACATCAGTCCCCTCTTTCCTTCTCTAGTCTGGGCTCGGCAAGATCTAGAAATAGAAAAAGCAGTATCCCTGTTCACATAAGCAATGGATCTGACTGTGGTGCATTCACAGGAAGCCATGCTGCTGATGAGGAAGGAGGTATTTTTACTAGAACATCACTGAGGTGCAGCCATTTTAATGTCATTTCCCATCTTCCCATGAGGAGGATGTATTCATGTGACGGTTTTTATGCTGAATTCACTGGAATTGCTCAGTCCACTGTCCCTCCCATATGCTGGACAGTGAGACTGGGATACTTTCCAGCTCTTAGAAAAGCTACAACCAGGGCAGCAAATTAATTCTAGTCTCAGGGGTTTTGTCTCTACTTGTGCAGGTGGTGCTGGTTCTCAGTGTAAAACATCAGTCTTTTACCAGAACCAGATTAGTTTGTGCCTATGCACAGTCCTGCAGAGGCCTTCATTACTGATTGTCACCTCTCTTGCCAGCTCAAACAAGCAAAAACAGTCCTCTAGCATTTCTGGAAAAGTTAATCATCATCCTACTTTCCTGGGGAGTCAGAGTAGGGGAAGCAACATCACCCCAATGTATTTGGTCTTGAACTAGATCAGATCAGAGGAGGGTTCAGACCACAGATCATGGGCTCACTCTGGGACACCCTGGAGAGCCAATACCCTTGAGAAGGAAAGCATCAATTCTGTCTTTGATGGCCTTCCAGCTACGCTACAGAAGTAAACAATTTCCCACACTGTGAAAATATCAAGTTTTCAGCCTTTCTTCTGCATCAAGGGAATAAAAACCTGAGCCCTGTGAAATCAGACACCCAAGAGATGCACTTTGCCACCTTAGAGCAATCAACAGTCTGGTCAATATGGTGAGGCATTCACTCAGGACTCTGAGGAACGAGGTTTGAATGAGGTTTAATTCTCCTTGTATGCCTGTAACCCTTACTCCACCACTCCCCAGCCTGGAGACCCAAGGCTCAGCTGCATCAAAATTTTGGCTCAGGCTGCTGGGGAAATGTTTAAGCTGTGAGCAACAGCAGTGAGAAATTCTGAGAATCAAACATTATAGGAAACAAAATTAGAGGTAGGACTGCTGAGATGGGCTTAGTTTAAAAAGGAAAAATGAAATCAGCCTTGTGAAAGTTAAATAAGTGGATTAAAAGAAGAAATTTACTAAAAGCTGTGCATGAAATCCAGATCTTCACCCAAGACCCTGCCTCAGACAGCACCAAGTGGATGCAAATGTGCCTGAGCTCCACTGATGTACAGCTCCAACATCTCCAACACCGGGGTCTATGCACTGAACATCAACATACTGCTGTGACTCTGCCAACCATGCCAATGCAGCTATGGGGTTTTTTTCCCCAAGTGTTAGGCCAAAGAGTAGACTTGTTTCAAAGACTCCTTTATCTGTAGATCTGTCTGTCTTACTGGTGTATATCTGTACCAGCTCTGGGCCTGTGGACAAATTCTCTCTGTGCACCCACCTCATCAAAAATGAAGATACTATATCTCAAAAAAGAGAAAAAGTTGCATTATTTTTCTAAGCAGGACATTCAACACAGGATATTAAATACAATACTGATTTTGACCTTGTAAAGCATGAGAGAAATGAGCTATAGCTCTTATTAGACAGTATCTGGAGGATCAAAGTCAGAGGGAGAGGAAAAGTTTGTTTGTTTGTTTGTTTTTTCATATCTGAAGACCAGTCTGCACCCCAAAATTTTCTCTGATTTTCCCAGTCAGCCTAAGGAAAGCCACCAGAGACTTCCTTTTCCTGCATGGAATTACTGTTTCTGGAAAATAACTGACATCTGTGAAGCCCTGGCATGGGAGAACGACAACTTTAGGGCAACTTTACTCCTTTTTTTCTGTTCTAGGAGGAATCTAATCCTCTGCCTGTGGCACACAAGCTCCTTTCTCCTGACAAGGGACTGCAGGGCAGCAGCAGCTGTCTTGGGGTGGCCACAGACCCCAGACCAACCTGCACTCTACTGCAAAGCTCTGCAAGGTTCCATGGAGTATCTCTACCCCAAGGACAGAATTTATTCCTCAGCTGGAGATATAAAAGAGCCAACCTCTTTCCTTTCACATTGTATCATATCAAACACATTCCCACCCACGAAACAACACCCACAATTGTTTGGAGAGGCATCTTCAGGCTCTCAGAGAAAACCTATTGTAACTACCCTTTTCTCAGTGGGAAATTCTGGAGGCTCAAAAGATTCGCCATGTGTCCTCTCTCGGCCTGGAAGCAAAGTGATGTTGCAAGGAATTAGTATTTCTTGTATAAGATTCACACCATGTGGCTGCAGTTTTAAAAGCTCCTATTTTCCTCTCAGTTCCTTATTCTCAGTAAGGCTTTAGCTTTATGATTTTCACCATACTCAGCCTCTTCAGGTTCAAAACTGTGTTCTAAGTCCTACATTGCAGTAGAGAATAGATAAAATGCCAGCTATTTGAGGTGTTGAAGTTGGGACAAAACCCGCTGAGATATTTGGAGAGAACGTGACTTTTTTGAGACTGGGTTGAGGGCAGCTACAGCAGACTTGGGCTCAGGGTCAAAAACCTTTTACTGAGACACTGTGGTGGAGAGGGCAGAGCCTGGCTATCAGCAGCATTAAGTCTGCAAAAATCATGAGATTATCTGTATTTTGAAAGTAATCCAATATGTACATTAGCTGCCAGAGGAAAATGGAGACAGCTGGCAGTGGCTAATTTAGAATCTATTTAAGGCCAAATTATGCTGCAAAGGGGTTGTGGCTTAAGCATTGCTGTTTCAAGACCTTGGAATTTGAATTACTTTTATGTTAAAGTTTTGTCTAGTGTGAACATAGTTACTGCTTCTCCGAAAAAAAAAACCCCAACCAAAACCCATTAATTTCTCATTAGTGACTAAAACTGCTAAAACCCACTAACTGCATAGCTTTAAAATGCTGGAATTAACACTGGATCTTTTAGGTTTGGATGCAGGAGGGCTGTGCTGCGAGGGGGTGCAAGCCCCAGGTCGGAGCAAAGCTGAAGAAGCAGTTGGGTCAAGCCCATCCAAGGAAGCTCTGAATCGTCCTCTATCCTTGGCCATCGCCGGGGCCTCTACCGCCGCTCTGGTCATCACCATTATCTTGAAAGTTATTGATCCTCGAATCAACCGGAACCGCCCGTGAGTCTCCGACCCCGCAGCCTGACACAGCCGCGTTGCACGGCACCGGGGACAAGGCCCAGGCTGGCGCAGTGGGGTCCGGTGCAGGGAACTCCCGGGAGGGGGGTCGTCGCCCCCCCCCATCACAAACACACACACACACACACACACACANNNACACACACACACACACACACACACATCGGGCAGCGCTGGCCCAGCGCCCACCCCCGAGCCGGGACTGTCCGCGCAGGCGGCCGCCGGGGGCTGGGGCCGGAGGCGCTGGCGGCGCGGGGACCCTCGTTGCCCTGACCCATGGGCGGCAGAGCACCGACCACCGCGGCACCGAGCGAGCCGCCGCCGCCGCCGCGACGCGGAGGAGCGGTGGAGCGGAGCAGAGGAGCAGAGGGGAGGGGAGGAGAGGGGGGGAGCGGAGCGGAGGAGCGGGACGCGCAGCGCGGGCGCGACGAGCCCGGCCGGGGCGGCCGGTATTTAGGGCGGACGCTGCCGTAGCCGGGCGAGAGCGGGACGGCAGGGACAGCGGGTGAGTGCTGGCGGCCGGGGCGATGCCGAGGCGCTGCCGACGGGGCGGGCTCCCGCCGGCGCTTGGCCCGGCCGGGCGGGGGGCGCCCGCGGGGCCCCGGCTGAAGTTGGTTCTCGGGGACAGAGTGCTGGGGGCTTTGCCACGGCGGCCTCGGAGGAAGCCCAGGGACCCACCGGCGGAGGAGTGGGAACGGGAGGCGGGGGTCGGGAGCTGGAGGCCGGGGCCTGCGGCGGCATCGCCCTGGCATCATCTGGCATCGCCCCGGCTCTGCGGGCGCCGGTGGATGGGGCGGACAGAGCTCCCTCGGCGGCATCGCCCTGCGGTGCCGCGGACAGCAGGGACCTCCGCAGCACCGGACACCGGCGTCGCAGAATTACTGGATGGTTTGGGTGGGAAGGGACCTTTAGAGGTCACCTAGTTCATCCCCTCCAGCCACGAAAAGCATCTTCAACCAAATCAGGTTATTCAGAGCCCCGTCCAACCTGACCTTGAATGTTTTGAGCCACAACCTCTTTGGGCAGGCTGTAATGACCCTTTATGCGGTGTATCTGGGAGGGAAGCTCACAGGCGATTTAGAGCTTTAAATGCTTATTGCAAGTCTCTTCTCCCAGGTACAGGGTAATATCATGCAAATGAAGTGACCACTTTAGAAGTGTAATTTTATGTGGATTGCCCTGGGGAAAGCTTTGGGTTACTTTTAGGTTTGTCCCATTATTATCCCACACCATCCTGATTTGTATTCCACGAGTGACAGAGCTGCCTGGTTTCTTCTTCACTCCTGCTTCAGGTGTGATGGTGGCCAAAGGTGACCTCCAATTAGGTGCTAGTGCAAAGCCGGGAGTTGCCACTGTAATATTGTACCCTTGGAACCCTCACCTGTCCATGTGTATGTACCTGCTTGGATACAAGCCAGGCTTTTCAGGACAAAATACACTATTTTCTCACATGGAGACAATGGACCACCTGTCACCTGTTGCGTCAATGATGAATGTGAGTCACTTTTGGGATGAGCTTTGGTTCTGCAGCAAAGAGCAGGACCCAGCCAAGAACAAGGACTGCCAGCATCGCAGTCTGGTACTTCCAGTGTATTGCGGGGCAGCAATGCATGAAACTTGGAAATGGACTTCATGGGGAATAATGCTTCCTCAGAGAGACAGTCCCTTTCCCAGTTTTGAGCCTGACGTAAACCCCAGAAAAAGAAACTTCCTTTGCAAAATTGAGTGGACAACTGACTTTAGAGAGGTGGGATTACTTTGCCAGTAATTGTAACTTCCTCCTTTCAGGAACTGCTGCCAATAGAGTGTTAAACAGATTATTCCAGAAAGGAATGGCTGGGGTCTGTGAGGTGTCTCAAGGCAAATTTGCTTTTGCTTTTCATATTGTCTTTAAAGTTAAAGGCAGCATCATAACAAAGGATTTAGGATGTACATCATACATGCTTCTCAAATATTAAAATTAGCAAATATCAAACAAATAGTCAATTTGTTGTTTCCCATGTTGCTTGTAACATTTTCTGGTTTTCACATTTACCCACAGATCTGGATGATCTCAGAGTAGCATTCTCACCAGTCATCACTCATTCATTTTCTTCTGATGTATCACACTTCTGATGGGCTGGAAATCAAGCACGTGCAGTGCAAGCATGTGTAAGTAAATGGCAGAGAATAAGGAAATTTAAAAAAAAAATCAAACCCGTGGTGTGAACACTGCTGGTTTGCATCTTACTTGGGAATCTGGGAAATGTATTTCTTGAGTTGAGACACGTCAAAATGCAGGAAGATGTGAGGGGCCTGGCTACTTTTGGTGTCTTGA
Source organism: Oreocharis arfaki (assembly GCA_013398015.1). Classification (NCBI taxonomy): domain Eukaryota; kingdom Metazoa; phylum Chordata; class Aves; order Passeriformes; family Paramythiidae; genus Oreocharis; species Oreocharis arfaki. The sequence goes on along the minus strand of VZRR01000605.1, from coordinate 117,620 downwards.
CACAGAGTAAGCATGATGGCAGTGTCCTGTCCTCATCTAAATGCAGAACAAAACTTAGTGACAAGTATCACTCATTTCTGGCATGTACACATCAGGGCAATGCAGTTGTCTTGCAGCCATTTGCCTTGATAGAACTGTCCTACATAGAGCTGTGAAGGAAACCATCCAGATATCAAAAGTTAGCCTAAAATTTGACTGGTTTTTCCTCTGTCTTTTGAGTAAAGATTCCTTTCTGTCCCATGGTGATGCACTCAGAGATACATGTAAAGGAAGACATCACTCGGTGTGCACACAAGCCATAATCCACCGTCTGTGATCCCCAGAGGAGCAGTGCACAACTCAGCCAAGATGTTCCTTCCTGCCTGCTCCCAGCCTGCCCATTGCTGACCCTATATGAGCACAGAGACATTGTGCAGAAGGAATTTAGATATTTTCCTACCTCTGAGCTCCATGAAATTGGGATAGCTAGGGGAGTTTATTCTAAACCACAGAAAAAAAATAACCAGCATCGTGGCCATAAGGACTGTGGTCAGAGCAACAACTGTTCAGCTTCTTTGCCGAGGTTGTGAGAGCTGAAGAGTCATACAGGGGAGTGCTACTTCGTAGGGCCTTACAAACATTCAGGGACCAAAGGAAGAAGCATTGTACATCAGGGAACCCTGTGTCTGCATCCTAGAAAGTGAAGCTGAAGGCAGAGGAGTATACTAAAGATCAGAGTGCAGCAAGAGAGTAGAGAACTGTTAGGAAGCAATGCTTACAAAACCAGAGGCATATGGAAAATGCTCGTGGGGCTGATGCCCTAGTCTGTCAAGAGAACATACTGGTGCAGTGATCTTACCTGCCACAGTCATGGGGGGTTCATTCCTTGTGTTCATGCTCTGACTGGGTGGAGGCTGGGGCCTCTGGTGCCCCAATGACATCCACTGATAGTTGTTATAAGCAACTGTGTCGTTCCTCACCACTCCCTTCTTGAAAGCAGTAAAAATTCTCTGTGTTCCTCGTCCCATGTGGAACACCACAGCACCACAATGCTTAGTCTTGAGCTAGTTCCAGACCTGAACTGTGATGTTCTGCAAAACTTCCACTGTCGTGGGTTTTTGTTCATTTTGAATTGGCTAAGTTTACACCATATTGCAGTCAAAAAGTTCTGGTTTTCACCATTTTACATGGGGTAGGCTTTTCTCATTCCCTTTACTTTCTTGGTGCTTCATTGGTTATAGGAAATCACACTCCAAAAAGATTATTTGACCTGTCCTTATGACTTTCTGAGATGGAGATGTCACAGTGTCCCTAAGCAATACTTTGTTTCACTACTCTTACTATCTCCAACGTTTTCCTAACAGCTCAGTCTTCCTTGCTGTAGTTAAGTCCCTCTCCTTTCAGTGATATTAGTCACAGCCACAGGCAACAGACTATTCCTTCCTGTTCTGCAGACTTTCATGCATAGAAAGACTGTTGAACATCTCCCTCAGCTGTGTTCTTTCAGCCCAGACATCCCTATTCCCATGCAGTTTATTCTCATACATTTTCTTTCCTGATGATTCCTGCTGCTTTCTTCTGATTTCTTTCTGTGTGGTCTGTATCTTCTTGGGAACAGTGCCCAAAGCTAAATGCAAGGCTGCCATTTGGCCTTGTCCAAAATGAACAGAACAAGATCTATTCAAGGCCTTATTCCTAGTTACACACTTGCCAAGGTGTTTGCTATTTTGCCCTGGTACTATGTCGCTGGCTCTGCTGACAGTGCATATTGGTCTGACACTGTGCAGAGCTTTTGCTGAGCTAGTTACTCTCCATCACACAACAGGGGAACTGCTCATTTCTACCTGAACTACATACATTGCACTCGTTCTTAAACTCAGCCTTAACCTTAATCCTCTTCCCTAGTGTTCTGGGCTGAAACCCCAGCAGTGTTATTCCACTGGATGGAACACACCATCTACTTCATCACCCAAACCATTACTGAAAGCACCAACTTCTGGGCCTCCTCGTTCCTATCGTGGTAAAATTGCTAGTAGAATTGTAGAATTGCATGGTACAATATGTTTCATCCTGCTTGTGTCTAGGTAAATCTCTGTATGTTCCTTCACACACCACCTGCAGCTGGAGGTCATTCAGGCAGAAGTTGTTCCCAGTTTTTTCCTGAATTGTCTTCAGGACAGAGGGTAAGAGGATGCAGGGTGCTTCTTCCAAGAAGTGTAAATCATGTTTCTGTAAAAGTTCATTTACTTACTGGGTAAGGAAGTGCTGCAGGAGAAGCCTTCTGAAGCTCTCTTATCTTTACTGTTGGCAATCAGGGGTGCACTCTAATTTACTATCTATAGTTAGGCAGACCAATTATGATCTATCATCACAGCTTGTATTTTTAAGGCATACCTGTTTATGCAAATGCAAGCATTAGCACATCAACTAATGCCTTTCAAATCCCTCTGCAGGCAACCCTGTAAGATCCTTTCTGGAAAAAATGTAATTCTTTAGTTCTGGACTGGACAAAAAGGTCAGGCAAGGAATAATAGCATAAAAATGAAACTTGGTGCATATGGATAGCTCTGAAAAAATCTTAGTGGACCACTGTGCTCATGGATAAAGTCTCATGGGAGTGGCTGTGCATACTGAAACTGAATTCAGTAAAGCATCAATAGAAGAGCCACAGAGCACAGTGAAGTGCTGAACCAAGCAAGGATGATTTAGATGAGACTTGCAAGAACTTTTTCTTCTTTGCAGGTATTTCTAGTATTTATCATTATTGATTCCAGCTGATTTTAAAAATTCCAGGGTTTGAGCACTGAGGACTCTGAATGCACTGCCCTTTTCCAGAGCACTCAGTATGAGCCTTATTCCCATTGCTCCATTGGATGAATGCTAACTTAAGAACAAAGGTATTAAAACATCATTAAACACTTGGAAAAGTCCCCAAGCTTGAAAACAGTCTAGGGTACTCTGTGGGCGTTTGTAACAGCAATTCCCCATTCTTTCTAGTACTTCAGGGCAGGTACTTGGGAGACCCCAGCTGATCTCCTGTCCCTGCGGAAGCTCTCCTGCTGTCCACCACTGTTTCCAGACTTCAGGCAAGGCTGATAGGCTCAAGTTAGTCTTTTATGTGCTGGGGTCACTCCAGGTGTCCTTTTCAGAAACTGGAAAGAAATAGGCACCACTAAACAGCTTCTAGAACAGGAGGGGAAAATAATTTCCATAGATAGAGTCTGAGATGAACAGCCACTCAGATGTGCCAGATCAAAGTTTCTATATCACTTAGCTCAGCCAGATCAGTTAGTGTCGTTCTGCTTGTTCCAGATCCCGCCTTGCAGGCTCTTGGACACAGATGGCGCTACAATCTCACACACCACTGTATTTCTTTGGCCCTTAAAATTCTACTGATTGCATGACACTGAATAATAATAGGAGACAAAATGTGAGAAGGAAAAAGTTAATTGGAGATTTTGCATGGTGGACATCTGTCATCAGAGACTTTATGGCCAAGAGCTAAGTGCTCCAGCCCCTGCTCCCTCCAAAGAACTTATTGGTAACATACTGTAGAGTCTGGTTTTGCAATGTAGTATTTGCCACAATCACTGCCCATTAAATCCCAGACTTTCTCTTTGATAAGTAATATTTAGTTTTAAGGTGTAACAGCAACTGTAACTTGGTAATTAACAATGGGTTGGATAACTAATACGTATTGGCAGTGTATAAATAAAGGTAATAGAGGAAAAATACCAATAATTTCTTAAAAGCTAAGCAAAAATAGAAGGTGGGGAGAAGAGAGCGAAGGCATTAAAATTGATAATATTTGCTCACCAATTACTACAGTTGCTTATTTAAAATGAGAAATGTTTTGCTTACAGTATCTCATATAGAATGTTGTTCTCTATATCAAAGAACAAATTAGGCATGCCTGATTTACTTGGAAATAGTCACAATGATCCTAGCAGATTAGACATCTAGCCATACTGCATGAGCCATGCTGGAGTGAACACTCGCAGTTTCAGGTATGCTTTTCCAGAAATATGAACTCTTCTCTACCAGCTCCCCTCACTGGCAGTGAAGAGAGATGCTCAGCCCTAAAGAGCCCAGCTCCTGCTGGGCTTGACCAGAAATTCTGGTGCAAACAGAATTTACATAGGCTATACCTTTGATATTTCAGTGCAATACACTATAGATTTGCCTGGATTTCTCCCAGGAGCTGCATTCTGTTTTGATTATGATCTCTGGATGGTCAGATTCCTAGAGCTAATTCTAAATGTATTTCATGTGGTTTGAACAGGGCTTTTGTCTTCAAGTTGGACTCCATACCTACTCTATGATGCATGATTGAGTCAATTGTCCCAAATATGCAAGAACTTATTCAAAACTTACTTCCTCTTTTGAGTTCTGCTCTGAAATGGGCCTTCAGAGGGATTGCTCTTGGCCGGAGTGCCACCTCCTGTGTCTTGCGGTGGGCCTTCTGGCCACCTGCTGTTGGCTCTCACTGGAAGCAGCTTCACTGCTGATCACGCTTTCAGCATGACAGAATAGACTTGGTCTGTTTAGTGGATTCTACATTTAAATGAAAAGTGAGAATCAGTTGCAAAATGAATTTTCAGTAGTTTGCTGAACTTGAGCTCTATTCTCAGCCATCCCTTTGCAATTCTCCAGCTTCAAGAGAAGAAAATTAATTCCCTAATTCCTCTATCTTCAGTGTGAACTTAAAGGAAATGTGCAACTTATAAAAGGACATTTTAAGTAATTTTCCTTTTTTTTGTGTTCTATTTAGTGAAAGAGTAAATTCTGTATTTTTATTTCAACATACCTATTTTTCGACACATAATTTATCCCACTCCAGCCCAGCTCTGCAGGGGTGCATCGAAGCCTTCTCCTTGCAGTCCAGCATCCTCAGAAAGTGTGTCAGCTGCACCATGAAATTATGGTCTGCAGGAATTGCCCCACTCTCCAGTAGTTGCTGTGCTCCAGAAGGGCCAGAAATGTGTTGGGACTTTGTTTGCCCTTGGGACTGAGCACCTCTGGTAATCTGGGCAATCTCTGCAGCTCTATGCCCAGAACCCACATGACGACTTGGTCCGAAGGAGCTCCTGGTGCCACCCAGCCTTCTCCATGGTGCTCAGTTTTTTCTCATAGAGACTCTCCCCTGCCACCTTGCCCTTGTTGTCTAACTGCAGAGCAGGAACACAAAGCACTTTTTCCTAAGAAGTACCTGCTTTTAAGTGAGGACCCTGAACTGTGAAGCAGTGCCAATGTTATCACCAACAGCTAAAGTGTGTTCTCTTTTCACATTGCACATGACCTTGCTTCACATCGCAGACCCTGAGCTAAGCTTTCTGCTGAGTTAAATAGCACTGCAATGTCTGGAATTGTCTCTCCATTTAAATGCTCTTTCCTGTGATAAAGTGCTGCTTGCTGTGGTTGTATCACCACTGTCACATATCTTCAGCCCAGGGTCACCCTATGCCTTTGTTTCTCATCCTCACTGCATGGGTCTATATTTGCCCCATCTTCCCTTGACTGCCAAACTGGCATACCATTTGGTGCAGTAGTGTGGACAATCCACAGGGACAGTAGTGTGGATAAACTGCTGGGGACATTAGCATGAATAAACCAAGGACAGGTGTGCCCTCTTATGCTCTGTGCTGTTCCTGACTGCTCTTTAGCAAGTCTTGCCTGCAAGCATCCAACACAACACTGTGGCTTGCTCCAGCTTGGCATTGTATGTCACTCATGCTGTGCTGTGATAACCTCACTCTGGTTGGCTATGACATCACCTTCAATTTACTTCAGGCACTTTGAAGTGAAAAAAATACCCTCAGTCCATGGCCAAGAGGACAGGGTGAGGCCCAAGGAAAGACAGACCAAGCACAGAGCTGATGCAACCAAGGCACCTGAGAGGACTGCCATCCTGTGAAGTGTGGATGACAAACCTGCCATGCCCTGCCTGGCAGGGCTGGAGGGCTGTCACGGGCCAATGCCTCCCAAGCTGCGCACACAGCTGCCTGCAGGCTGCACTGCTGCCATGTGCAATGACCCAGCCTGCGCGTGGCACACACAGGAGGCAATAATGCTATCTTATCTCGAGGTGATAACATCACCAGTATTAAGGAAACTTTCCTGTCTGACCATCCGGGAGCCACTCTGCCAGTCACACTCGCACCACCAAGTGCCACCAAAGCTCCTTCGCAGCTACACTCCCACACTCACACAGTCAGACCTGGTTTCCGCACCAGCTCAACACCAGGTTTCCCATGGCAGAGTCTCAGATGTCTTGAAGGAGCTATCATCTACAAGACCTCAACCTGCAGCTGGCACTGCAGCTGAGCCCTGAGTTACTGGCACTAAATGTATTCCTCAACAACCAGGTTCTGCTCAGTGCTCCTCATGCTCCAGAGACCATGTTCATCCTGCCCAGACAGCACGTCCCTTTGGTCTCAGGAAACATGCTTGATGGCCACTTCCTACTCCTGGGCTCTGGTGTTTCAGGATATGTAATGTCTGTGCATTTGTTTTCTGCTTTCCCTAATAGGCAGTTATGTATATGACCTTGTACTTGGCTTAATTTAATGACTGCCTGTCATATAATGTTATTTTTCTTCAGTATCCGTAGTTTACACAAACTTAAGTTTGTTGTTTTTTTTTTTTTTAACAGGAACATAATTTACCTCTATTCATCATTCTTTTGTTGAGTAAAAGGTAACTTTGTTGAAATACTAAATTATTTGGAATATGTTCATTTTGTCTAGATGGTAACTCTTCCTGAGTACGTGATAAATACCTGACTTGGAGCATTTCTGTAAAACACTGGTTCTTTTCCTTTGGTGATCACATTAGAGGAAAACATAATTCATTTATAAAAATTAATTCAGTAACTCAGTATATGTTTGGTTTCAGTACGACTTTCTCCCAGTGTTGGATTGCTTGCTTACTGGTATTTTGAAGATTTACAATTTATTTGAACTCTAGACTAGTTCATTGGACTGCAAATGAACTAGTTTCACATCAGTTTATTTTTTCTGCCCAGTGGCTGCAAGCTAGTGGAAGCAATAAGACTACTAATAGGCTTGTTCATGTACAGGTGGGTAGGTGAGGTGCAGTTCACTTTAGTTCACATTGCTAGAATTGTTGTAACAGAGAGAAAAACCTGATACAATATATGGGAAAGGCTTGATATCCCTTTTTTCAGTAACTGAAATAAAGGTTGGATTTGGCTTTGGTTTTTAGGTAATCCAGTCATTGTCTTTAATAGTGCTAGTAAGTCTGTCTGGTGGTTTTGGTTTAGATATTCTCCTGTGTTGGATGTGCAACCAGCCCAGTATTCAGGTAAGAGATTTCTTAGACTCTAAAAGTGAGAGCTCTGAAATGAGCTATTACTGTGTCAGAGAGTTAAAGGAATGGTAAAGGTATGGAAAAAAGATAAAGGAAATTCCTTACAGAGAAATAAGATTAACTTCAGCATCTCTATTCACTAAAGGGAAATTGGGGGATATTTACAAGTGGAACCTTTATTTCTGGCCAAAGGGAACAACAACAAAATTTTACTATCAGACAGTGCTCAGCTAGAGAGTTCGGTGCAACTTGAAGTGCAGTGGTAGCAGCAGCAGGAGTCAGCCTCTGCTTCAACTCCCTTTGCACCTGCCAGTTACAAGACAACCACTATGGTGCTACTTCCCAAAGAGATCTGGGCAATTGCTGAGCCATAACCTGACATCTGTACCTATAGCCAGCTGGCAGAAATTACAAGAAACAATGTATTATTGTACACATAGTAAATATGGTGATTTGGGTAATAGCCGAAGTTCAGACTTTAGTAAAGTAAGTTATGCTTCACCAATCTGTTAAGAAAAGCCGATGAATATATGGAGTGAGCGAAGTCCAACTGATACAATTATTTAGACTCTCAAGAGACTTTGAGTGATCTGGAAAGTCCATGGATAGTGTGGTGATGACATCTGATGATGAAACAAAGCTCTTTGGAGTATTAAAGACAAGGACTGACTGCAGATTTGCAAAGAGCCTTAGTTAAAAAGTGGGAGAAGGAATACAATAGTCACAGATGCAACAACTGAACAGATGGGAAAAAAGCTGATATTACCACTCCAGGTATTTGGAATTACATTAATTGGGACTGCTCTGTGGAAGTATCAGATCAGTGCTATGCAATGATTCAAAAAGCAAAGTACTTCTCAGAAATCATTAGGAAATAAACTGAGAACAGAAAACACCATTATGCTGAAGTATAAATCTATGGTGTATCCACATCAACAACTGTTTGGGGTTCTGATCTCTGTCTCCAAAAAAACGTATCGGTGTTGGGAAAGCATCAGAAAAAGGCAAAAGGGTTGAGCTGAATGTATGGACTATTGCCAGAGACTGGTGTCTGGATTTGGTGGACTTTGGTCACTAAAAGCGTTTTTATGTTCAAAAATTCTTATAAATTGAACCTTTACTCAGTATCACAAAATGGCCATTAGGAAGGGATTTTCCCTTCCTGGAGAAAAAAAACAATCAAGAAAGTTGTCTAGTGTGAAATATGAGACTTTTCTGTGTTCCCTTATTGGAAAAGTACACCTCAAAAGAAAAAGCATGTCTGAAAATGTTTGACTCACAGAAGGTGGTTGTATGTAAAAAAATCAAACACACCAAACTGAAAAGTGTTGATTCTTATATTAGGATTTAGGAGCTTAAGAGAGCCTGTTTGACTTCAAAGTGCTAGTATTTCATGTAGAATATATGCTCCTCTTGCTCCACAGATTCCCAACCAAGTGACTCTCCATTCTGTGTTGGATGGCATGAATCAGTACCAGCGATGACTGAGAGAGACACTTCTCAATGGTTGAGAGAAGGCTGGCTTGGTGATTATCTCCTTGGAGAAGTTCAGTGTTTCTCCTTGTAGCCCTCATAGCACACTTCAAAGCCATTCACGATGCATATTCAGGATCTCTTTCAAGAAGGGTTTGGCTGGCATAACGTAAATGAGATTCTGGTACTCATGGGTGAAAGTGAGTGAAAGGCCAGAAGGAAATCTGTCTTAGGATGTTTCCTTCAGGTTTGTGAAGACTTCAGGAAATCCAGTCCTGGTGAATCCAAGAAAAAATATGGAAAGCCTGTAGATTGCATACTGTGCTATAATGTGTGCCAATGCATTGGAGTCTGGTACCCAACACTTGACTTCAGCATTTGAAGACTAATTGTTGAAGGGAAAACCTGAATAGTCTGGAGAAATAAATGAAAATGGAGATCTGCACTTGAAGAAGTCTTGATTTACAAATCTGGCAGAAATTATGTTTACAGAAGGAATCCAGAAGTATTGTTTTATATCTTAGGTACTCTACTAATAAAGTGTGCCTTGTAAATACCAAAAACATGACAGTCAGCTATTAGAGAGAAAAGGAAAATACTCTTGAGGGTAGCTTTGTCCCAAGCACGGGGACATCAACTGCATGCCCAGATGTTTCTTTTCCATCTCTTACCCTTCAATATTGATTTATTCAGCTTTGCAGAAGATTAGGTCCGAAAGCAGGTGTGAAAAAAAGATAATAAAGAATGATTTAGTTTTCTTCAAGATGAAAACCACCTAAATTCTCATCACTTATAGTACTGTTCTCACTGCCGTACACCAGACTCGTGTCTGGATGACATTTTGCTTTAACAATGATGTAACTGATGTGATATGATGGAAAATCTTGCTCAGGAGACTACGTCATCTACTGTGTGAGCTGAAGCTTTCAACAAGTTAATATTTCTTCAAGGTTGGACTGCAATATGAAAAATTCTATTTTATCAAAAATTGAGCATCTTTCTTCATCGTCCCAGAAAGATTACACTGGAAGGTGAAATCAGAGCAGAGGATGACTCAGTACAACCATTCAGCACAGTTCTCTGTCCAGAGCTCAGCAAATAAATCATTAAATTTCACTGAAACACCTCTGTCTTGGGATGAAAGGACATTCTTAGGGCTGAAGATTTCATTGTCAATCCTTCTGTCTGTTATAACTTTGGCAACAGTCCTTGCAAATGTTTTTGTTGTTATTACAATTTTTCTGACTAGAAAGCTCCACACACCTGCAAATTACCTCATTGGCTCTTTGGCAGTGACTGATCTTTTAGTGTCTGTCCTCGTAATGCCTGTCAGCATTGCTTACACAGTCACCCATACATGGGCCTTTGGCCAATTGCTGTGTGATATCTGGTTGTCATCAGACATCACGTGCTGCACAGCCTCCATCCTACACCTCTGTGTTATTGCACTGGACAGATACTGGGCTATCACAGACGCTTTGGAATACACCAAACGCCGGACTGCTGGCCGAGCAGCCCTCATGATTGCTGTGGTCTGGATGATATCTATTAGTATATCTGTGCCACCATTTTTCTGGAGGCAAGTGAAAGCTCATGAAGAAATTGCAAAGTGTAATGTAAACACAGATCAAATTTCCTACACAATTTATTCTACTTGTGGAGCTTTCTACATCCCAACCGTGCTCCTCCTGATATTGTATGGTAGAATTTATGTAGCAGCTCGATCCAGGATTCTGAAGCCACCCTCATTATATGGGAAACGTTTTACTACTGCACACCTGATTACTGGTTCTGCAGGGTCTTCTCTCTGCTCCATTAATGCTAACCTCCATGAAGGGCATTCCCATTCAGGTGGCTCCCCAATATTTATCAGTCATGTTAAAATAAAACTTGCGGATAGTGTGCTGGAAAGGAAGAGAATTTCTGCTGCAAGAGAAAGGAAAGCTACCAAAACTTTAGGCATTATTCTGGGAGCTTTCATTTTCTGCTGGCTGCCTTTTTTTGTCACATCCCTAGTCCTACCAATCTGCCAAGATGCCTGTTGGTTTCATCCCATCCTACTGGACTTTTTTACCTGGTTGGGTTACCTAAACTCATTAATCAATCCAGTCATTTATACAGCTTTTAATGAAGAATTTAAACAGGCTTTCCAAAAATTAATACTTTTCAAAAAGTGTTCATCTTGAGACTCTCCTCTCGTGTAACTGACCCTTGTGCAATCTCACAGCCTACCTGAAAATTTCCATGCTTTTATTCCTAAGGAATGGAGTGGTAATTGCCATCTCTGCTGCTACCCTGTTCTGTGCATGTAACTGGGAATTTCTTGCCAATTTGGTACTTTCTGTTTGGGATTGTACATGCCATAACAGAACTTGTCCATGGTCTCGGCAGTGATCATGTCTGTATATAATATCAACAACACATGAAATAAGCTTTTGCAATGAGGGAAGGTGTATGAACCAGGCAGCTGGTCTTGTGTGATGAGGTGACACATTATCCAGTTCTACCATTCTTTGTAGCCTAATGGGAGGAAACTGTATGTGTATTTACAAGACATTAGTATTTCTGCTGTATATTATTAACCATTTATGTAGGCTGAGAAAGTTTCTGGAGAGCAGGATCTGATACTTACATTTTCTACGCCATGTATCTTACCCACGTGAAGCTGATAAAACCTTTAACTTTTTCAGAAGATGTGTGACACAGCCTGACTATAATCAGCAGCGGGGCAGAGAGGCATAACACAGATGTAAGTTATGTGGATATTTCACAAATACTGCATTTGAAGCTATGCTTTTGGTGAACTGTAGAAAGAAGACAATTTATTTGAATTAATTATTACACATTTTATCATGAGTAGAATAGCCAATGCAGAAATACTACAAAATAAATAGCGTGAAAATTATTGATCTTGTATTTCTGTCATTTAAATTTTTTGCATGCATAAATTGAAACAGGAAAATATAGTTAGTGCCAGTGTGGAATGACTAGGACCTCATAAAATAGCCAGAAGGTTTACTCCTTGGTGACAAGATATGGGAAGTTAGAGAGAGGAGAATGAAGTGACACACCAAGGAAAACTTTCTTAGTAATTAAGGTTGTTGGGGTGGATGTGTCATCACTGTCTCTGGAATTCTTTAAGTACTGGTCAAGAAAACTGTGGTCAGGAATCATACTGCCAGGACTATCTGCTGGGACTGCAGAGCAGGTCCTTTCTAACATGCACTTCTCTGCCTCTGGGATTATTTCTCTGATTTGGCAGGTGGGAAGCTGGCACATGGAGGTCTTGGATGAAGTCTCAGACTAGACAGCACACCAAGTGGTGCAGCCCAAATTTCATGCAACATTTTAGTTTCTGGGCATTTTACATTAGAAGTGTCATGTCTGTACTGAATAAGAGAGCCATGCATTGCTTTGAAAGTTACCCCATCATCCTTCTGACCACCCTTCCATCTCTCAGCCTGCCCCAATTAATCTCCACCATCCACTGCTGTAGCCATCCCAACACACTCCACCACAGTGCATGTCCACCACAGCTTTCAGTCTCTCCTTTGCATTTTTAGCACAGCTTTGCAGCTTCTCCCTGTTGGTGGTGCCTGTGCTGAGGATGGACCATAAAGTGATGCCCCCAGGACCACCTGTGTGCTGCAGAGTCAGACAGAGCAGTTGTGTGGTCATAGCACTGTAGTTCTCTATCTCACTGTGGCCATTTAAGGCTGCCCTGTTTGGGACATGGCTCCTCTACCGTCCCAAAACTGCACTGATCTAGCTCTGTCAAGCTTGAGAGATTTTGATGGTGCCACTACATGGCCATGTCCACGCAGTCTGCTTCCAAAGTGTGTCCAGACTGCCCACTGGCAGTGGAGGTTTTCCCTCGTGCTCATTCCTGAGCTGTGCTGGTGCATTGCCTGGGGACATGTGAGCTGACACAGGCCACAGCCCACAGGGAAAGGCCTGAACCATTAACTAGTGCAGACAACTGAATTCTCACACCTGAGACCAGTCCCTGGTACTGTTCAATTTGCTGTTATAGCAGTGTACAACTTGGAGCTCCAGACTCCATTCTGGGCTGCCTATGTCCAGGCCACTCACAGTTGCTACCACTGTGGGACAGACAGTATTGCACTACTATACTGTCCAGTGTTTCTCTGGAGGTAGCTGAAGTATGGAGGCATCACAAAAGGTTAGTATAACCACTTCTACTAGAAAAATGGGATATACAGTCCCATATTGGACCTGCAGCAGAGAACCTATGTGACTACATGAATTCAGAGATACTACTCCAGGATCCTGCAGGATCTTGTCACTCAAAGAACCATTCATGCAGATTGGAGAAAACTCTTCTAGAGTAACATAGGACATTGCATAATCTAGAACATTGTCATCTTCTACATGAGACCGACAAACAGCCAATTCTTCCCCAGAAGTCATAGTGTGTTATTTTAAAATAATCTTTTCCACCATGGTTGTGGGCAATACAGGTCTCCCTGGATAGTAGTGACCCATATCAGGGTTTTGGTCAGCCATTGAGCTATGGCTTAAAGAGCAAATGCTTAAAGTTAGGCCTTATGCCCCTTGGTCCACATCACTTTGCATCATCTACCAGCTGATAGAATTTGGAGGAGCCTTTCTGTTTGACAATCACACAGCAAGACAAGACTGCTTTTAAAATGACCCAGCAGCGCTGCCAGCAGTGGCAGAGCCCCAGAACATAGAGCACCCTAGAAGGTTTCCTGGAGCTATATAACATTAGATTTTGTATGAGAGTGCCCATATGACATGCTGTCACTCCCTCAGGAATCCTTTCCTGTCCTCCAGCAATTAAAGCTGGGAGACAGTCACCAGTCTGAAGAGTGCATAGTTTCAGAGGTCATGGGATTATCTCTGCAGACCTTTTTCTTCTTTTTCTTTTTTTTTTTCCACTAAAGGCAAAGATTTGAATATCTCTGAAGTTTTCACTCCTTCCCCCTTTTTAATGCTGTCCATCCTGCCTGCACCCTGTGCTTTCTGGATGCCTTTGTCTATGGTGCTCTTCTGACCTGAGGGGCTCAGAGTACAGGGAGAGTGTCACACAGCTCTAACTGCACAAACATATCTGTTTCACAGCTTGAAAACAAAAAAAAAAGACCAAACTAAGGCAAAAGGATGAAGGACAAAACAAGTAAATGACAGAAAAGACCACAGAACACAGAATGAAGGTCTTGGTTCCTCAGGGACTTGAATAAAAGAATTAAACATGGTTTCTCTGCCTCCCAGCAGCATCAGCATAGGGCTGGTGATTTCTGCTTTGTACCAGCCTCTGCTGAGAGCTACAATCTGGCCTTCCCACCATATGGCTTCATGCTGCCTGAGGCAGGCTTGCCTTCAGCCAGGTACCTTTTGAAGTACTGATTCTCTTCCTACCTCCTGTTTCACAACATCATGCTAGTAGTGAGCCCTTGGGTCACAGTGCTCCTGCAAAAACTTGGCAGCGAGACTGTCACTTGGTTGTCTGAATGATACTGAATTTTGGCCTGCATTTCACTTAGGGAGCTTGTCCACAGTGTTGTTCAGGTGGCCTTATGCCTGGTTCTAACCTTGAAATCAGAGCTTGGAGCAGCTGATGCCACATCTAATTAGAAATACTGACACAGGCAATGAGAGCAAGTGTATCAGTCCTTCCTCAGACCAGGGAACATGCGATACATAGAATCAGACTAATTCAGGTTGGAAGGGACCTTTGGATATGATTCATCCAAAATTCAACTCAAAGCAGGGCCATCAGAGATCTTCTCAGCCTTCCAAGAATAAGGATGCAAAACCTTCCTGGGCAACCTGTTCCAGTGCTCAACTGTCCTCATGGTGAAAAAGATTTTTCTTATATCCAGTCTGAGCATCTCTTTTTTCAGCTTATGTCTCTTGTCTCTCAGTCTCCAACCAATAACGTCCTCCAGGCAGAACAGTCTCAACTTTCTCAGCCTGTCTTTGTAGGGGAAGTGCTCTCCAATCCTCATTATCAACTTTGTGGCCTCCTCTGCACTTGCTCCAACAGTTCCATGACCTTTTTATGTTGGGGATGCCAGAATTGTGTGCAGCACTCTAGGTGGGGTCTCACAAGAGCAGAGTAGAGGGGGAGAAGCCCCTCCTTTGACCTGCTGGCCATGTCCCTTCTGATGCAGCCCATTGGTTTCTGGGCTGGGAGCACACACTGCCAGTTCATGGTGAGCTTTTCATCAACCACCACTCCCAAGTTTTTCTCTGCAGGGCCGCTCAATCATTTCTCCACCCAATCTGTAGGTGTGAGTGAGATTGCTGCAACTCAGATATAGGACCTTGTACTTTGCTTTGTTGAACTTCATGAGGTTTGCATTGGCCCTGCCTCTCCAGGTCCCTCTGGATGGCATCCCTTCTGGTGTGTTGACTGCACAACACAGCCTGGTGTCATCAGCAAATTCACTGAGGGTGCCATTTGATCCAACTGTCCATGTTGCCAACAAAAATACTGAACAGTATCATCCCCAGTACAGATCTCTGAGGGACCTCACTCATCACTGGTCTCCATGTGGACAACAGGCCAGTGACCAAAACTCTTTACCTGTGGCCATCCAGTCAGTTTTATCCACAGAGTGGTCTATCCATCAAATCCATGTCTCTCCAATTTGGAGACAAGGATTTTGTGCAAGACAATGCCAAATGCTTTGCCTAAGTCCAGCTAGATGGTGACACTTGCTCTGCCCATATACACCAATGCTGTAGCCCCATGATAGAAGGTCACAATATTTGTCAGGCATGATTTCCCACCTTCGTTAAGGCGTGTTGGCTGCTACCAATAACATCTTTGTTTTCCACGTATTTAGCATAGTTTCTAGCAGAATCTGCTCCATGATCTTCCCTGGCACAGACTGACTGTTCTGTAGTTTCTGGAGTCTTCTGCTTTCCCCTTTTTAACAATGGGGGTTATATTTACCTTTTTCCAGTCATCAGGGACTTCATCTGACTGCCATGAAACCTGAAACCTTTTCACCCACCATCCTTCCTATAACTCCTAGATCATAAGCTGCTTGACATTCCCCAGCTCTATGATGGTTCCTAGCTTGAAATTGTTCCCCTATTTTTTGTTGTAGTTTAAGAATGGTATTCTCCAATTTAGTGCTCCCACTAAAACCACATGCCACTTCCCCTCCTTGCTTCCAGCTGGAGGCACAAAAGGCAAAGATCACAGGTTGAAATAAGAAAAATTTACTGGAAACAACAAGGAGAAGAAAATGAACAAAAGCTTCTGACAATAAATAATACCAGACCATTCCATTCACTATGTTTACTCAACCAGAAGGAACCCCTTCTGCCTGGAAGGGAGTCCCTTTCCCCCCACCCCCAGCAATGATGTGAGGTGGTGGATAACATCTGGGCCCTAACCACACCCCTCCCAGCTACTGCAAAAAATGAATCCTGTCCTGGCCAAAACCAGGACATTATCCACCCTTTGTTCTATACTATCTACATCTTGCTCAGATCCGACACCTTCTAATGATAAATAGATAGATAGATAGAGCACAGGTATCATTTCCATAGTCAATAGCCATCCTTCCAAGGTGTCTGTTGAGTTCATTTAATCCATGGCTGTGGGTTCTGTCCATCCTAGATGTCTTCCAGGGCAGGAGAACTGGCATGCCGTTGGCTGGTTGCTGCATCAGGAATTCATGACTGGTGTATCTGGAGCACTCAGTACTCATTGTCCATGGTATGGCACACAGTGGCAGTGTCACTGAGCAAACAATATTATATATTTCAACCTTACAGACTGCTCTCACTCAAAATTCAAATCCCCTTGAGACCCACATCATGTTTCCTGCCCCTCTGCATTATACCCCAAGTGCATCCAGGTCATGGAGCAAAAACAGTCCCATGGGTGGGTTTGCCTTTGCTTGAGGCAGGACTAATCCAAACTGTCTTCCCTAACACATTTCTCATATGCACCACAGAGACTTTATCCCCTTCTACGCTATGTAGAGGTTTTGTTTGGGCAGGGCCAGCTCAATTGGTAGAGCCTCTGGTGTTAACTAACCAGGTGGCCTTCGCTAAATGTAGATCCCAATGCTTGCAGGTCCCACCACCCGTTGCTTTCAATGTGGTTTTTAACAGTCCATTGAACTGTTTGATTTTCCCAGAGGCTGGTGCATGATAGGGAGTATGATATACCCACTCAATCCTGTGCTCTCTGGCCCAGGTGTCTATGAGGCTGCTTTTGAAATGAGTCCCGTTGTCTGACTCAGTTTTTTCTGGGGTGCCATGCCACCACAGGACTTGCTTTTCAAGGCCCAGAATCGTGTTCTGGGCAGTGCTGTGAGGCACAGGGTGCTTCTCCAGCCATCCAGGGGCTGTTCCTGCCATTGTCAGCACATAGCACTTGCCTTAGAGGGTCTGTGGGAGTGTGATGCAGTCGATCTGCCAGGCCTCCCCAGATTGATATTTTGACCAGTGACACCCAGACCACAGAGGCTTTACCCTTTGGGCCCTGCTTGATCACAGCACATATTTCACAGCTATGGATAACGTGGGAGATGGTGTCCATGGTTAAGTCCACTCCTTGATCACGAGCCCACCTGTATGTTGCATCTCTTCCATGACGATCTGAGGCATCTTGGGCCCACCAAGCCAGAAATGACTCACTCTTATGTTGCCAATCCAGATCTACCTGAAAACTTGGCAGCCCGATACCCCTGTCCATTGTTGTGATGTTCTTCAGCAGCCTGATTCTTGGGTATGTGTGCATCCACATGACGGAGTTTCACAGCCATCTTCCTTACCCAGGCAGCAATGTCTTGCCACACTTCGGCAGCCCAGATGGGTTTACCTCTGCACTGCCAACTGGTCTTTTTTCATCATTCCACCCACCCCTGCAGAGCATTTGCCACCATCCACGAGTCAGTGTAGAGGCAGAGCGATGGCCATTTCTCTCATTCAGCAATATCCAAAGCCAGATGGACAGCTTTCAGCTCTGCAACCTGACTCGATCCACCTTGTCCCTCAATAGCTTCTCGCCACATAGGACTCCATAAGGCAGCATTCCATTTTAAATGTAGTCCTACATTATGGCAGGAACTGTCAGAAAAGAGAGTGCATTGCTTCTCATTTTCTGATAGCTGATTATATGGTGGGGCTCATCAGCATGTGTCAATTTTTCATCTTCCTCTGATGATGACAGTCCAAAATGTTCACCTTTGGGCCAGTTTGTGATGACTTCCAAGATCCCTGGGCGATTCACCTGCTCAGTGTGAAACATAAAATTACAGATCATGGTCCTGGAAGGGCCTTTGAGAGGGCTAGTCCATTCCCGTTGCTCTGCCTGTATCAACTATGCTTTTGTTCTCTTGCCATATTTCCTACTCTTGAAGATTTCCAATGATAAACAGAGTGGTAAAATGCAGCATAGGAAGATGATCCACCACTCTTCTTCAACACTGTTTAGGTCAAGAGTAAACAAAGTAGACCCTTCTTTGATTAGATTATAGGTTAATTTTAAAAGGCACATGGTCAAATATTACACCAGTCTTATTGTTAGCAAATATTTGATAGAGTGCCTCAGTAACTTATATTGGAAAAAACAGTGAAATGGAACTGGCAGATGCAAACACTTGCTAGGGATCATAAATTAAAGATAAATAACACCCCCAGCCTCCAAGTTGAAAGGAGGAGGCTTTCATGTCACAGAGATCAATGTCCATATTTACCATGTTTTACAATGCTCTGTGAATTCCGTGCACTTACTGAGCACACAAATGCATTTCACAGAAGGTACATGAGGGCTGTATGATTTCTCAGTGCCTCTCCAGTGAAGCTCTTGCAATATTGAGCACAGAGGTAAGGTAAAACATGTTATGTTTGTATAGAAGTACATATTGATATATCCAAGAAGATAGTTATTTCAATTATAGTACGAAATTTATTGAAAACAGAAGAAATAGCTAAATGTAAGTCAGGGCATGTGTGTTCACTGCAGCACCCTGCAATTAAATTCCAGTGCAAGTTATTCCTACAACCAGAGAAGAGGACGAGTGTCAGCAATGAGTCACCATGACTGAAGACTGGCAGGACAATGAAAGTGGAACGTAATCACTCCTCCCAGGACAAACCTGAACCTTGCTATGTGAAAGAAAGATGGTCACTGAAAGCCTGTGGGTTGAAGCAATCCCACCATGCTCACCAACCTCAAAACAGTTCCTTGTGAAGGGAGTACAAAGGAACAAATACTGTATATGTAAGACTACTTAAGTATATGAAGCCCTATTGATGAACAGATCACATCTTCACAAACAAACGTGCCAAAAAGTCCTCTTACTTTGTTTTGTTTATGTAATCAGTCTATGACATGATGGAAATGTTTTTGCAGAACACACTTTATAACACAGTGTGAGAATGCATTCATTGACAATTATGATTTTTATCACCCTGATATTCTAATGCAAAAGGTATTTTGGTACTGTGAACTTTTGATGGTTTGTATTTTCCGGTCTATTCTGTAGCAGTTAATGATGGATAGACAATTTCAAATTTTGAACTACCGTGGAAACTACTTCTCGGTACCTTGCTTTTCTTTTCTGAGTTTACAACTCCCTCTGCAGTAAACCTTGCAAGTACTTGAACAAATGTCAAGAGAGACAGCTGTAGCTATGGTTCCCGTGCAATTTACATTATGACAATTTGTCTACAGGTGCTCAGTACTTCTTGTCACTCACAGATGAGGAACTCCCAACAGCTTCAGCAAAATTCATCCAACTTTTCTGAATTCTTTTTCAGTACAGCGAAGATGATTCACTTGAAAACACTAGTTACTAGAAACATATTCCACACACTTCTGGTCAGTAACAGATTTTGCATTTAGATTTCATCACTGGTGAAACAGAAGGAAATGTGAAGTTAAGAGCCCTTTCTGCCAGATTTCCTCTATGTCATCTTCTTCACACACATGCTACCTCCAGCTTCTGGTGGCAAGTCACATCTTCACAGCAGTTGTGTTTCCAGCACCTGTTACTGAGGAGGAGGTCCTCTTTCCCAGACCTGACCTAAAACATATTGCAATTGCTCTCCCCAGTTTGGTGTTTGGTTTGCAAACTTGCTGAGAGTGCAAGACAGCTCACTGTCCAGGTCATTAATAAAGACATTAATCACTATTGACCTATCAGTATGCATCCCTGATGGATGCCCCTAGGAACTAGTTGCCAGTTGGACTTCATATTATTGATACGAGCCATTCAGTCCAATCACCAAGCCACTTCTTCATTCCTTTCACACTCCAATTATCCAGTCCAAATCACAGTCTACTCGTAGTCCAATTTGCCTACAAGTAGACTGTGGCGATCATGTTCAAAGCCTTGATAAAGCCAATGCTACAATCAATCAATACAACACCAAGTGCCTTCCTGTTGGCAACACGGGCTGTTGTTTCTTTGTAGAAAGTAATCAGGTTGGTCAGGTAAATGCCTGCTGGCTCCTCCCAGTCACTTCTTTGTCCTTCATGTGCTTGGAAATAGCTTCCAGGAGGATGTGCTGTCCAGTCTTCCCAGTGACTGAGTTGAGGCTGACCAGTCAGCTGAGTATTGCCTGAATCCTCCTTCTTGCCATTCTTGACAACAGGTATTTTTCTTCATTCACCAGGAATGTTTTCCAATCACCATCATCTTTCAAAGATGACAGAATCCAATCTTGAAATTATGTTAGCAAGCACACTTGGCATCCTTAAATGCACCCCTTCTGGCCCCATGTGTACACCTAATTCAGCTGACATTTTTAAGATGCCTGCTGCAGAAGAGGTGAAACATCCCCTCACACCAACTGACTTTAATGACATTATTTACATTACCTAGGTTGCAAGACTGAAATGAGACTTGTGTAGAACAATCCGTAGTGGAGATGTCTGATATATTCAGACAAACCCTACTCATAGTGTATGCAAATCCTGTTTATTATTTCCAGCAACTGCCACTCCCCATCCTGGTGTTCTTCAGGTGTGTCAGGTTCTGGCTCCTTATGAAGCTGGTGAAGACTGATATGAAAACCCTTGGTTTGAGGAGATGGTGTTCTCACTGTACTGCCACAGCATAGGCTTTCTGACTGAGAGGAAGATGGCAGCAGTACAACCTAACAAGACATCAGCCTGTTACTTATGTGGCTGTTTGCTTCTCAGTGCCTTTGTTACCATACCTTGACATGGCTGCAGGCTTCTGTGGGGGCTAATGGTGGCTGATTCTAGGAACAAGAAACAGTTATACACACAAACCCCCAAACCCAACAAAACTTACATTGCCATATAGACTGCTGATAATGATGTGAGACTAGTGGCACTTCTGTCCACATAAGCATGATTCTGTTCATTTTTCCCTGCTTGCTGTGTTCAATAATGTTCCTAAACTCTGTGTGGCATCTAGCACAACCAAGGCTCCAGCTCTGTTGGGAGATGTTAGAAATTAATTCAACAAATATCAGGATCTTATCATGACTCTGATCTTCTAAATACTTAAAACCTGAACACCTGGAATCAGGTAGTAACAGGAGACTCTCCACTTCTACTTTGCAGAGAGAAGCAAGAAACACTGGCTTAGGAAACAGTGGGCTAATTCAACTCACTAGAGGCAGAGAAGTATTCACTCTGAGTTAGTTTTCTGCCAGTTTGATAAACTGAACAAATCCCAGAACTGGTGCAGAAGAATCAGCACATGCACACAGGTAGTTTTAGGAGGGACATACAACTGCATGTATCAACAGCAACAAGATAACTCAGACACCCCACTTAGATTCACCATACAAACAGAGGGAGTACAGAATAGCAAGAATACCTGAAGAGTCAGTTCAGGGACTTCATGAACTGGAAGATGACTCAGACATTTTTCATAACCACTGAGAAATCTGCTCTCTGTGAGTTTGGCTAATCCCTTTTGAATCTCATGCCTCTGGTGCTCATGGCATCCAGAGCCATCCACTTCTCACGGTATCAAGCTGTGCATAAGATGCATGAGTTACATTTATTTGTTTAAAGCCACTACACCCATATGGATGCTCTGTTGTCAGACACACTGACAGCTTCTGTTGCTTCCCCTCATTATTTGTGATTTTACTGTGTTTGTCATCTCCCCTTGCCCATCACCTCTGGTCACACCTGCCCACATTACTTACACCCTGCTCCCTTGGAACTAAACAGCATTTCTATCATGTACTATAAGAAGAGGACACCACTCCCTAGTCAGTCTTCCAAGTAAGAAGGAGATTCTTCCCTCCCAGCTTTAACCTATCCTGCTATCCCTATCTGCCCACAAGCAGAATGGTCTTCTCCAGCCCATTCTAGGCAAGGGCACACCACCAGCAGTTTAACCCTCCAGTCTGCCTCCTCCTCTACTCCCCTGTGCCACTGTCTCCTCTTCCTTTTTCAGCCTCTTTGTAGTTTTCCCCCTTCCTGGTCCCTTTTACTCTTCAGGGTGAGTTGGGCTTCCCTATTTGCTCCCATCTTTCCTGGCAGTCGGGTATTTTTTGTCCAGCACCTCCCCAGCCCAGACGTGAGCTGGAGCTGCCTCCTCACCTTGTAACATCCCTCATTCCACTTGTCCCTTTCTGTACTTTTGTTTGCGGTTTCCACTGACTGCACCAAGTCCCCATCAATAAAATCATTAGAGAAAAAAAATTGCTTTCTCTTAGAGCAGATAGAGCTTCCTTAGTTTTCCTCTACATCATTTCCTTTCCCTGGGCAGAAATTTCTAAGTCTCTAACCTCACACCACTAAGCTTTTTTCTTCAAAATACCAGCCTGGGCAGTGGCAGACCTTGTTGCCACAGGCACTGTACCACCAGCGGCAGCATGACACAGGGCAGGCAGGGTGTCTCCCACTTGGATCCAGAGATCTGACATTTGTCATTTCCTGGGTTTCCATTCACTCTCTTCCTCACACTGCAGACCCCACCTGGCAGCTGGTTCAGTTGCCATCTTGGTGAAGGGCTTCTTTCTCCGCTCAGCTCAGTTTGTTTCCCCTCACCTCTTTCCATCACTCATGCTGGGTGGGTCAGGACTTTACCTCACGCCTTGTACTTTCCCTCCAGCAGCAGTTCACTGTGCCAATGCTTCTGGCATCTGGTGGCACAGGAGGCTGAGGAGTGTCTCTCACAGTCCTTAGCGAGCATTTGCTCTTGTTTGCGCTACTGCACAATGAGGACTCACCAAAGCATGGCTGCGATGCTTATCTCTCGGAAGGATGGGTGCTGGGTTTCCAAAACCCAAAGCGGGGTGCCAGCACCACTGGTACAAAACTTTTTCCGCAGATGTCCCCACAATGGCTGCTAAGTGGCTCCTCTGGGTGCCAGGAAAGATCCTGCACAGCCTGCTGCAGCCAGCAGACCACAATGATCAGATGGTATGATTCACCAGATGGATTCATGCAGATGGTATGAAGGATACACCAAGGAGAGGGCCTGCTATGGGGATACACAGTCCCTCTTCTGTCTGTTCTCATCTCATCCTCTCCTGAATGTTGCCTCCCAGAGCCTAAGTCCATCTCAGTGCCCAAACTTCCATCTTCTTAATGATGGGGGCTAAACTATGAATACTTTCAGCTGTTTTCACTGTGGAAACCAACGTGGACAGCAGCAAGGGAGATTATGCCTGAGGAAGGGTGCCAAACACTTTCCCAACACCTCTTTGGGGTCTTCTTTAGTCAGAGGAGGTATCATTGTGATCCCTGGCAGCCACTGACAGAACTTTCTTCTCCCCTTTGTTTCATGCTTTTTTGAAACACTTGGGTACCTTTGGTGCCAATATCATGCTGCAGCAATGAGTTTCACCATAAACCATATTAAAAAGTATCCAAGCACAGCGCCATTCCTCTCCCAACACAGCAAATCCAAGAAGTACATAGAAGACACTAGGTTCTAACATACACAACTACTGGGAAGCTTGGAGCATTTGCTGAAATAAAAAGCTATCTTTTTTAAATTCCATTTAATCTCCCAGTTATACCCAAACACACCCTTGCTAGATGTGTATCAAGAGTTGGCTTTGTATTAGCAAACCTCCCTCATACCAGTCCAGAAATTAGAAGTAGCATCTGTAAAGTGGAGAACCAAAAACCACTGAATGCGGTTGCACTGCAGAGCAGCACATGGAGCATGTCTCTGCTACTGGCACACCAGTGCAAAGGTGGTGTCAGGAAAAGGCAAATGCTTTCCCCAGTGAGAACAAATTCATAGCCCTTCTCAGCTTGCCTGCAAGCAAGGTCTTGTTCATTCTGTATCTTCCTGTGAGCTTGGATTTTAGCTGTAACCTAGAGAATTCACTCAGAAGTGTTGACATTTCATTGAGAACAAGTGTATTTCAGGCTGTGCTATGGAAACAGGATTAAAGAGTGATATTTAACCTCAGTATCACGGCAAAGAAATTATTTTATCAATGTGAGATAAGCCAGACCACCTGATGCTTGAAGCATGTTCCTTTGGTGTGGTCTGAAATAATATCGAAGAGACAACTTTAGCTAAGGATACACTAGCCAAAGGGGACAATAGGTCCCGAGCCTGTCACGTCTTGCTGCCTGGCCGGGAGGCTGGAATTGCTCACCAGCCTCTGACCATGTGTGCTGTGGACTCAGCTGGGCAAGGGCAACGCGATGATGTACAGAGCACCGAGCCACGCTCCCTAGTGTCCTTCACCGTGACACCCGCCCAGTCAGCAGTCCCAGGGCTCTGCTTACCGCTCAGGTACACCGGGAGCAACTTTTCCCGGTCAGTGCTGGGGAGGGTCTCTTGTCTCTGATCCCATCTCGGCATCCCCAGGCTGCAGATACCAGAGGTGGAACCAACCACAGCTGGATTGACCACCAAGTCCCAAACCCTCCAAGAGATGGCACTAAAGGGGGGATGCAACAGGAAACGGGAGAGGAGGACAAAACCTCGCTGTGCCACCTGGCGCGGGGCTCTGCGCTGTTTTTAAAGAGCCGGGACCGGCACTGCCCGCCCCGACACCAAAGCCCCAAGGCAGTGGTAGCCCCAGGCCGGGGCTAGAGAAGGGGTGGTCCGGCGGGCTCTAGACCCCGAGCCCACCGTCAAACCAGCTATGGAAGCGCCCGCGCTGCGGCACGTCCACGACACCTAACCCCACCCAACTCCTCCCTGAGCCCCTTCGGAAGGTTTCCCCTTCTTATACCAAGTGCCCTCCGCCCCGCCCCCCCCCTCCCCAAAATGGCGTCCAGTCCCTCCCCGCCTTCGCCAGGGCCGGGGGCGGGCACCGCGGAATTGCACGGTGGCCGGGCCGGGTCGCCAGCCCCCGCCCCACTCCCGCTGACGTCAAGCACCGCCCGGTACCGCGTCCCTCCTCTCATTGTCAGCGCCCGCATCCGTCGCCCGAGTACCGGAGCCCCTCGCGGG